>OY759267.1:17688560-17776060 GCA_963662155.1 Lamellibrachia columna | reverse complement strand
ATACATCTAGGAAACGTATTGTGGGGATTGAAGGAAACTACCTGTAGGGGACAGACCACAGTACAAAATTGCATTGGTGGCCATGTTAACGTTTTGTCTGATTATAAGAAAACGTGACCATAACATTTTTTCACGGCAACTGCCATCATCTCAGTGACATGCTGACCAAGTTTTGTCAAAATCACATACTTCCTTACTCACTTATTTTAAAAACGCACCGACGTTCGATGCCAGGACATTTAGTTTTTTTTTACAAAAATAGCCATGTATTCATGAGCAGAACAATTCCCATAAATCCCTCCGCCTGTTAAACTTTAAAAAAATGCCCTGTTTCACAGCCAATAGCTTCTGCAAACAAATCTGTGAATATGCCAACTCACTTGTATTTATGCCACATCTTATGAATTATTTAAATTCACATATCACAATTTAATACGTCCTACATTCGTGAAACAATAAACAGGAAGGTCAACTGTGATCTAGCCCCAGTAGCCTTAGACATGCCAGGGAAAATGTCCATATTCCAAATCAAACAAAGAAACACCAAGTTCCCGAACGAGGACCTTTCCCAAATCTTATCAAAAACCAAACACTGAATTATTTACATTTAATTATTACGTATGTTACCCCCAGCATTTGCGCACAAACCTCGAAACGAAGAATGGGCTGTTTGGAGTAACTACGCAAGACTTGACTATGACGTAATCGATCTATATATAAATCTGTCTGAACCCGTGACAGCTGACCTCCAGTTGAAGTGTTGTTTACCGTCTGACCAGACATGAACGTCACGCTTAGGCCAAGTATATGTACATAATTATTGTTCCCAGGGGCAGATCAAGGATTTGATCAAAGTGGCGCCGCCCCCATACTATGTGGATTCGGTCCTACTTTACACATTTAATTTTCAGAAGATTAAAAATATTTTTTTTCTCCACAGCATTGAAAAACGTTAACATTGTCATTAATTGAAAATAAACAGCTATGCATTTCCACCTTCTGAATATGTGACAAGAAATAAAGGAGTTTGTGGTTAGCGCAGGTGTAAAATGATCTCACGTACAATGCTATTTGTATAATAACACATAACCTCAAGCAACCTGATTGTGGCTGTTTTGTTATATAATATATAATTATCTGGTATATTATACAAGGTTTACCACTAAGCGTGAAGTGCTTAGATCAAGAATCTTAGTTAATGTTAATTGATCGTATAACATATGCCGTCAGGCAAACATAGTTTATGTTACACGATCAAATCCAACAGTCTCGCTGGTTCAGTTTTAACATAGGGTGCTCTACCGTCCACACCAAAGCTCTGGCTCTAGTGCAGTTATTCGAAATATGTAAACCAACTGGATAGTTGCCAGTAAACGATAATTTACCTTTGCACTATGCTAATGTGTTCTAAGCGTAACGGTAATCGTATTAGCATACCCATTATTACATATTATGTACTGGGCTGAGTAAGTAGTCCAAGTCATACAGGTCCCCCCTACTCACCTCTGTCTCGTGAGACAATGTCTTCACTTGTTCGGGTTGTGGCTGCGTAGGCGCCATAACTATGTTCGATTCGGCAAGTTACCGGCAAGTTCCCGTGTACATTAAACATTCCCATGTAAACCAGAAGTTTCATTGTAAACCAACCATTCCCATGTAACCCTGAAGTCTCCTTGTAAACCAAACATTCCCATGTAACCCTGAAGTCCCTTGTAAACCAAACATTCCCATGTAACCCTGAAGTATCCTTGTAAACCAAACATTCCCATGTAACCCTGAAGTATCCTTGTAAACCAAACATTCCCATGTAACCCTGAAGTATCCTTGTAAACCAAACATTCCCATGTAAACCTGCAGTCCCTTGTAAACCAAACATTCTCATGTAACCCTGAAGTCTCCTTGTAAACCAAACATTCCCATGTAACCCTGAAGTCTCCTTGTAAACCAAACATTCCCATGTAAACCTGAAGTATCCTTGTAAACCAAACATTCCCATGTAACCCTGAAGTCTCCTTGTAAACCAAACATTCCCATGTAACCCTGAAGTCCCTTGTAAACCAAACATTCCCGTGTAACTCTGAAGTCCCTTGTAAACCAAACATTCCCGTGTAACCCTGAAGTCCCTTGTAAACCAAACATTCCCGTGTAACCCTGAAGTCCCTTGTAAACCAAACATTCCCGTGTAACTCTGAAGTCCCTTGTAAACCAAACATTCCCGTGTAACCCTGAAGTCCCTTGTAAACCAAACATTCCCGTGTAATCCTGAAGTCCCTTGTAAACCAAACATTCCCGTGTAACTCTGAAGTCCCTTGTAAACCAAACATTCCCATGTAACCCTGAAGTCCCTTGTAAACCAAACATTCCCATGTAACCCTGAAGTCCCACACAAATGAAACGCCAGACGAAGAAGAAGAATAATAATTTTTATTTGACCCATCAGACATTTCAAATGACACATACAATAAATCCATATTAAATTATAATTTTCGATAGTGCAAGTGTATAAGCTTATACTAAACATGGTATATATTAAGGTAAATAGCAAAATAGGGTCAGGAGACTCCTCTAAGACTTTGATAGTTGCTCTCGGTGAGCCGGCTTACATGGGAACGTATAGAGAACACCACAGGTAAACCATACGTTCCATTCTAAACCAGATGTTCTCATGTAAGCGGGATATTCCCATGCAAATATTCAGTTTGCATGGGCATATTGAGAAAGGAAAAGACATATGCCTCTTTTGAATATGAATTCACCTGCTGCCATACCTGCTGCCCTACTTGCTGGCGAAGCTGCAGGTTTAGGTAATCTCTGTTTCACACGTGACTTAATGATGACGATAACAATGGCGACGACAATGACGACCATGAAGCTCTACAGGTAGGGCTGACGTCAACAAAATTTAAGTGAAACGTAAAACGTTGTATGAGAATAAAATTATGCAATAAGGGTGGCGCCACTGGCCGAGTTTGAAAACTGTTGTTACTGTTGCATATAATTTTTTTTTACATAACTTGTCATCACGTCATAGTGCAAGTTATATGTTTGCTGCAAATTATGTAAAATATTTTAATGAACGCATTCGAATGAACTTTTTTGACATGTGCTCGTACTGTACACGACGTATATATATATATATATATATATATATATATATATATATATATATATATATATATATATATATATATATATATATATACTTACTTATTATTATTATTATTGTTAAGATTATTACCATTATAATAATTAATATCATAATCCTTATCATTATTATTATATATCCGCGAGGCATACATTTATTGCAAGTAACTTTGTTCGTCTCATTTTCGGCTTCAGTGGATACAAAAAATGTGTTAATGCAGTAAAATCTATCAAATATTATAATAGTGTATATTACTGATGCTTCACGAGCATTTAACCGCAGAAACTGATTACACATTCAAAGATCACTTTGTTCTGGGATCGTGAATTGTCGACGGGAGCACACCCGCGGGAAACGTAACAGCAACTGTCAGGATGGCCGAGCGGTCTAAGGCGCTGCGTTCAGGTCACCAATAAAATATTAATATGCGTGTGGTATTCAGACTGTTGGTCAAAGTTGCGGACAAAATATGCTTAAATGGCACACCGTTGCCGCAGAGTCGCGCCTGGCGAAGATTTTCTGTAGAGTGCCTTTCTTCGAAAC
Source organism: Lamellibrachia columna (assembly GCA_963662155.1). Classification (NCBI taxonomy): domain Eukaryota; kingdom Metazoa; phylum Annelida; class Polychaeta; order Sabellida; family Siboglinidae; genus Lamellibrachia; species Lamellibrachia columna. Next base: position 17,772,372 of record OY759267.1, on the reverse strand, counting down.
GTGATCATCGTGCAGTAATGAATTGTTAGAGGTTTGATATGTTGGATGTGTCATTGTGTATAATTCATAAGGCTAACCAAAGTATGTTCTAATCCGCTGTTACGCCTGGGTGAATGCAGCATTCCTGAGGTGTGCATTAGCCGGGTTCGCTGAAGCGTATAATTGACTACCTGACAACAGACAGAGGGGGCATTAGTTGGCAGAAAATGTTTACCAATGATTGGCAGAAAGGTTGAACATTTGCTAAGTTGATATCCATATGCGCCGTTCTGTCAGAGGTAAAGTTGAAAGCTGACGTAAAATTGTCAAAAGTGCAGACAAAAGTTGTCAGAAGTGGGATTCGAACCCACGCCTGGAGAACCAGACTGCGACCTGAACGCAGCGCCTTAGACCGCTCGGCCATCCTGACAGTCTTACGTTGCCCGCGGGTGTGTTCCCGTCGACAACTCACGATCCCAGAACAAAGTGATCTTTAAATGTGTAATCAGTTTCTGCGGTTAAATGCTCGTGTAGCATCAGTAATATACACTATTATAATATTTGATAGATTTTACTGCATTAACACATTTTTTTTTATCCACTGAAGCCGAAAATGAGACGACCAAAGTTACTTGCAATAAATGTATACCTCGCGGACGTATAATAATAATGATAAGGATTATGATATTAATAATTATAATGGCAATAATCTTAACAACAATAATAATAATAATAAGTAAGTAAGTATATATATATATATATATATATATATATATATATATATATATATATATATATATATATACTTATTATTAGAACATACTTTGGTTAGCCTTATGAATTATATATATATATATATATATATATATATATATATATATATATATATATATATATATATATATACACTTACTTATTATTATTATTATTGTTAAGATTATTACCATTATAATTATTAATATCATAATCCTTATCATTATTATTATACGTCCGCGAGGCATACATTTATTGCAAGTAACTTTGTTCGTCTCATTTTCGGCTTCAGTGGATAAAAAAATGTGTTAATGCAGTCAAATCTATCAAATAGTAGAATAGTGTATATTACTGATGCTATAAGAGCATTTAACCGCAGAAACTGATTACACATTCAAAGATCACTTTGTTCTGGGATCGTGAGTTGTCGACGGGAGCACACCCGCCGGCAACGTAAGACTGTCAGGATGGCCGAGCGGTCTAAGGCGCTGCGTTCAGGTCGCAGTCTGGTTCTCCAGGCGTGGGTTCGAATCCCACTTCTGACAACTTTTGACCATTTTACGTCAGCTGTTAACTTTACCTCTGACAGAACGGCGCATACGGATATCAACTTAGCAAATGTTCAACCTTTCTGCCAATCATTGGTAAACATTTTCTGCCAACTAATGCCCCCTCTGTCTGTTGTCAGGTAGTCAATTATACGCCTCAGCGAACCCGGCTAATGCACACCTCAGGAATGCTGCATTCACCCAGGCGTAACAGCGGATTAGAACATACTTTGGTTAGCCTTATGAATTATACACAATGACACATCTAACATATCAAACCTCTAACAATTCATTACTGCACGATGACCACGTTTCGAAGAAAGGCACTCTACAGAAAATCTTCGCCAGGCGCGACTTTGCGGCAACGGTGTGCCATTTAAGCATATTTTGTCCGCAACTTTGACCAACAGTCTGAATACCACACGCATATTAATATTTTATTGGTGTCTCGAAATACATTCCAGTTGCTACTCGTTGATAAGGTAGAGACAACGGGGAACACGTGTCGGGTTGTTGCACATACCGCCAGGGGGAGCCATAAATGCAACCCCAGTATACCATACTTGTGACAAATTCCATGATTTATAGGTATGTTTTATATGTCCAACGTGCATTACGCATCGTGTTTTGGATATCAAATCACTTGTATTAGGTAATTCAGGGTATATATTTTTACATCTTTGAGTCTCATTTCAGAGGAACTTTATGTAGCTTTAATTAATTAGTAAAACATATTAATGAATTCTACTATATCATATAGCATAAAAAATGCACATTTTACACTTTCAATTGTATATATTTGGTTTACTCAAACTTGTGGACTGTGACGCCTATCCACGGAGAAGGGTGTGTGATTGCATACGCTCAACTTGAGAAAGGATATCTTTTTAAACATATGTCTAACACGCGCTTAGCAAGTACTGGAAGGGGGGTAGTTCGATCAATTATCAATGCAATGTATTGAGTGGCTCCCGCGATATAGCATACTTCAACTTCCAAGAGAAGTTGAAATGGTGGCTGCCTGAACAGGTCAGCCAGGGACAAATCGTAACGCGAGCAACGAATGTTAGAGGCGTGCGGTATGAATAAATTAAACGCTTTGCTTTGACTGAAATGCATCATCTGCAAACTGCTTCGACGAGCCAGTTGCCTAATTGTCAACAAACTCTCTGAGGTTTGATGCATTGGTTCGCAATAGTGTTAATGGAACAGGCGGGGGGGTTAGCTAAAATGGTAGAGCGCTCGCTTAGCATGTGAGAGGTACCGGGATTGATACCCGGATTCTCCAGTTTCATTTTTGCTTATTTGTTAGAAATTAACCATTTATAAATATTCGTACTAGCCGTTAATTCGTATGGTTGAAGTTATATTTAAAAATTCAACAAGAATCTCACCTAACGCATCAAGTTTCAGATGAGTAGTGGACTCACTTAGAAAGTCTGCACATAACTAATTGCAGTCCAAGCAAAGCGTTCAAATTATTTATACAGCGCCCCTCCCACAACCCTTGCTCACGGCCCCTCCCACAACCCTTGCTCACGGCTCCTCCCCAATCCTTGCTCACGGCCCCTCCCACAATCATTGCTCACGGCTCCTCCCACAACCCTTGCTCACGGCCCCTCCCACAACCCTTGCTCACGGCCCCTCCCACAGCCCTTGCTCACGGCCCCTCCCACAACCCTTGCTCACGGCTCCTCCCACAACCCTTGCTCACGGCTCCTCCCACAACCCTTGCTCACGGCCCCTCCCACAATCCTTGCTCACGACCCCTCCCACAGACCTTGCTCACGGCTCCTCCCACAACCCTTGCTCACGGCCCCTCCCACAGCCCTTGCTCACGGCCCCTCCCACAACCCTTGCTCACGGCCCCTCCCACAACCCTTGCTCACGGCTCCTCCCACAGCCCTTGCTCGCGGCCCCTCGCACAACCCTTGCTCACGGTTCCTCTCACAACCCTTGTTCTCGGCCCCTCCCACAGACCTTGCTCACGGCCTCTCCCACTAATCTTGCTCACGGCCCCTCCCACAGCCCTTGCTCACGGCGCGTTACACTTTGTCCCTGGTAAACCTTTTCACGCAAACACCATTTCAATGATGATGACGACGATGATGATGATGATGATGAATATGGTGCTGATGGTAACGGTAATGGTAACGGTAACGGTAACGGTAATAACGGTAATAACGGTAATAACGGTAATAACGGTAATAACGGTAATAACGGTAATAACGGTAATAACGGTAATAACGGTAATAACGGTAATAACGGTAATAACGGTAACGGTAATCGTAATCGTAATCGCAATCGTAATCGTAATCAGAATAATCTGAATTATCTGAATAACCACAATAATCATAATAATCGTATTAATCTTAATAATCTTAATAATCATAATAATCACAATATATTTCTTAGATATCAAATCATTAATTGCGTGCAGCAAAGGCGACATAATACTTGACATGGTGTGGGAGGGGCATACCACACACAGATGGTCATCTCTAGCTTGAAAGATACCACATTCTAATGTTTGGCTACACGAAAACGTTTACCGATTTCTAATCCACTGTTATGGAAATGTGGTTATTGCGAGTCCGCGACTACTACGATAACACCACGATAGTCAAATGGAACTGCCAAACAATAAAGACGCGCATTAACAAAACTAAATCTCGGAAAAGTCGGAATATCAGAAAAGTTAACAAACGAAACCGGTGATATTAATTTCTATTACGCAATCATAACACGGAAAGAAGTGTTTATGAGGCTTATTCAGTCATTAAATCCCTTCGACGCTTTCAGTGTAACTCAATTCGTTTTGTAGCACGAAAATAGTCCATTTATATTGTTGGTTCCTGAAGTAAACGACAAACTGAGCTATAATACTAGATAAAAGCAAAAACAAAAGTGGAGAATCCGGGTATCGATCCCGGTACCTCTCACATGCTAAGCGAGCGCTCTACCATTTGAGCTAATCCCCCTGCCTGTTTGGTTGGGCCTTCCTAGCGTATGTGACGTGCCTTTCCATCAACTGACACGGCAGTTAATGTACTTAGTGTAAGTATGTTTTACTAGTGAATGCTTATAAGAAACATGAATTACATTTTACAGCTTTTCGTAAGTGCCCAACATAAATTGCATTTTTGTAAAAATGCATCAGTGCAGTTTAATGAAGTCTCGTGATTTTTCCAAGCCATCAATGGTGACTGTGCGGTTTCCGCAAACCAGTCAGTCAGTCAGTCAGTCAGTCAGCTAGCTAGCCTGCCAGCCAGTTTTACACATCATGTTTTTATTTCAACAACAACAACAACAACAACAACAACAACAACAACAACAACAACAACAACAACAACAACAACAACAACAACAACAACAACAACAACAACAACAACAACAACAACAACAACAACAGCAGCAACAACAACAACAACAACAACAACAACAACAACAGCGACAACAACAGCGACAACAACAGCGACAACAACAGCGACAACAACAGCGACAACAACAGCGACAACAACAGCGACAACAACAGCGACAACAACAGCGACAACAACAGCGACAACAACAGCGACAACAACAGCGACAACAACAGCGACAACAACAACAACAACAACAACAACAACAACAACAACAACAACAACAACAACAACAACAACAACAACAACAACATAAAATATAATCCACAGTCTTGATGTTGAAAAGGGCAAGAAGAAGTGTGTCACTTGTAACACTTGCCCAATTACCAAACACAAAACAGTTTGCACGCAATCATTGCTTACTTAAATAAAAGTCTGTGTTGGCATATATCATTAATAGATGAAACATTTTGTTAAATAATTCCTAGATCAGACATCCGACTAATCCGTCGGCGTTTCGTTTTTCTTATTTGATGAGCATTAAACTTCGTAAACAAAATAAATTGTGACGTGAAATCTGGCAGACACACGTTACAGTAGTTCGCGTCGTTGAACAGTATGATACGTTCTGCTCAGGTCAAAGTCTCGCTGTGCTGGGAGGTACTTGAATCGAACTTTTGACAGTATTGTGTTACCCATTGTTCCATCCAGTTAGCAAAACTCAATGTGCCTTCTCCAATAGCCATCATTGGCCTAGTGAAGTCTTGCTAACTGGGTAGCAGTTTTCCTCATGATAATGCCTGAATATTGCCCGTGACAAAAAAGCTCTGGTTTTCAGCCACATAATCAACACGTAAAACTAGTTTTGATTGACAGTCAATTATACGAATGAGTGAATATATACTGCGATATATATTTGGAATATTACATTTTTTTAAATAAAATATGGTGTTGGGTAAAAATGAACTGACATAGCGGTTTATTTCATATTTGAAATGATTATACCCAACCGAATATATATAGCAATGCTATATAATTATATATATATATATATTAGTGCCCTGCGCGGGCCTAGAATTTGATCCCAAGCCCGGCCCGCAATTAGCAGTTAGAGTCCAGGCCCGGCCCAGGCCCGCAATAATTTTTCAAGCCCGGCCCGGCCCAGGCCCGCAAACTATAATTTAGGCCCAGGCCCGGCCCAGGCCCGACCCAGACCGTGAATGTTTGGCCCAGGCCCGGCCCGGCCCGCAAGTTTCAGGCCCAGGCCCGGCCCATACCCGCGGGCCAAAGATGGGTAAGCCCGCGGCCCGCAAGCCCGCGGCCCGCTAAGTTTAGAGAAGATAAACCTATAATCTTATAACAAAGACGAAAAACAAATAAACTGTAAAACAGACTTATTGTTTTATTAAATAAAAAAGGTCCAGGTCCATAGTGTGCTGGGTGAGTTCTAAAAATTCAGCACAACCAACTTCTTCAAACTTACGAATATCCTGAAGAAAAAATAAAGAAAAACTTCTTAGTGTCATTACTATTAAATATGGTAACATTTGTTATATTTGGCTTTAATGTATTGGTTTATTGTTAGGGTAGGATATTTGTTTATCTAACCCTGACTTAACCCATATCCAAGCCATAATCCCAATTTATATTGTTAATTGAATTAGCTCAACTAAGTTAACATAATTTAATATGATATTTCAATTAAATGTCACCCACTGGCACTGACACCCAGTGGCATTTCCAGCAGGCCTGCAGTCACTAGCCTGAGACAGACATGTTCAGACATGTGTGAATTAGTACAAGTGTGAATGAATTAGGACTGGGGAGAAATACCAATTACCAACTGGGTTGGGTACTGGGTACTGGGTACTGGGTAGTGGGCTAGTGGCCTAGTGTGCACTTGGCAGTGGGCAGGTCTTTCAGGTGGGCAATGTTTGGAGGGAAGACCTAGACAATAGAATGTCCACTGGTAGGGTCAAAGGGTGATAAGTTGATGGTTAATTATGGCTTGATTGCCTCTGCAAATATTTCTAAAGTAAACATTTGGGGCTGGCTACTTCCAGCCAAGTGAACTTATGGGGTCATTAGATTCCATGCAAGGTCTCAATTTGCAACTATATAATACTAAAGAAATAATTTAAACATTCATTAAACGGAATTACAATTTATAATCAGTTTAAAAAATAAAAATAAAGTAATAATCGGTGTTTTGTATGAATATTTTTATTATGTCCAGGCCCAGCCCAGGCCCGGCCCGGCCCGCTCACACTAGGCCCAGGCCCGGCCCAAGCCCGATGTGTTTAAATTGTTTTCAGCCCAGGCCCGGCCCGGGCCCGCAGTATGTAGGCCCAGGCCCGGCCCGGCCCGCAAAATTATGTAGAGGCCCGGCCCGGCCCGGCCCGCGGGCTGCGGGCCGGGCCGGGCTTGGACCAAAAGCCCGGCCGCGCAGGGCACTAATATATATATATATATATATATATATATATATATATATATATATATATATATATATATATATATATATATATATATATATATATATATATAATTTTATACATATATATATATACATATATATATATATATATATATATATATATATATATATATATATATATATATATATATATATATATATATATATATATATATATATATATATATACATATATATATATATAACATTGCTCCGGTTTAAGGAATATATATATATATATATATATATATATTAATTAAATTGACGAAACTGTATAACCTCACATTCGACCCCGTGTTATATTTTGAACAGCTCTCAATTATTAATAGATATTGTGGACACTTGGAATGTTTACGTATATTTTCATGTGTTTCTAAAAGAAACTCATTTCGAAAGTTACATTTGACTATAATATATATATATATATATATATATATATATATATATATATATATATATATATATATATATATATATATATATATATATATATATATATATAATTGCATTTACATATTAATTAATCGCTCAGTGTACGTCTGAAAGCAGTATGTGCACCAGCCGACAACATTCTCTAGTACAATAAATCGAAGACAGTGCTAATATAAATCTATACGAGTACAATTTATATGAACTAACGAACATCAGAACACTCTAAGCCTATATAGCTATCGATTTATGGATATGTTTTCGAATCCCACTTTTGACAACTTTTCAATGTGCTGAATATTGCACGTTTTATTTTATATAAATGAAACTAAACTTGATGAAGCATAATATAGCTTTTAATTAATTTAGAATTGTTATCTCGTCTAGGTTATTTTAATGCATCATTTGCGGTTGATAGAAAGGCACGTCACGTACGCTTGGAAGGCCAACCAAACAGGCAGCGGGATTAGCTCAAACGGTAGAGCGCTCGCTTAGCATGTGAGAGGTACCGGGATCGATATCCCGATTCTCCAGTCTTTTACATCTTTAGTATATGTTTATGCAGTCCATTGGCTGAAATGCAAGAAGCTGAACTAAATTAGAAGAGTACACATTTTTGAATGAATACAACTTCATAGCTTCTTGCTGGATTCTCTGTTTTATTTTGAACAGCTCTCATTTCTGAATGGAAAATGTGGGCACTTGCGATGAATTTTCGAATTCGTCATCTTTAATTAATGTGTAATGGTAACAATAGCGGTATTTTCGTATTAGTCGTTTAGAAACCAGTGGAGTTGGGGAAATGGTCAAGTGGGTTCTATCAGTCGCAGACGGGATATAACAGGCGTCAGGTCGAATCCCACTTTTTATAACCCTTGTTTGTGCCGAATACTGCACGTTTTATTTTTATATAATTGAAAATAAATTTAACGACCCATTATATACACTGTAGCTGCAGCATTTAATTAATTTTGAATTGTTAACTAGTCTATGCTATCTTAATGCCTATAAAATATTACATGAACCACTGCTAGCAAATCAGTATGACCGGACGCATATAATGTTAATATTCACCGTTTCCGATTGATGGACAGGCACGTCACCTTTTATAGGAACACTAAGTAAATTGGCCGGGGGATTAGCTCAAATGGTAGAGCGCTCGCTTAGCATGTGAGAGGTACCGGGATCGATACCCGGATTCTCCACTTACTTTTGTTTCACATGTTTAGTACATCTTTTATTATTATGAAAAAAATCGATATAAATAACATATAAACAGGAGATTGTTCTGCTTCGAGATGTATGTTTTTTTTACACAACCCATCTCTTTTCATATTAACAAACAGGCGCAAGAAAACTGTAGGCCTCTGTAGTTTTATTGACGAAACTGTATAACCTCATATTCGATCAAGTGTTATATTTTTAACAGTTCTAAATTATAAATGAAAACATATGGACACTTACGATGATCCGTAACGTTTGTTTTTGTTGTTTTTGAGGACAGAGAGAAAGGGGTGGAGCACATCACCAAGGCACTAGAAAGATGTGGGTTCTCAAGTTGGACCATAAAGAACATGACATGAAAGAACAGCAAAGACAGAAGGGAAAAAACAAATGAAGGAATGATAAGAACACAGAGAAATATGGTCGTTCTCCCTTATGTCACTGGAGTAGCAGAACACATACAGCGGATTTTTTAAACATTTTGAGAACGCTACTGAGATCTCATCAACACATCAGGAGATTACAGTTAGCTGTTCTTGATTATATTTTATATGGCAGCATCGACATCATCTCTTTAATGTCTGAGAGCAGTAAACGAGCCTGTCATGAGCATTCATTAGTAAAACAACTCAAACATAATGCGAATATAAATAATTGTAATATATGTATATGCCGCAATGAGGAAAACCAATATGTACCGAACAATATAATAAAACTTTATGGCTTGTTACCTGTTGATGGAAAGGCACGTCACGTGTGATAGGAGCACTGGGTAAGTAGGTTGGGGGATTAGCTCAAATGGTAGAGCGCTCGCTTAGCATGTGAGAGGTACCGGGATCGATACCCGGATTCTCCACTCCGTTTTGTCTTAAATGTTTAATATATCTTTTTCGAATGATTTGTTCTATTATGAAAATATCGATATAAATAAATTTAAACAGGTTATTGTCCTGTTGCGTGGCGTATTAAGTTTATACACAATCCATCTGTTTCAATACTAGCAACCAGGCGCAATATATTATAAGTGTATGCCCCTAAAGTTGTTTTGACGAAACTTTATAACCTCTTGCTCGATCAAGTGTTATGTTTTTGAGAAGCTCTAAATTATGAATGGAAAATATAAACCATTTAAGGTGATCGTAAAATAAACTTTATTTCTTAGAAAACCTCTCTCGAATATTGCATTATAATATAATAGTATTTGTCATATATATATATATATATATATATATATATATATATATATATATATATATATATATATATATATATATATATATATATATGACAAATACTATTATATTATAATGCAATATTATAATATAATAGTATTTGTCATATATATATATATATATATATATATATATATATATATATATATATATATATATATATATATATATATATATATCGAATATTGCATTAGAATATAATAGTATTTGTCATATTATATTTATGTATATATATATAAGTATATAGATATTAATATATAGACGCACACGCACACGCACACGCACACGCACACGCACACGCACACGCACACGCACACGCACACGCACACGCACACGCACACGCACACGCACACGCACACGCACACGCACACGCACACGCACACGCACACGCACACGCACACGCACACGCACACGCACACGCACACGCACACGCACACGCACACGCACACGCACACGCACACGCACACGCACACGCACACGCACACGCACACGCACACGCAAAATCAATATGAACTGACGAACATAAACGTGACAATTAAAAACAATATGTGCGTTAAAAGTTGTAGGTGGAGTATGCACATGTCAGGATGGCCGAGCGGTCTAAGGCGCTGCGTTCAGGTCGCAGTCTGGTTCTCCAGGCGTGGGTTCGAATCCCACTTCTGACAACTTTTGCGTGCCGAATGTCGCCATTCATAACTTAATGTGCGTAAATAAAAAGTGATCGTAATGTATAGTGTAGCATTATATATTTAATGACGTAATATTATTTAACTCAAGTAGACCTTCAAATGTTAACTAACCTAACAACAATGACATAATGGCATGAACGTTTCGGAACTGGTTTGTGATTTTTGACTATTTGATTTTTTAGTATTTCCCTCAGTTTTGTGTTAAGAATTGCTCAAAGTAAGCTTTACATACAGGTAGATGCATAGATGTAGTATCATGCAACAATCAGACGGCGATTTTAAGCCACGTTTCCGAATTTAATTGTTCTTGCACAACTCCTAAATATACGTAATCGGAAGAAACAGAACCATAAATTATTTGTAAGTTCAGCTCATTAGTTGGAATCGTGTTTTCCCGCACCGGCTGCCTAATGGCGCCTATATAGCCAATTTCGTGCCCTCACCCACGAGGCCCTGAACTTTGCTGCCTCGGGCGTAGCACTCCCTGCTTCACGTTGCCTAAATACACGTAATCAGAAGAAACTGCTTTTGCAGGTTCTTTAACATTATCGTCACGGACAACACGATTTAACACAATTAAAGCAAATGTTTTATTTAGTTAACATACTTAATTATACTACGTGTTGAGTGTACGGATGACCTGAGCCGTGCATATGAATGAAAATAAATGTAATGACACATAAAATAGCTATTTAATAAAATTTTAATTGTTGCCTCGTCTATATTATTTTAATTTTGAGATTCACCTTTTCTGGTTTATGGAAAGGCGCACCACGCACAATATGGGAACGGTAACGAACAGGCAGGGGGATTAGCTCAAATGGTAGAGCGCTCGCTTAGCATGTGAGAGGTACCGGGATCGATACCCGGATTCTCCACTTACTTTTTGTTTGACATGTTAAATATAGTTGGTCTGTATGGCACTTACGAAAAGCTGAAAATGTATTTCAGCTTACACTTAATTTTGTTTGCATTTATGTTAAAGAAATACTATACATGAAATACATTTGCGGCTTTTTATAAGCGTCCACATAGAAAAAATATTTAAAGCGTGTAAAACAAAAGGAAGTGGAGAATCCGTGTATCGATCCCGGTACCTCTCACATGCTAAGCGAGCGCTCTACCATTTGAGCTAATCCTCTGTCCTAATACCCCGTTTCCCTATCACGTTTGATAGGCAGTAGGCGAACCCATTTCTGAACAAAAGTCATATCTCAGTGTCAAACTCAAAGGCACAAGCTACCCTCTCTCAAAGTGGCTCCCACAACAGGGAACTGGCTTCATGTGGGGTGCGGGGGTTAGCAGCTTCATGTGGGGTGCGGGGGTCAGCAGCTTCGTGTGGGGTGCGGGGGTCAGCAGCAATCTCGTTCAGCGTCGTTCGTCGATGTATTTCCACACAAATATAACGCAGATAATGGAATATGCCATGCTACGTCACAAACACTGGCTAGTGTGGCTTACATATGTCGTATATAATTATAATTTTAATCATTAGTTATATTAATTAAAAGCCGACTATGTTGTTATAATATTGATGCAACTACATTACTAAGATATATTTGAGATTACTACTATTATAGCACATTTCGCTACGATCTTAAATGGCACCAGTCGGCACCAAAAGTTGTCAGAAGTGGGATTCGAACCCACGCCTGGAGAACCAGACTGCGACCTGAACGCAGCGCCTTAGACCGCTCGGCCATCCTGACATATATAAAGTTTGAAACAATGAAAACACAATTATATTAAAATTGTGTTTAAAAAAACATTACTGGAAGAAAGTGTACGGCTTATCTTAATAGTACGTTTGTTATTCAGAAGTGAGAACTGTTATGTCAATTCTACAAAACATTTTATGGGAGCACGAGCCGCAGGTACAAGGTTTCGCTAAAATATAAACGTCTAATTCCATGCTCTTGTTAGTATTCCAACAAATGGACTGCATCGAAACTAGATGCGCTTTACGTCACAGTAATTACCATAATATATTATTTACAACGACATTTCCGTAACTTAACAAATGCGTTGACAAAATGTATCAAACATGTCAAACTAAAACTAAGTAGAAAATATGACGTGTCTTTCAATCAACCGATAAAGCAAATATTGTTCTCAATTGCTAAGATTATGTTGAACAGTTCATATTGATTTTGCTCGTAGCTGATTATGATGATTAATATGAGCACTTTGTATTAGGCAGCCGGTGCGCGTGTTCGTGGGAAAACACGATTCCAACTAATTAGCTGAGCATAAAATGGCTAGTGCACTGGTTTGTAAAATTGACATAACAGCTCTCACTTCTGAATAAAAAACATGTACTATTAAGATAAGCCGTACATCTTTTAAAAGTTATATTTGAATATAATGGTGTTTTTGTTGTTTCTATGTATGTCAGGATGGCCGAGCGGTCTAAGGCGCTGCGTTCAGGTCGCAGTCTGGTTCTCCAGGCGTGTGTTCGAATCCCACTTCGGACAACTTTTGGGTGCCGACTGGTGCCACTTAATCATACGTAAATGAAAACTGATTGTAGCGAAATGTAGTAAATCTATTTAACGACATAATGCTAATAACCTCAAGTATATCTTAATTAAATAATGCACTTGCATCAATATTATAACGACATAATCGGCTTTTAATTAATATCAAATTCTAATTATATACGACATATGTAACCAGTGTTTGTGACGTAGCATGGCATATTCGATTATTTGTGTCAGATGGCACGTCGTAACGCAAGACTGTCTGCGTGCACTTGAAGTCAGCGCCGTTGTCATTAGGAATGTGATAGGAAAATAAACGATGTTTTGGTGGAAATACATCGATGAACGACGCTGAATTAGACAGCTGCTACCCCCTCCCTCTCCCCCTCCCCCTCCCCCAATGAAACCAGTTCCTTGCAGTGTCGTACATCTAAAAAGGTCGGGTTCCACATTGGCAGAGGATATCTTGCGCCTTTGGGTTTGACACTGAGATATGACTTGTTGCCGTTCAGAAATGGATTCGCCTACTGCCTATCACATGTGATAGGGAAACTAGACAATAGGACAGGGGGATTAGCTCAAATGGTAGAGCGCTCGCTTAGCATGTGAGAGGTACCGGGATCGATACCCGGATTCTCCACTTCCTTTTGTTTTTTGTTGGAATACTAACAAGATCGTGGAATTAGACATTTATATTAAAAAAATGTACTATTAAGATAAGCCGTACACTTTTTTCAGTAATGTGTTTCTTTTTACACACAAAATTGTCATACTATGGTGTTAAAGGACTTTCAAATACCTTATGCAAAGTTATTTAGCTAACAGGAAACAATTCGTTGAAATAAGTGACACCAAATCAGATATGTTGCCTAAAACCACAGTTGTTCCACAAGGTTCTATACTGGGCCCTCTACTATTTTTAATATATATATAAATTATGTTACTAATGCAAGTAATTTATTTGAATACATTTGATATGCAGATGACTCAACTTTATGTAGTACACTTGACTCTTCCAAGATGCAGCTTGCTAACTTTAATAATATTAATGTTGAACTACAAAAGATTAGTGAATGGTTGGAAGTTAATAAACTTTCAATAAATGATAACAAATCAAAATATATGATTTTTCACCACCCATAAAAAATTCCAAGATTCCAACTTTAAGTAAATGACATACCTATAGAATGTGTTGATAACTTCAACTTCTTAGGATTGACATTAAACAAACACCTGCATTGGAAAAATCATATTGATAAACTAGCATGTAAAATTTCAAGATCAATTAGCATTAAAAAAAATTTAATAATTTGTCCCGCAGCATGTTTTAGTAAATCTATATAACTCACTTGTACTCTCTCATATAAATTATTGTTTGCTTTCTTGGGGGATCCAACATGATAGGATCTTAAAACTCAAAAAAAGAGCAATCAGAGTAGTGACCTATGGCCGGTATAATGCACATTATTTAAATATTCTTAAAATTTAGTGGTCACGGACATTATTAGGTTACAACTGAAATGTTATCATATATACATAAACTGTAATTTACCTGAATATTTTTCAAGGTTAGGCATAAGAGAAAATGAGGATATTCATACACATTACACAAGAAATCGACATGACATACATGTTGAAAGAGCAAATACTGAACTTGCCAGGAAATCACTCAGGTTTAGTATTGCCCATGTAATTAATAACACTCCCACCTTGATCATGGATAAAAGTCAGTCTCACTCACTGCAAGGTTTCAGCTCTTATGCGAAGAATTTCTTTCTGCCACAATATAGCTCAAGTTGTAATATCCGGAATTATTATATTTGCCACTTATACGATAACTAATTGCTGTTAAATGTGTGTTAACTGATTTCCTCTTCATCTCACCTATTATAATAATATATGTTATATATTGATTGTCTTATTCTTACACTTTATTTAAACATATACTCATGCATTACGTTCAAGTTATTTGTCGTTAATCCCTCGCTCAATTCTTTTGTTTAATTTATAATTTTATTGAGTGGCTGTCACGTTAACGACCAAATTTTGGTCTTAGTGGCAGTCTCCCAGACCGACATCGTTTCATACCTATACAATTAACATTCATATTTATGAATTTATGTAGACATTCGTAGTATGTTTTTAATTTATGGGTGCCGATTGTTGCCATTTAAGATCGTAGCGAAATGTGCTTTAATAGTAGTAACCTCAAATATATCTTAGTAATGTAGTTGCATCAATATTATAACAACATAATCGGCTTTTAATTAATATAACTTATGATTAAAATTCTAATTATATACGACATATGTAAACAACAATAGCCATTGTTTGCGACGTAGCAAGGCATATTCTATTATTTGCGTTATATTTGCGTGGAAATACATCGACGAACGACGCTGGTCGAGATGGCTGCTAATCCCCGCACCCCACACGAAGCTGCTAATACCCGCACCCCACACGAAGCTGCTAACCCCCGCACCCCACACGAAGCTGCTGACCCCCGCACCCCACACGAACTGCTAACCCCCGTAAATAACATATACGGTAATTACTGTGATGTAAAACGCATCATTTAGTTCAGTTGTTGGAATACTAACAACAGCATGGAAATAGACGTTTACAATTTAATTAATTAGCGAAACCGTATACTTCTGACTCACATCCCATATAATGTTTTATTATACACACTACCGTCTGATATGCACAAAACGGCCAGTGTACATATAAATACACAGAGAGACTAATTTATCACGTATCAGCACACTCTTACATACGCACATGCATACAATGTATAATATATAATATTCATATAGTTACACATACTTCATGACACAGGAGAGCATATAATCATAAATACAAAACAAGACATGGTTTGGGTGAAATCGTACATCATTTAATGCAAGAACATCACGTATTCAAAAACATACCATTAAATACAGATGAAAATGTCTCCCACTGTACAAGATCTATGAGTGACTAATGCTAAAAATACTAACTAAACTAAGACTACAATGTCTATGTCGCACCCACAATGGCAGGGTGGGTGGGCAGGCAATTTGAAGCAGGGCGCGCTACGCCCGGGGCTGCAAAGTTCAGGGCCTCGTGGGTGAGATCGCGAAGTGGGCTATATAGGCAGCCGGTGCTGGTGCTCATGGGAAAACACAATTCCTGCTAATCAGCTGAACTTACAAATGATTTGTGATTCTGCCAAGCGGCACAAGTTAACAGTAATTAGACAAAGAGCAACAGTGATCTGCCTACGTGAATAATAACATATTAAAAGTAAATTAATATACACATTATACATGCTGATATGCATAGAACGGCTAGTGCATTATTTTGTAAAAGTTAAAATACTAATTATATAAGACATATGTAAGCCACAGTGACCAGTGTTTGTTACGTAGCATGACATATTCGATTATTTGTGTCAGATGGCACGTCGTAACGCAAGACTGCCTGCGTGCACTTGAAGTCAGCGCCTTTGTCATTAGGAATGTGATAGGAAAATAAACGATGTTTTGGTGGATATACATCGATGAACGACGCTGAATTAGACAGCTGCTACCCCCCCTCCCCCTCCCCCCTCTCCCCTACCCCCCCCCCCATCAATGAAACCAGTTCCGTGTAGTTTCGTACATCTAAAAAGGTCGGGTTCCACATTGGGGGAGGATAGCTTGCGCCTTTGAGTTTGACACTGACTTGTTGTCGTTCAGAAATGGGTTCGCCTACTGCCTATCACACGTGATAGGGAAACGGGGGAACAGAACAGGGGGATTAGCTCAAATGGTAGAGCGCTCGCTTAGCATGTGAGAGGTACCGGGATCGATACCCGGATTCTCCACTTCCTTTTGTTTTACATTCTAAATATATGTTTTCTATGTGGACGCTTATAAAAAGCCGTAAATGTATTTCATGTAACGTATTTCTTTAAAAGTTGTAGTCGTTCAACGAGCATGTGAAAATAAGAATGCCCAGATGTACCTGCCAACAATGCTCACTAATAAAACAAATCAAACAAAGTGCTCATATAAATCATCATAATCAACTTCGAGCAAAATCAATATGAACTGTTGAACATAATCTTAGCAATTGAGAACAATACTTGCTTTACCGGTTGATGGAAAGGTACACTCTCCACTTAGCTTTTGTTTGATTTTGTTTAATAAATTTTACCAACGCATTTGTTCAATTACGGAAAATGTCGTTGTAAATAATATATACGGTAATTACTGTGATGTAAAACGCATCAAGTGTCGATGCAGTCCATTTGTTGGAAACAACAGCATGGAAATAGACGTTTACAATTTAATGAATTAGCGAAACCGTATACTTCTGACTCACATCCCATATAATATTTTATTATATACACTACCGGCTGATATGCATAAAACGGCCAGTGTACATATAAATACACAGAGAGACTAAGTTATCACTTATCAGCACACTCTTACATACGCACATGCATACAATATGTAGTATATAATATTCATATAGATGCATATATTTCATGACACAGGAGAGCATATAATCATAAGTACAAAACAAGACATGGTTTGGGTCATTTAATAATGATGTATTCATTGGTTGGTGAGTATGCATTTGTCAGGATGGCCGAGCGGTCTAAGGCGCTGCGTTCAGGTCGCAGTCTGGTTCTCCAGGCGTGGGTTCGAATCCCACTTCTGACAACTTTTGGGTGCCGACTGGTGCCACTTAATCATACTTAAATAAAAAAACTTATCGTAGCGAAATGTAGTTTATATATATATATATATATATATATATATATTTAATGACATAATACTAATAAACTCATTTATATATCTTAATTAAGTAATGGACTTGCATAAATATTATAACGACATAATCGGCTTTTAATTAATATAACTTATGATTAAAATTCCAATTATATAAGACATATGTAAGCCACAGTAACCAGTGTTTGTTACGTAGCATGACATATTCGATTATTTGTGTCAGATGGCACGTCGTAACGCAAGACTGCCTGCGTGCACTTGAAGTCAGCGCCTTTGTCATTAGGAATGTGATAGGAAAATAAACGATGTTTTGGTGGAAATACATCGATGAACGACGCTGAATTAGACAGCTGCTACCCCCCTCCCCCCTCCCCCCTCTCCCCTACCCCCCCATTAATGAAACCAGTTCCGTGTAGTTTCGTACATCTAAAAAGGTCGGGTTCCACATTGGGGGAGGATAGCTTGCGCCTTTGAGTTTGACACTGACTTGTTGTCGTTCAGAAATGGGTTCGCCTACTGCCTATCACACGTGATAGGGAAACGGGGGAACAGAACAGGGGGATTAGCTCAAATGGTAGAGCGCTCGCTTAGCATGTGAGAGGTACCGGGATCGATACCCGGATTCTCCACTTCCTTTTGTTTTACATTCTAAATATATGTTTTCTATGTGGACGCTTATAAAAAGCCGTAAATGTATTTCATGTAACGTATTTCTTTAAAAGTTGTAGTCGTTCAACGAGCATGTGAAAATAAGAATGCCCAGATGTACCTGCCAACAATGCTCACTAATAAAACAAATCAAACAAAGTGCTCATATAAATCATCATAATCAACTTCGAGCAAAATCAATATGAACTGTTGAACATAATCTTAGCAATTGAGAACAATACTTGCTTTACCGGTTGATGGAAAGGTACACTCTCCACTTAGCTTTTGTTTGATTTTGTTTAATAAATTTTACCAACGCATTTGTTCAATTACGGAAAATGTCGTTGTAAATAATATATACGGTAATTACTGTGATGTAAAACGCATCAAGTGTCGATGCAGTCCATTTGTTGGAAACAACAGCATGGAAATAGACGTTTACAATTTAATGAATTAGAGAAACCGTATACTTCTGACTCACATCCCATATAATATTTTATTATATACACTACCGGCTGATATGCATAAAACGGCCAGTGTACATATAAATACACAGAGAGACTAAGTTATCACTTATCAGCACACTCTTACATACGCACATGCATACAATATGTAGTATATAATATTCATATAGATGCATATATTTCATGACACAGGAGAGCATATAATCATAAGTACAAAACAAAACATGGTTTGGGTCATTTAATAATGATGTATTCATTGGTTAGTGAGTATGCATATGTCAGGATGGCCGAGCGGTCTAAGGCGCTGCGTTCAGGTCGCAGTCTGGTTCTCCAGGCGTGGGTTCGAATCCCACTTCTGACAAATTTTGGTGCCGACTGGTGCCGACTGGTGCCACTTAATCATACTTAAATAAAAAAACTTATAGTAGCGAAATGTAGTTTATATATATATATATATATATATATATATATATATATTTAATGACATAATACTAATAAACTCATATATATCTTAATTAAGTAATGGACTTGCATAGATATTATAACGACATAATCGGCTTTTAATTAATATAACTTATGATTAAAATTCCAATTATATAAGACATATGTAAGCCACAGTAACCAGTGTTTGTTACGTAGCATGACATATTCGATTATTTGTGTCAGATGGCACGTCGTAACGCAAGACTGCCTGCGTGCACTTGAAGTCAGCGCCTTTGTCATTAGGAATGTGATAGGAAAATAAACGATGTTTTGGTGGAAATACATCGATGAACGACGCTGAATTAGACAGCTGCTACCCCCCTCCCCCCTCCCCCCTCTCCCCTACCCCCCCATTAATGAAACCAGTTCCGTGTAGTTTCGTACATCTAAAAAGGTCGGGTTCCACATTGGGGGAGGATAGCTTGCGCCTTTGAGTTTGACACTGACTTGTTGTCGTTCAGAAATGGGTTCGCCTACTGCCTATCACACGTGATAGGGAAACGGGGGAACAGAACAGGGGGATTAGCTCAAATGGTAGAGCGCTCGCTTAGCATGTGAGAGGTACCGGGATCGATACCCGGATTCTCCACTTCCTTTTGTTTTACATTCTAAATATATGTTTTCTATGTGGACGCTTATAAAAAGCCGTAAATGTATTTCATGTAACGTATTTCTTTAAAAGTTGTAGTCGTTCAACGAGCATGTGAAAATAAGAATGCCCAGATGTACCTGCCAACAATGCTCACTAATAAAACAAATCAAACAAAGTGCTCATATAAATCATCATAATCAACTTCGAGCAAAATCAATATGAACTGTTGAACATAATCTTAGCAATTGAGAACAATACTTGCTTTACCGGTTGATGGAAAGGTACACTCTCCACTTAGCTTTTGTTTGATTTTGTTTAATAAATTTTACCAACGCATTTGTTCAATTACGGAAAATGTCGTTGTAAATAATATATACGGTAATTACTGTGATGTAAAACGCATCAAGTGTCGATGCAGTCCATTTGTTGGAAACAACAGCATGGAAATAGACGTTTACAATTTAATGAATTAGAGAAACCGTATACTTCTGACTCACATCCCATATAATATTTTATTATATACACTACCGGCTGATATGCATAAAACGGCCAGTGTACATATAAATACACAGAGAGACTAAGTTATCACTTATCAGCACACTCTTACATACGCACATGCATACAATATGTAGTATATAATATTCATATAGATGCATATATTTCATGACACAGGAGAGCATATAATCGTAAGTACAAAACAAAACATGGTTTGGGTCATTTAATAATGATGTATTCATTGGTTGGTGAGTATGCATATGTCAGGATGGCCGAGCGGTCTAAGGCGCTGCGTTCAGGTCGCAGTCTGGTTCTCCAGGCGTGGGTTCGAATCCCACTTCTGACAACTTTTGGTGCCGATTGGTGCCGACTGGTGCCACTTAATCATACTTAAATAAAAAAACTTATAGTAGCGAAATGTAGTTTATATATATATATATATATATATATATATATATATATATATTTAATGACATAATACTAATAAACTCATATATATCTTAATTAAGTAATGGACTTGCATAGATATTATAACGACATAATCGGCTTTTAATTAATATAACTTATGATTAAAATTCCAATTATATAAGACATATGTAAGCCACAGTAACCAGTGTTTGTTACGTAGCATGACATATTCGATTATTTGTGTCAGATGGCACGTCGTAACGCAAGACTGCCTGCGTGCACTTGAAGTCAGCGCCTTTGTCATTAGGAATGTGATAGGAAAATAAACGATGTTTTGGTGGATATACATCGATGAACGACGCTGAATTAGACAGCTGCTACCCCCCCCTCCCCCTCCCCCCTCTCCCCTACCCCCCCCATCAATGAAACCAGTTCCGTGTAGTTTCGTACATCTAAAAAGGTCGGGTTCCACATTGGGGGAGGATAGCTTGCGCCTTTGAGTTTGACACTGACTTGTTGTCGTTCAGAAATGGGTTCGCCTACTGCCTATCACACGTGATAGGGAAACGGGGGAACAGAACAGGGGGATTAGCTCAAATGGTAGAGCGCTCGCTTAGCATGTGAGAGGTACCGGGATCGATACCCGGATTCTCCACTTCCTTTTGTTTTACATTCTAAATATATGTTTTCTATGTGGACGCTTATAAAAAGCCGTAAATGTATTTCATGTAACGTATTTCTTTAAAAGTTGTAGTCGTTCAACGAGCATGTGAAAATAAGAATGCCCAGATGTACCTGCCAACAATGCTCACTAATAAAACAAATCAAACAAAGTGCTCATATAAATCATCATAATCAACTTCGAGCAAAATCAATATGAACTGTTGAACATAATCTTAGCAATTGAGAACAATACTTGCTTTACCGGTTGATGGAAAGGTACACTCTCCACTTAGCTTTTGTTTGATTTTGTTTAATAAATTTTACCAACGCATTTGTTCAATTACTGAAAATGTCGTTGTAAATAATATATACGGTAATTACTGTGATGTAAAACGCATCAAGTGTCGATGCAGTCCATTTGTTGGAAACAACAGCATGGAAATAGACGTTTACAATTTAATGAATTAGCGAAACCGTATACTTCTGACTCACATCCCATATAATATTTTATTATATACACTACCGGCTGATATGCATAAAACGGCCAGTGTACATATAAATACACAGAGAGACTAAGTTATCACTTATCAGCACACTCTTACATACGCACATGCATACAATATGTAGTATATAATATTCATATAGATGCATATATTTCATGACACAGGAGAGAATATAATCATAAGTACAAAACAAGACATGGTTTGGGTCATTTAATAATGATGTATTCATTGGTTGGTGAGTATGCATATGTCAGGATGGCCGAGCGGTCTAAGGCGCTGCGTTCAGGTCGCAGTCTGGTTCTCCAGGCGTGGGTTCGAATCCCACTTCTGACAACTTTTGGGTGCCGACTGGTGCCACTTAATCATACTTAAATAAAAAAACTTATCGTAGCGAAAT
Source organism: Lamellibrachia columna (assembly GCA_963662155.1). Taxonomy (NCBI): domain Eukaryota; kingdom Metazoa; phylum Annelida; class Polychaeta; order Sabellida; family Siboglinidae; genus Lamellibrachia; species Lamellibrachia columna. Next base: position 17,749,790 of record OY759267.1, on the reverse strand, counting down.
GTAGTTTATATATATATATATATATATATATATATATTTAATGACATAATACTAATAAACTCATTTATATATCTTAATTAAGTAATGGACTTGCATAAATATTATAACGACATAATCGGCTTTTAATTAATATAACTTATGATTAAAATTCCAATTATATAAGACATATGTAAGCCACAGTAACCAGTGTTTGTTACGTAGCATGACATATTCGATTATTTGTGTCAGATGGCACGTCGTAACGCAAGACTGCCTGCGTGCACTTGAAGTCAGCGCCTTTGTCATTAGGAATGTGATAGGAAAATAAACGATGTTTTGGTGGAAATACATCGATGAACGACGCTGAATTAGACAGCTGCTACCCCCCTCCCCCCTCCCCCCTCTCCCCTACCCCCCCCCCATTAATGAAACCAGTTCCGTGTAGTTTCGTACATCTAAAAAGGTCGGGTTCCACATTGGGGGAGGATAGCTTGCGCCTTTGAGTTTGACACTGACTTGTTGTCGTTCAGAAATGGGTTCGCCTACTGCCTATCACACGTGATAGGGAAACGGGGGAACAGAACAGGGGGATTAGCTCAAATGGTAGAGCGCTCGCTTAGCATGTGAGAGGTACCGGGATCGATACCCGGATTCTCCACTTCCTTTTGTTTTACATTCTAAATATATGTTTTCTATGTGGACGCTTATAAAAAGCCGTAAATGTATTTCATGTAACGTATTTCTTTAAAAGTTGTAGTCGTTCAACGAGCATGTGAAAATAAGAATGCCCAGATGTACCTGCCAACAATGCTCACTAATAAAACAAATCAAACAAAGTGCTCATATAAATCATCATAATCAACTTCGAGCAAAATCAATATGAACTGTTGAACATAATCTTAGCAATTGAGAACAATACTTGCTTTACCGGTTGATGGAAAGGTACACTCTCCACTTAGCTTTTGTTTGATTTTGTTTAATAAATTTTACCAACGCATTTGTTCAATTACGGAAAATGTCGTTGTAAATAATATATACGGTAATTACTGTGATGTAAAACGCATCAAGTGTCGATGCAGTCCATTTGTTGGAAACAACAGCATGGAAATAGACGTTTACAATTTAATGAATTAGAGAAACCGTATACTTCTGACTCACATCCCATATAATATTTTATTATATACACTACCGGCTGATATGCATAAAACGGCCAGTGTACATATAAATACACAGAGAGACTAAGTTATCACTTATCAGCACACTCTTACATACGCACATGCATACAATATGTAGTATATAATATTCATATAGATGCATATATTTCATGACACAGGAGAGAATATAATCATAAGTACAAAACAAGACATGGTTTGGGTCATTTAATAATGATGTATTCATTGGTTGGTGAGTATGCATATGTCAGGATGGCCGAGCGGTCTAAGGCGCTGCGTTCAGGTCGCAGTCTGGTTCTCCAGGCGTGGGTTCGAATCCCACTTCTGGCCACTTAATCATACATAAATGAAAACTGATCGTAGCGAAATGTAGTATATCTATTTAACGACATAATGATAATAACCTCAAGTATATCTTAAATAAATAATGCACTTGCATCAATATTATAACGATATAATCAGCTTTTAATTAATATAACTTATGGTTAAAATTCTAATTATATACGACTTATGTAAGCCACAGTAACCAGTGTTTGTGACGTAGCATGACATATTCGATTATTTGTGTCAGATGACACGTCGTAACGCAAGACTGCCTGCATGCACTTGAAGTCAGCGCCTTTGTCATTAGGAATGTGATAGGAAAATAAAGATGTTTTGGTGGAAATACATCGATAAACGACGCTGAACTAGACAACTGCTACCCCCCTTCCCCCTCCCCCCTATCCCCTACCCCCCCCCCATCAATGAAACCAGTTCCTTGTAGTTTCGTACATCTAAAAAGGTCGGGTTCCACATTGGGGGAGGATAGCTTGCGCCTTTGAGTTTGACACTGACTTGTTGTCGTTCAGAAATGGGTTCGCCTACTGCCTATCACACGTGATAAGGAAACGGGGGAACAGAACAGGGGGATTAGCTTAAATGGTAGAGCGCTCGCTTAGCATGTGAGAGGTACCGGGATCGATACCCGGATTCTTTTTTGTTGGAATACTAACAAGAGCAAGGAATTAGACGTTTAAATAAAAAATATGTAATATTAAGATAAGCCGTACACTTTTTTCAGTAATGTGTTTCTTTTTACACATAAAATTGTCATACTATGGTGTTAAAGGACTTTCAAATAACCTTATCCAAAGTTATTTAGGAAACAGGAAACAATTCGTTGAAATAAATTACACCAAATCAGATATCTTGCCTAATTAAGTAATGGACTTGCATAGATATTATAACGACATAATCGGCTTTTAATTAATATAACTTATGATTAAAATTCCAATTATATAAGACATATGTAAGCCAAAGTAACCAGTGTTTGTTACGTAGCATGACATATTCGATTATTTGTGTCAGATGGCACGTCGTAACGCAAGACTGCCTGCGTGCACTTGAAGTCAGCGCCTTTGTCATTAGGAATGTGATAGGAAAATAAACGATGTTTTGGTGGAAATACATCGATGAACGACGCTGAATTAGACAGCTGCTACCCCCCCTCCCCCTCCCCCCTCTCCCCTACCCCCCCCCCATCAATGAAACCAGTTCCGTGTAGTTTCGTACATCTAAAAAGGTCGGGTTCCACATTGGGGGAGGATAGCTTGCGCCTTTGAGTTTGACACTGACTTGTTGTCGTTCAGAAATGGGTTCGCCTACTGCCTATCACACGTGATAGGGAAACGGGGGAACAGAACAGGGGGATTAGCTCAAATGGTAGAGCGCTCGCTTAGCATGTGAGAGGTACCGGGATCGATACCCGGATTCTCCACTTCCTTTTGTTTTACATTCTAAATATATGTTTTCTATGTGGACGCTTATAAAAAGCCGTAAATGTATTTCATGTAACGTATTTCTTTAAAAGTTGTAGTCGTTCAACGAGCATGTGAAAATAAGAATGCCCAGATGTACCTGCCAACAATGCTCACTAATAAAACAAATCAAACAAAGTGCTCATATAAATCATCATAATCAACTTCGAGCAAAATCAATATGAACTGTTGAACATAATCTTAGCAATTGAGAACAATACTTGCTTTACCGGTTGATGGAAAGGTACACTCTCCACTTAGCTTTTGTTTGATTTTGTTTAATAAATTTTACCAACGCATTTGTTCAATTACGGAAAATGTCGTTGTAAATAATATATACGGTAATTACTGTGATGTAAAACGCATCAAGTGTCGATGCAGTCCATTTGTTGGAAACAACAGCATGGAAATAGATGTTTACAATTTAATGAATTAGCGAAACCGTATACTTCTGATTCACATCCCATGTAATATTTTATTATATACACTACCGGCTGATATGCATAAAACGGCCAGTGTACATATAAATACAGAGAGAGACTAAGTTATCACTTATCAGCACACTCTTACATACGCACATGCATACAATATGTAGTATATAATATTCATATAGATGCATATATTTCATGACACAGGAGAGCATATAATCATAAGTACAAAACAAGACATGGTTTGGGTCATTTAATAATGATGTATTCATTGGTTGGTGAGTATGCATTTGTCAGGATGGCCGAGCGGTCTAAGGCGCTGCGTTCAGGTCGCAGTCTGGTTCTCCAGGCGTGGGTTCGAATCCCACTTCTGACAACTTTTGGTGCCGACTGGTGCCACTTAATCATACTTAAATAAAAAAACTTATCGTAGCGAAATGTAGTTTATATATATATATATATATATATATATATATATATATTTAATGACATAATACTAATAAACTCATATATATCTTAATTAAGTAATGGACTTGCATAGATATTATAACGACATAATCGGCTTTTAATTAATATAACTTATGATTAAAATTCCAATTATATAAGACATATGTAAGCCAAAGTAACCAGTGTTTGTTACGTAGCATGACATATTCGATTATTTGTGTCAGATGGCACGTCGTAACGCAAGACTGCCTGCGTGCACTTGAAGTCAGCGCCTTTGTCATTAGGAATGTGATAGGAAAATAAACGATGTTTTGGTGGAAATACATCGATGAACGACGCTGAATTAGACAGCTGCTACCCCCCCTCCCCCTCCCCCCTCTCCCCTACCCCCCCCCATCAATGAAACCAGTTTCGTGTAGTTTCGTACATCTAAAAAGGTCGGGTTCCACATTGGGGGAGGATAGCTTGCGCCTTTGAGTTTGACACTGACTTGTTGTCGTTCAGAAATGGGTTCGCCTACTGCCTATCACACGTGATAGGGAAACGGGGGAACAGAACAGGGGGATTAGCTCAAATGGTAGAGCGCTCGCTTAGCATGTGAGAGGTACCGGGATCGATACCCGGATTCTCCACTTCCTTTTGTTTTACATTCTAAATATATGTTTTCTATGTGGACGCTTATAAAAAGCCGTAAATGTATTTCATGTAACGTATTTCTTTAAAAGTTGTAGTCGTTCAACGAGCATGTGAAAATAAGAATGCCCAGATGTACCTGCCAACAATGCTCACTAATAAAGCAAATCAAACAAAGTGCTCATATAAATCATCATAATCAACTTCGAGCAAAATCAATATGAACTGTTGAACATAATCTTAGCAATTGAGAACAATACTTGCTTTACCGGTTGATGGAAAGGTACACTCTCCACTTAGCTTTTGTTTGATTTTGTTTAATAAATTTTACCAACGCATTTGTTCAGTTACGGAAAATGTCGTTGTAAATAATATATACGGTAATTACTGTGATGTAAAACGCATCAAGTGTCGATGCAGTCCATTTGTTGGAAACAACAGCATGGAAATAGACGTTTGCAATTTAATTAATTAGCGAAACCGTATACTTCTGATTCACATCCCATATAATGTTTTATTATATACACTACCGGCTGATATGCACAAAACGGCCAGTGTACATATAAATACACAGAAAGACTAAGTTATCACTTATCAGCACACTCTTACATACGCACATGCATACAATATGTAATATATAATATTCATATAGATGCAAATACTTCATGACACAGTAGAGCATATAAGCATAAGTACAAAACAAGACATGGTTTGGGTCTTTTAATAATGATGTATTCATTGGTTGGTGAGTATGCATATGTCAGGATGGCCGAGCGGTCTAAGGCGATGCGTTCAGGTCGCAGTCTAGTTCTCCAGGCGTGGGTTCGAATCCCACTTCTGACAACTTTTGGGTGCCGACTGGTGCCACTTAATCGTACTTAAATCAAAAATACTGTTTGTAGCGAAATGTGATATATCTATTTAATGACATAATACTAATAACCTCATATATATCTTAATTAAGTAATGGACTTGCATAAATATTATAAAGACATAGTCGGCGTTTAATTGATATCATTTATGATTATAATTACTAGTAGAAATGCGCGACCCCAGGACGGGATATACACACCGAGCGCGTTCGTGGTTTCTGCGATTGTTGGAAGTTTACGTTTTACAGAATATAAACCGCCTAAATGGTGCTAGACCTACTCTAAAACGGTTTACGTACCAAATAGTGGCGCGGCACAGCAAACTTGTTGTGCATTTTGTGATAAAAGCACCATGTAGACTGATATATATCAAACAGATATAGATATTGAGCCATCGCAAATTTTTCCCAGACGGCCAAGGCGGCCATTTTATAAAATGGCGGTCAAGCAATTTAATCGAAATTAATCGGTGTTCAGAACTGCCAACTCCAGAGGAACTAGATGACTCAAAGTGGGGATAGTTGAAAATCGAAGCTTCTACAAGATTGTGTAAAGTAATTGACAAGGTGTTGTTGCACTAATTGTGCTGTTTTAATAGTCAATTGATGAAAAATTAGCAGCTTTTATGTGCAGAACGAGCCTTGTTTTTATTGATACATGTTACGTTTTCTAAGATTACAAGCCAGACAGTTGAACAGTTGAACACAAAGTACAAAGTATGGAAGAACTCGGTCCAAATTGAAAGGGTCAGTCAGCATAGCCATAATCAACACCAATATATGATGAAATATATCTATCGAATCGAACAGTTCTTATCAGATGTTACAGTTTGCTCTGTTTTGTTCATATGTTACCATGGTTACTGTCACGGATCCATTCAGTGGTCAAGAATTCAATTATGTTAGCACTCCTATTCACACACGCACGCTCGCACGCTCGCACACTCGCAAGCTCGCAGGCTCGCTGGCACGCACGCAAGCACGCACGCACGCACACGCATAGCTGTGCACTCAAGTGCAGCTTTTTTGCACTTGCAACGCTTCATACACCCTTCTTGAACTTGCATGGCACTACTTCATAGCAGGTGTGGGCTGCCTCGGGTAGTATTGTGCGGCCAGAAATATGCAGATGGTGAAATTTTAATATCGAACGTGTGGGGCAAAAAGGCCAACATTAGTGGGGGCAAAACGCACAGGGTGGGACGTACTATTATCTGTCAGATTTGAGTCTGAAAGTGAGTAGACGAGTTGACAAGTTCCGCCTGCGTATGACAGTTTATAATAAACAATATAACGCACTTGTTGAATTTCAGAGAAAAGGAGCTAATTAATTAACAATTTCAGTCACTGTTCTTAATAAAATATTTTTTTTAATGTTACTATGATGTGCATCAAGGTTTCGCTGTACTGAAGTGTACCAATAATACCATCACTTTGATAATGCGAAATAAGTAAACTAATAATTAAATGAGGCTGATTAATGCATAACGCCCTGGGGCGGGCCTTTTGCCCCATCCCTGGGGCAAAACGCCCATTTATAGGACCTCTGCTAAAATGGCTATAACTTTTTTCTGTGATATTGAACATCGAAAATGTCAAAACAAGATTTTCAGCTAAGATAATAAACTAGGTGATACATCCAATATATCAGAGATATTATATCTAAAAGGTTTTCCCATGAGTCCTACTCTACTATGAAATAAGGCTTTCCACACTTTATCAAGTTACCCGATCTAACGATAAACATCAATTACTTCCGATGAATTTAACAAAGGTACGCACTATTCTTTTAAACCAACTGCGCATATTATTAAAATTAGCCACTCACTACAAAGTCTGGCATCAACGAACTTGGTTCGCGATGGGCTAAATCAATTAAGGAGGGAGTTTAAGCTATTCACATACTACATATTTGAACATCAACGAACCTGGTTCGCGATGGGCAAAATCAATTGAGGAGGGAGTTTAAGCTATTCACATGCAACAGATTTGAACATCAACGAACCTATTTCGCGATGGGCTAAATCGACTGAGGAGGGAGGTTTAATAATTTGTAAAACGAATTAACGAACTGTATTTCCAACTGTTTTCTTACACAATTTGAATTGTAATGGATGCGTATTCGTGCACACAGTGTTTGCTAATGTAGCTAATAATGTGTTCGCATACAAGTTCTCTAGGCACCACGCCAACATTTGTTCAGATACTTGCATAATTCTACAGAACTACATTAATACACTCTAATCGTTTATAGGAGGAATGTAAGTCCATCACAAATTGAACCTTTGTGAATTATACAAAAGATTATCATTGAACATAATAGTTCGGTGTCCATTTGCTGGCAACATGTTACGATTGATTGACTTAAACCGTCGTAACAAACAGCCGATGTAGAAATGTCGAGCAATTAGCGGAATCAACAATCAATGGAAATTTCCATCGGCCACCTTGCGATGGATAGCAGCTGGTCATATTTGGCTGTAATCCAGCCTGTGACCCCTGGCTGACCGGACGGAACCTGGCGACGGACGAAAACCAGAGAGGCGTGACTGAGTTGGCCGCCGCAGTGGTTCGTGATGTGTGACGTAACGGGGCAGGCGTCGTTATTAATATCGCCCCGCTGGTTGGAGACAAGCAATTGCACTGCAGAATTTGATCAGATCCGCTTCGTGTTCATCAAAGCTCAAGCGATTTGAAGCAGGAAAATGGCGCTATCTGTCAACTGCCCATTCGAAATCCCCGAGCCTTACTGCTGGGATGAGTCTTTCCGAGTCGTGGTGAGTACCAGGGAAGAACTCAGTGATAAGCCGCAAGCAATACTCTCAGCCATGAGTTTTAATTTTTTATAAAAAGTTTAGTTTAACTATTGTTCTCATTTGCATTAATAAAAAATAATTCCACTATAAAAGGAACTACTGTTTTCATCGTACATATTATTAGTAGTTGTGTGTGTCAGTCTTGGCAGATTGACAAACATTCACAAGCATAATGCAACAAAACGTTTCTTCAGCATTGTATACTTATATAACTCCAACAGAGTACCGCTCATTCGTCGTCAGCAATGTTTTCTGATCGATATCCATCAGTTTGTTTGCGACTAGCAACTCCAATCAGCCCGCAGCGAACACAGCTTGGTGCCGTCATTGGCCACGAGCATTCCAAACAGATGTCACTAGACCGCCTACTGATTGGTCAACTGTTGTCTGTTGTAGTGCTGGCTAGTGGGCCAGTTTGTGTGCATGAAATTAATTATAAATTAAACGTCGGTTGGATAGTAACTCACTGTTGTTGTTGTAGTAGTAGCTATGATAGTAATTAGTTCCACATACTGCGTTGTGCTGATAACTTGTAGGAAGTTATCGGTTAGTGACATCCTCATTTTGTTTCTGCTGTTTAAAACAATTAGTCTCAAGGCGTGGATTGTGTTAATGGCTTCATACACCATTATACATATTGGGTTGTTTTAGTCGTAGAAATTGGCTGTAAAAAAAGAAACTGCGCGATAAACGAAATGTATACATATACAATATAGCGTTCGCAAATTCACATTCATAGGGCCCTTTTGTGCAACATTTGCTATTTCGTTTTACGTTTTTTCTTCAGTTGTATGTATTTTTATGAAAACATTATCAAACGATTTGATATATAAGCATAAATAACGCATTTAGTTATAGGCATCACAATATAAAACACATAACAAGCTAAACTCACTGGGTTGACCGCCAAACCCTGCAGCGCCAGAGAAGGCCAAGTCAGACGCCATAACACTTTTTCTGGAAAAATCATGGATGACAAAATATGGACAACCTTTTCCCACATTTATTAGTAAGGTTCATTTTGATTAATCATATGGTTTCTTTTATTTGTGTGTGATGTTATCCATGTGAGTTTTCTATTGATAATATCTCTGTGGCTCCACTACAAGATATGGACGAGGACTGGTAGGCTTCAGAATAACTCGATCTTCAGTTATGCAGTCCATTAAAGAAGTTGCTAGAATGTATCTTATCAGGTATTTCATTTCAAGAGATGTATCAGTTATAGGACGATTTTGTATTTTGACAAAGACGATTACCGTATTTAATAATTACGCCCTCAACACATCACCACGTCCCGGGCTGATGCACTATTCACGTTTGGTCCAATTAAGTTATCTGTGATGGTTGTTGACAAGAACTGGACATGTCGCAATCAACTCATCTAAATGGCATTTGTCCAAATGTGCAAGGGGCTTAATAAGCCTGACACACTTGCTTTATTCATTCCGTATAGAGACTTTGCTCCGGGAAATGCCGGCCATGTAAACAACCCACCCCGTAAACACCCTATTGTAACCTCGTCTCCCACATCTCCATATTTTCGCACTCGCTCGGCAGCAGATGAGTTGATGAGTTGTAAATAACTTATGACCATATTGGATGTCGCGCTTGTTTTGACACATGATTCTGTGCAACAGAACAAGTTCACCGCGTGTCGCGACAACCGCGCACAGCAGCGACACCTATTGGCCACGAGTTCTCGTAAATAGTTTTGAGCCAGTGGATTTGAGCAACACTCCGATTAAGCTGCAGTAGTTATTTAGTTTTTACTACGCAACATCAATTAATACGGGAATGGGGGAAGAAATAATGATGGAGTGAGATTGTGACTATTATGCACATAAACCGTGTGTAGACAAAAGCGTAACTCTTAACTTTAGAAATGCGGACTCAGTCTCAGTCGAGATAACAATTGTGCATATTATGGGAAATATTATACATTCACATAACATTCATTGCGTATCCTATTAGTACATTAACTGCTGGTATTAGTACATTAACCGAATAACGTAAAACCTTTTGATATTAATAATTGTAGATTTTGCTGAAACAATCGATGGAAGAAAGTGGTGCAGCTTTGTCATAAATATCTCCTTTGGCCGAGGATAGTTAGATAATAATCGCTGCTACAACCGAGACGAACCACAGAGTTTGTTACAATGAGGAGGCACTGTGACAGTGGATGAGGCAACATGAGACGTTAAACATTCTCGCTTGGTCATGGTAGATGTAGTTCCTGTTAACGGCCAGAATTCTTATTAAAACTGTTCAATAGTAAGAAGAACGTTCAACGCGTGACACTAGATTCCTTCCCTGCTGAGCGCACAACTAGAGTAAACCGCTTGATGTGGGTGATATTCAATTAAGTTGGACAGCACATGAGACGCTACAACTGTAATTCCATCGCCTTTCTCCCGGGGCATTTGAGCGTGTTTACCCAGCGCCAGCGATTGATGCGTCTTTTGAAATGGCGCACACTTCAACAACACAAATAGACACTCCGAGCGCAATGATCAACATCGGTCGGTAAACATTATTATCCGTACGACCATCAGTCATTTTCCACAACATATTTCAGAACGTCGATTCCGTGTGAATTCCGAGGAGATTTTATCATTATAGCCAAAGGACGTGACGTATTCGAGTGTAGAACATAACGCTCATCAATACATCCCCTCACGGACATAACCCCCCATGAACACATCCCCTCACGGACATAACCCCTCAGGACATACCCATCAATGAAGGACAAAACCGCAGACTGAAGCAAGTCGACCCGTAGAAATCATTTCAAAGAAAATATGTTTGTTTTTAAAAATGTACAAGTACCCTTCTAAGCTAACTTCCCAACAATGAACTCACATATACCAAATTCAAACAACCGTTTGTAATCTAAATTAGTCTCTTGAAAACATTAACTCCAATCAATTAGGCCATTTCAAAGGATTTCTACTCACAAAATACGTAATCACGATGTGATAAGCGACCTCTAAAAAGGTGAGGGGTTATGGTCCTGAGGGGCTATGGTCCTGAGGGGTTATGCTCGTACACCGACGTATTAGGGTAGGATTAATTGAAATGACTGACGCGCCCCTTGTGACTGCTTTCAGTACGACAACATCGACGAGGAGCACACGAACATCTTCAAGGCGATCTTCGAGTGCTCGAAGGATCCTGGCAATGCGGGCAAACTGAAGAATCTGGTTGACGTCACAGTCCATCACTTTACGGATGAAGAGGTACGTCCGTGAGCGTGCTCGCTGTCAGACTATGACTTCTTCTCCGTGTTCTCGTTGTTCTCATCATCATCCTCGTTCGTGTTGTTGTTGTTGTTGTCTTTGTTGGTGTTGTTGTTGTTGTTGGTGGTGTTGTTATTGTTGCTGTCATCGTTGTCGTTGTCGTTGTTGTTGTTGTTCTTCTCCGACGCCCCATTATTCTGTATAATTGTGTTGCTGCATTATGTCAGTGTATATTTGTGACGCATGTAATAAGTGTGTGCGTGCGTGCGTGCGTGCGTATTGTGTGTGTGTGTGTGTGTGTGTGTGTGTGTGTGTGTGTGTGTGTGTGTGTGTGTGTGTGTGTGTGTGTGTGTGTGTGTGTGTGTGTGTGTGTGTGTGTGTGTGTGTGTGTGTGTGTGTGTGTGTGTGTGTGTGTGTGTGTATGATTGTAACGCAATATAGGGTGCACACTGAAGTGATGTGAACAAAGTTGTCTTACTTCACCGGTGCACTTGTTACCAGGGCATGATGGAGAAGGTGAAGTATTCGGACATCGCCTCACACAAACAAATCCACAGCGAGTTCGTCAAAACGATACAGGGTCTGTCAACGCCTCTATCGGACGAGGTCGTCTCCTTTGCCAAGAAGTGGTACGTGTCACCGAATTGTTTATTGCCAATAGTTTGAGTTTTATACATCTTACTGTAGTCTTGGAAAACATGGTTTGCGAATTTAAAAGAGTCCACAAAGGAATGCTACAACGGGTTGAGATTAAGACAGCAAGAGATGCTGCAGCTGCATTACTACACGACTTAACAATTCTGGCGCTTTCCGTGATAGACTTTCGACACAATCTGCAGTTTTCCCAAATGCCCAACTTTATAAACATTTCGACGATAATTCCAACAATATACGCCTATGATATGTTCTAGCGCATGTTTGTAAATGTTTTGCGTTCTGTGGTGGTACATGTTAAAACCCCCTTTTGTATAGAGATTGGCAGATATGCCGCATTCAGAACGCCTGTTCTTGTTCAGTTCAGCCTGTGAATTAGAGAATTAAAGAAGCAACTGCCTTAACTAATTGTCTAATTATCACATAATGGATCCTTCTCAAACGAGTCGTGTAATGAACAGGCGACTTCGTAATGAATCGTTTGTCGCTTTGTAGGCTCGTGAATCATATCAAGGGGGTGGACTTCAAGTACAAGGGCAAGTTATAGACGGGTGTCGTCTGCTACTAGCGTTCCTGGCGGCAAACTAGACCCGCAGGATAATCACACCTACGCATGCGTCTGGCTGTATTCCATCGACACGAGCGGATCTGGTGCAATATGTGACGCAAAGATCCAATTGCAGACAATGAGAAACGACCGACGTTCACTTTAATCCCACCTTATGTTTGCTCTGCCCTCTTTGCTAAACCCGACGAGTATCCATATTGTTAACCTGCGTCAGAGGCGCTGTGATACTGTCTGTGAACTGCTTCGAACAATTCTGCAGCACGAATGGTGAACTACACAGCGTATTTTTAAATACATGAATTATGTCTTAGACGTCGCGTAATGATAATCACTGAACACTGAACAGGGGGATCTGACGTGTCATATCCGATTTATTGAACAACGACATCTTGCTTGATAGGTACTACACAAAAAGGACGCTGATTTGTTAGTCACATGAAATGTTTAGCCTATGTAAGTAGTATCGCGTTTGTGTATGGAATTGTCAAATGGGAATAATGGAATAAAACAGAAATGAGAATCCCCGTTGTGTAGTTCGTTGCATCAGTACACGCAAATTGAAGCAATTTTCCTAATCCGTATGTTTAATATGAGGGTACGCTGCGCCGTGGTGGCACCCATAGGCGCAGGTAGCACAGCGATTAGAGTGAAGTGCCTACGTGGTGATTGGGTTAAATAATATATATATATATATATATATATATATATATATATATATATATATATATATATATATATATATATATATATATATATATATATATATATATATATATATATATATATATATATATATATATATATATATAATATTTGTATATATATATATATTTTATTTATATATGTGTGTGTGTATGTTAGTGCCCTGCGCGGGCCGGGCTTTGGGTCCAAGCCCGGCCCGGCTCGCAGCCCGCGGGCCGGGCCGGGCCGGCCCGGGCCGGGCCGGGCCTCTACATAATTTAACATACTGCGGGCACGGGCCGGGCCTGGGCTGAAAACAATTTAAACACATCGGGCTTGGGCCGGGCCTGGGCCTATGTGTGAGCGGGCCGGGCCGGGCCGGGCCGGGCCGGGCCGGGCCTGGGCTGGGCCTGGACATAATAAAAATATTCATACAAAACACCGATTATTAATTTATGTTTTAATAAAAACTTATTATAAATTGTAATTCCGGTTAATGAATGCTTAACATTATTTCTTTAGTATTATATAGTTGCAAATTGAGACCTTGCCTGGAATCTAATGGCCCCATAAGTTCACTTGGCCGGAAGTAACTAGCCCCAAATGTTTACTTTAGAAATATTTGCAGAGGCAATCAAGCCATGATTAACCATTAACTTATCACCCTTTGACCCTACCAGTGGACATTCTATTGTCTAGGTTTTCCCTCCAAACATTGCCCACCTGAATGACCTGCCCACTGCCAAGTGCCCAATAGGCCACTAGCCCACTATACCCAGTACCCACCCCAGTTGGTAATTGGTATTTCTCCCCAGTCCTAATTCATTCACACATGTCTGAACCTGTCTTGTCTCAGGCTAGTGACTGCAGGCCTGCTGGAAATGCCACTGGGTGTCAGTGCCAGTGGGTGACATTTAATTGAAATATCATATTAAATTACGTTAACTTAGTTGAGCTAATTCAATTAACAATATAAATTGGGGTTATGGCTTGCATATGGGTTAAGTCAGGGTTAGATAAACAAATCTCCTACCCTAACCATAAGCCAATACATTAAAGCCAAATATAACAAATGTTATCATATTTAATATTAATGACACTAAGAAGTTTTTCTTTATTTTTCTTCAGGATATTCTTAAGTTTGAAGAAGTTGGTGGTGCTGGATTTTTAGAACTCATCATCGTCTTTGTTATAAGATTATATGTTTATCTTCTCTAAACTTAGCGGGCCGCGGGCCGCGGGCTTACCCATCTTACCCAGCCGGGCCGGGCCGGGCCGGGCCGGGCCGGGCCGGGCCGGGCCTGGGCCAAACATTCACGGTCTGGTTCGGGCCTGGGCCGGGCCTGGGCCTAAATTCTAGTTTGCGGGCCTGGGCCGGGCCGAGCTTGAAAACTTATTGCGGGCGTGGGCCGGGCCTGGACTCTAACTGCTAATTGCGTTGAGTCCAGCAAGATGAACAATAAATTACTATTTCACGTCCCGTCAGAGGAATTATGGCACATCGTAGCATAATTATGTGAGGTGGACGTAATTGTGGAATTCACGGCAAGAAATGTTATCAATACTGCGAAATGTTTTGGAGAATCCCGGTCATCGATAATCGGTACACTCAATACGTAGTATATATCATTAAGTGTGTTAAATAAATAAAATGTGTTAAATCTTGTTGTCCGTATGTTTTGTAATACAACAAGCGTACTGAAGAAAAAACATACACTGAACACATGTAACACAAACGTTTTGTAGAGTCCGGGTATCGATCGCGGTACCTCTCACATGCTAAGCAAGCGCTGCCTCTCTCTCTCTCTCTCTCTCTCTCTCTCTCTCTCTCTCTCTCTCTCTCTCTCTCTCTCTCTCTCTCTCTCTCTCTCTCTCTCTCTCTCTCTCTCTCTCTCTCTCTCTCTCTCTCTCTCTCTCTCTCTCTCTCTCTCTCTCTCTCTCTCTCTCTCTCTCTCTCTCTCTCTCTCTAGCTCTCTCTCTCTCTCTCTCCTCCTCTCTCTCTCTCTCTCTCTTTCTCTCTCTCTCTCCCGCACTCTCACTATGTATATATATATATATATAATATATATATATATATATATATATATATATATATATATATCTGTACACACACACACGCACGCACGCACGCACGCACGCACGCACGCACGCACGCACGCACGCACGCACGCACGCACGCACGCACGCACGCACGCACACACACACACACACACACACACACACACACACACACACACACACACACACACACACACACGTTAGCTTAAGGGCATTCTGGCAGTATATTCGTTCACATATCCACCCCTACCTGTAGCCAGATATTTATGTATACAGCTGAGTGAACTAAGACAACGTGTGAAAGAAATTGCCCTTCGACGAGACAAACATTTTGACTTTGTATAGGGCCTAATGAAGAAGAAGACGAAGAATGTTTTATTTGACTCATCAGACATTTCAACTGACACATAAAATACATATAGAAAACATAATATGATGGTAATCATGAACTACGTTGCCCTAAATTATTTATGCCGCTAAGCAACATTCTTGCCTATTTTTCTACGCCAATTCATTCAATCATTCCATATCATTCCACGTAAAAAACATATATTCATTTTTCAATATTGTGTTTTTGCGTACTTTTGCTGTCCAAATAGCAGAGCAGTGATATCAGTTTTGTAAATGAACATTAATAAGAACCGAAAACATTATAAATTAATAAATTAAACGTACTTCCAGTGGAGCCTTCCCACGGGTGACAACGTGCTTTATAAATTCATTACAGCAAATTTAGTTCGGAACTCGTTTGATTTTAAGATAACAAACTCTGATATTTTGCCTGGCACTTTATTCGTTTTTTTCTAAGTATATAGAGATGAATAATAAATTAATATTTCGCCCAATTATTACTGACATGACATTATTATTCCTTGTGAGTAAAAGTTTTTTCTTTGAAACTTTTGATAATGTTTTTCTAATTTTGTGGCTGACGTATTTGTTACTGCGACATATAATTAATAAATTTGCTGTTATTGCCCTTTTATAGAGATAAGTAATAAATTCATATTTTGGCCAAGTTTTATTGAAGTGACAGTAATCTATATTGGTCAAATATTGACTATTGTTTGATAAATTGAGATAAAATGTGGTTTTCTTTGACTTTATAAATAAAAAAAATATTAATTTAACAATTTTAATGCATATTTCATACACTATGCTTTATCTAATATGAACATATCAAATTGCAATATTCCTGCAAATTTTATATTTTAATAGTAAATGAATCTCGTGGTATGACTGATTATGATGAGAGCACAGTATTTTGCTAATTTTGCTGGCGACGTTGCTGTTACTATGTCAGATATTTCCAAACTTTGCACGGGAACCCACAAAAAGCAAAAAATGGACCCCAACTTTGTTTGCCTTTTGAAAAATAATAAATTAACATTTTGGCCAAGTTTACCTTTTACTCCTTGTGGGTGAAATGTTGAAAATTACAGAAATAAAAAAATGTGGTTTTTACAGCGACTTAATAAAATAAACAAAATAATGAATGTTACCATTGTTTTTGCATATTTTATATATTATGCTTCATATAATATGAATATATTAAATTACAATATTCATACAAGCTCTGTATTTGAATAGTAAATAAATCTCGAGTTATCAGAGCACAGTATTTTGTTTATTTTGTTGCTGGGATAGCTGTTACTATGTCAGACATTTTAAAAGATACACGGGAACCCCCAATTTCTATTTGTTTTGCCTTTTTGGGCTTTTGGAGCCAAAAACAACCTATAAAATTAAAGGTTCCATTATTTTGATTTCACAGTAGTCGCCCACCTTAACTGCATATTCGTGTATTCGTGTTGGAATGTCATTCGTGTTAAGTGGTTAAGCTAGTGTAGCTAATAACGTATTATGTGTGCATACTCAAGTCTCTAAGTGCCAAGCCAACATGCATTTGTTGAGACTTGCCTAATTCTTAAGAAGTACATTCATACGTAAGCGTCTAGCTAATTCATATGCAACAAAAGGGCCATCACAGTCCATCACAAAATGAACCTTTGCAAAGTAAACAATAGACTTATCAGTTCGGTGTCCATTTGTTGCTTCGCGACCACTAATACGGAGGCAATATGTCACGCTCGACTGACTTCAACCATCGCAATAAACAACCGATGTAGAAATGTCGCGCAATTAGTGGAATCAACATTCGGTGGAAAATTCCGTCGGCCACCCTGCGACAGACAGCAGCTGGTCATATTTGACTCTAATCCAGCCTCTGACCCCTTGTTGACCGGACCCTGGCGCCGGACCAAAACCAGCCACGCGTGACTGAGTCGCCACCGCCGCCGCTCCCCAAGGTGTATGGCGTAACGACGAGGAGACCTCAGGGCAGGCGTCGTTATTAATACCGTCCCGCAAGTTGGAGACAAGCACTTGCGCTGCAGAATTTGACCAGATCGTTTGACGTTCCGTTCCTCTTCGTGTTCATCAAAGCTCAAGCGATTTGAAACAGGAAAATGGCACTTTCTGTCAACTGCCCATTCGAGATCCCCGAGCCTTACTGCTGGGATGAGTCGTTCCGTGTCGTGGTGAGTACCCAGGAAGAAAACACTGACATCCATTGAGAAAAGTGACAGTTCTCGCTAAGATGACGAACCTCCAAAATGTATATCAGCCATTTGTTTTCTAAAAGAAATAGAATTATACTTATAAAATATAAAAATATTAATTATGAAAATAAAATGTTCTTCTCAGACAAAGCTGTGCACATCTCAGAGATTATATTTATGTCTTGTGTGTAGATTTGAGTCAAATAATGAAAAAGGACTCAAGCTAGAAAGACAAAAGAAGTTCGCCTGTAGAATGTTTCGTCATTGACTGTATAAGTATAATAATGTTACGCTCAGAATTGAATCAGGTAGCGATTTTTCAATAATGCATTATCAAGACATTATTATATTATAATTCCACAGCACTTTTCGTCGCAGATTGGAAGTAATCATGCGGGAATATATCTATGTGAGCCGATACAAATTAATGTTTATTTAAAAGATGCTTAGCTTTCTCTGAATTGGTAAGATTTCAAAACAGTTACATATGCGTCACGTCATATCTACCACCGCATCTTGTTCGTGTAGAGCGCAATGGTAATCCCCGACAGCACTTCTTGCGTTGATAACAGCGCTCGCTACAACTTGAAGACTTCCGTAGTCGCTGTTGCTGATTCTTCATTGCAGTCCGTGCGGCTTTTTTTCTGCAAATCTAAATTCGAGATTCGCCAATAATAAACTAAGTACATATATCAAATGAATACAACAAACATAAGTAGTTAATGCATTCAGTATTATTCTTTGCTGACGACGCGTTGGTAGTCAATCGCGACTAAACAAAATACTAAAAAATAGCGTACTGATTCAACAAGATTGCCAATCACAGTAAGCACTAGGTGGGTAACTGGACAAAGACGCCATTGGCTTAATAGTTATCTACAGCCCAACGAATGTATGCAGCCCGCCCAATATCAGATATCTGTCAATTTAATTTTTAAGCATATACACACTGATATTTGTCCCAGTCATTTATTGACTCTGTGAGAATGAGTACTTTCCCAAAATCTACAATCTACATTGTTGATTTACTAACGCTGTTTCGTGTCATCTAGAAGAAAACATATCTATCAATATCTTCATAACTATTACCATTTTTTTAAATATTCTATTTGGCCTGTTCTTAGTACGCTGGTCTCTAGTGTTGTCAAGCCACGTTATCGTAGTCGTCTGTCATTTCTAATTTCGGGAATGAGTTTAGTTGTTGTTGGTTGCATTCTTTCTAGCTTATCTATGTCTTTATGATGTTGTCTCTGTGCCTCTATACAATATTCAAATGAGGCCTAACCACTGCTTTATTAGGTGCATAATTAGCTTTTTATCCTTACTTGTGATACGAATCCTAATTAGCTCGATAAATTGATCAGTGGCGTATTAAGGGGGCATTGGGCCATGGATCTCCCTTTGGTTGAAATGTTTTCCCGTATGTAACCTGTTGCGCCACTGCGTGGTAGCAAGGTGAACTAATGGGTGACTACGCCTGGCTATATCCTTGATACGCCACTGAATTTGATTACCTTTTCAAACCACAACCACACATTGCTCTGAAACCTTCAGCAGTAACTGTTACCCCAAAGTCCTTTCGCTTAGACCTCTACCTAGTAAAATATCTCCCGTTTGACCAATTTGTCTACATCATCTTTTACAGTTTTTGTATCTCCATATCTTTAACTTTCTAAATACATTACTTGTGCAAATAGTAACTTTCATCGGTTCGTCGACGTTGTGTTTATGCAACAGAGTACAGCTCATCCAGCATCAGCAATGTTTTCTGACAGGTATCCGTCAGTTTGTTTGCGACAAGCAACTCCAATCAGCCCGCAGCGAACGCCGCTTGGTGCCGATATTGGCCACGGGCAATTTAAACAGACGTAAACATATCGCCGGACCGCCTGCTGATTGGTCAAATGTCGTGTGTTGTGGCACTGGCTGGCGGGCCAGTTTGTGCACATGGAATTAATTAAAAATTAAATGTCGGCTGGAGAGTAACACGTTCGCTGTTGTTGTACTAGTTATCACAATGATTAGTCACCACACGCGGAGGCACAGTCCTAATTACCTGCAGGAAATGCCGTATGGTCGGACGGTTAGTGACGTCATTTTCTTGCGCTGCAGCGATGTATTAATCTTGGATTCTGTCAATGTATTCATACGCCATTAGGCTTTACTTGGTGGTTGCACAAAAGAAACTACGCAATAAAAATATATCTTTTTATGCATAATATATGATGGTAATATATATATATATATATATATATATATATATATATATATATATATATATATATATATATATATTACACTTAATTAACATAACATTAATAATTAACTTAAAATGAGCTAATGCAAAATAATGCATAAATCCGGAAAGTACGTGTTTTGTATATATAGGTATAAATAACGCATTTACTAATAGTCGCGATACAGATAAAATAATAACTTGAGTTACTGGATTGAACATCAAATTCAGCAGCTCCAAATAATCACAAACAAACAAACGAAAGAACGAAAGAACGAACGAACGAACGAAATAATCAACCTTGTCTAGTAAGTTACGATGTAATGCGGCAGCAGTCTTGTGGCAATGCGTCCGTTCGTTGGATGCTCAAGAAAGAAAATCAATATTAAGAATAGTTGGACGTGGTCGGGTGCCAACGACGATTTCAGTTACCCACAATGAGTGTAACACTTCTCTACTTCTCTACTGCTTGTAAAACTTGTCTTTATATTTCATTTATATATTTCAGGATTTCTTAATGGTTTCCAGTCGTAATCTGTGCGTGGAAAGAAGCTGTATTGCAAATGTCCGTCTGTTCTGGATTATCTTGAATAATCATTAATGACAAAACAGGCACCTTCCATTATAATAAACACCTTAGTTGCTAGAATGTACATTCATATAACGTATTTCATATTAATATTTCATATTAAGTGTGATATCAAACATAGGGTGATTTTTTTATTTTGACAATGAAGATTGTCGATAACTAATAATTATGTATAGTCTAATAAATAAAACACGCTAGTTGCTGGAATGTTCATTCATATACAGTAGTTCAAATTGAGGACTGCGTAAAGGGGACGTAACAAAAGGAGAGGAGGACGACAAGTGGAGGGAGTAAGGGAGCAAAGGGAGCAAGGAAAGGGATAACAGCTGGGGCGGTGCAGCAGTACATGAACTAGCCTCACCCCTTTATAAAGGGAGCAAGGAAAGGGGTAACAGCTGGGACGGTGCAGCAGTACATGAACTAGCCTCACCCCTTTATAAAGGGAGCAAGGAAAGGGGTAACAGCTGGGGCGGTGCAGCAGTACATGAACTAGTCTCACCCCTTTATAAAGGGAGCAAGGAAAGGGATAACAGCTGGGGCGGTGCAGCAGTACATGAACTAGCCTCACCCCTTTATAAAGGGAACAAGGAAAGGGGTAACAGCTGGGACGGTGCAGCAGTACATGAACTAGCCTCACCCCTTTATAAAGGGAGCAAGGAAAGGGATAACAGCTGGGGCGGTGCAGCAGTACATGAACAAGTCTCACCCCTTTATAAAGGGAGCAAGGAAAGGGGTAACAGCTGGGGCGGTGCAGCAGTACATGAACTAGCCTCACCCCTTTATAAAGGCAGCAACGAGGAAGAACACATTACGTGTGATGTCAACCATATGGCGAGTTTGTATGTTGACAAAGACGATTGCCGTAACTAATAATTACGCTCCCCCTCCCCCCTATACCCATACATCTCCACGGCCCGGGCTGACGCGCTCATCACGTTTGGTCCATCATTGTCGAATGCATTAACACGTTGGACAGGTCCAATCTAGTGATATGTGATGGTTGTTGACAAGAACTGCACACGGCACAATCGGATCATTTAAATGGCATCTGTCCAAGCGTGCAAGGGGCTTAATAAGACTGACATACTTTCTGTATTCATTCTGCACAGAGACTTTGCTCCGCGAAATGCCGTGTAAACAACTAAATTTGCCGTAAACACGCCGCTTGCGAAGGTTCGTAACCTCGTCTCCCACATCTCAATATCTTCGCACTTGCTCGGCGTAAGTGGCGGTTTGATGAGTTGTAAATAGCTTCTGACCATATCGGATGTCGCGCTTGTTTTGCATCACACATGAATGAGTGTACGTGCCTGTTGAACAAGTTGACAGTGTGTCACTAAACTCCCCACCAGTGGCGCCATTCACCATATCCCGACTGCCACCACAACTTACATGTGATGTGCAGATTCTGCACATATTTATTTTGTTTGGTAAACTCAAGGAAATGTTTGTCAACAACGATGACGTTGCCCAGCCAACCATTTCTCTGTACCACTCCGCAACTGTTCATTTTGAATTTATTATTAAGTTGTGGCAGTGATGGGTGTATCACTGCAGAAGCACCACCTAGCGATAAAGTGCTACGTTACCACGTTTGGGGCTGGCGGAGTTTCATTTCCAATATGAAAACATATTATGTATATAACCCGTAATTCCTACCTTTTGGCTTACATTAACGAATAGGCCTACAGTAAATGCGTTGTCAAGACTTAATATAAAAGCTTTTGGTGTAAATACTTGGAGTTGTGCTGCCATTACAAATGAATTAGATTATATGAGACATTTATTAACAAGTCGCGTGATTGTGTTAACTGCAGTTTCGGAAAAGTGATAAACGAAACGAAAACAAATTAATATTTATCAGCAAAAAGTTACTCGTTGAACGTTCAACGTGTGATAGTAGATTCCTTCCCTACTGAACGTACAACTAGAGTAAACCGCTGGATGTGGGTGATATTCAATTAAGTTGGACAGCACATGAGACGCTACAACTGTAGTTTCATCGCCTTTCTCCTGATGCATTTGAGCGTGTTTACTCAGCGCCAGCGATTGATGCGTCTTTTGAAATGGCGCACACTGCAACAACACAAATAGACACTCCGAGTGCAATGATCAACACCGGCCGGTAAACATTATTATCCGTACGACCATCAGTCATTTTCCACAAATAGTTCACAACGCCGATTCCGTGTGAATTCCGAGATGTTATCGTTATAGCCGCGGGGGCGACTAGTCTCGCTTAGTCAACTCTCGACCGCCTTTGTAAACATGGCGATAATGGAGTTTGTTCGCAGGCCCATTGTTTGACTACTACCGTTAGGTGGCATCACTGATCACTTTAAGTCAACGTTGAAGGAATGTATTTAGTTCTCTGTACATGTCGGCAGTTAAAGGCCACAAGGCACTTAATTTGTGGCAGTTGCAGTAACTGGGTGGACTTCGTCAAGTCTGGGTGCGAGAAGTCCTGGGCTGAGGTCCAGGCAGATAGTTTTAGTTTTGAGTGTAGGGGATGTACGAAGATGAAGGAACTAGAGGTGGAGTTGGAAGAGCTGAGGCTGCTCGTTGTGGCAATGGTGGGAAGGGAACAGGGGGGTTGTGCCAGTAGTTCCGGTGGGGGAACAGTAGATGATAAAGTGGGGAAAGACACAAGAGATGCTAGGGAGAGCTCACCGCAGCCTGGGAGGAAGCTGAGAGGAGGGAAGGTGACAGGTCGTAGGGAGACAGGACGTAAGGAGACGGGAAGGAAAGGAACGGGAGGGAAGATAACCGGAGCGAAGGAGAGGGGAGTAGGGGAGACAGGAGGGAAGGAGAAGGGAGTGGGGGAGACAGGAGGGAAGGAGAAGGGAGTGGGGGAGACGGGAGGGAAAACAACCGGAGTGAAGGAGAGGGAAGTGGGAGATACAAGAGCAAAGGAGTGGGAAGTGGGGGAGACAGGAGCGAAGGAGACAGGAGGGAAGGGGTCAGGACAGAATGTGATGGAGGGGATCGAACGGAAGAGTTATTCTGCAGCAGTGATAGAGGGGGTGAGGAAGAGAGCGAGGGTGTTTGTGGGGGATTCGATAGTTAGGAAGACCGACAGAGTCTTAAACAAGGGAGATGATGTGGTGGTCTGCTTGCCTGGAGCCAAAATAGAGGCGATAACTGAGAGGGTAAAAAACATCGTAGGCTCGGGTAAGGGTGGATCTGTTTTAGTACACGTAGGGACAAATAACGTAGAGAGGGAGGGTACAACTGCCATAGTTAGGAAATATAGGCAGTTGGTCAGAACACTAAAACAGACGCGGGTTGAGCAGGTAATACTGTCAGGGATTTTACCTGTAATGGGCAGGAGGGGTCACAAATATCGAAATTGTCGGGGGATGGCAATTAACATGTTAGTCCAGAAGTTATGTAGGGAAGAGGAAGTTGGATTTGTGGATTTATGGGGAAGTTTTGTTGGGAGGGCTGATATGTACATGAAGGATGGGCTTCATTTAAGTGGAAAGGGGGCGGCAGTATTCGCGGACAAACTTTCAGCAGCAGTAGATAGTGACTTGGGTACAATGACAAATATTTTTGGAAGTAAACATTCTTTAAACTAGAAGTGCAGGGGGGTTACCTAGAGGTGTCTCAAGCAGAACAAGAGGCCACTAGCACAGATAAACCAATATCAAATCATCCGAAAAACATCTCTGAAAATGGTTATAGATGCGTATGTTTAAATGCAAGGAGCATAGTAAATAAGAAAAACGAATTAAACATTACGGTAGAAGATATTGACCCTCACATAATTGGTATAACTGAATCATGGGCCAACATAGATATAACAGATGCTGAATTAGGACTGACAGGATATGTAATGTTTAGGAAAGATCGAATAGGAAGAAGGGGCGGGGGAGTTATTTTATATGTTAAAGAATATATTCAGGCTTATGAAATAAAACTAGAAAGGGAAGCAGATTGCGATGAAGCTGTTTGGTGCAAAATTGTTTCAGGAAATTCAAAATTAACTATTGGATTAGTTTACCGAAGTCCAAACATAAACGAAGAGGACAACACAAAAATAAAAAAACGCTATAAAGGAAGTTAGTAAAGGGGAATGTATCATAATGGGAGATTTTAACCATGGACACATACAATGGAATTCTCTAGAGAGCACAGGGATTGAGGACCAACAATTTCTATTTTTAATCCAGGATAGCTTTCTTACTCAGCACGTACTAGAACCAACCAGGGGAGAAAATGTATTAGATATAGTTTTGTCATCACAAAAAGAATTAGTGGACAATGTAAAAATATTTGAACCATTGGGTAATAGTGACCATAATCAAATACATTTTGACATCAATGTAAAATCAGAAAGTAAAAATAAGAAAACGTACAAGAGAAACTTCCACAAAGGTAACTACAAAGATATGAGAAAATACTTAGCAAAGCTAGATTGGAATAACATGCTGATGAATAAGACCGCAATTGAATGTTGGAATATTCTAAAATATGAAATTGAGAGTATCATCGATAAATTTGTTCCCTTCCAAAAACAAGGAAAACGGTGTAGAAAGAAACACTTGTCAAAAAAGGCTATTAGAAAAATAATGCTAAAACAAACTATGTGGAGGGTTTATAGGCGTACCAGAAAGGACGAAGACTATGCAAAATACAAAGAGGCACTTAATGCAGCTACAACTGAAATCAGACAATCTAAAAGAAGCTATGAGCAAAAACTAGCATGTAACATAAAAAATGACAGCAAGAGTTTTTATGCATATGTCAGGAGTAAACAAAACGTACAAGACAAGGTTGGACCTCTAGAAGACAGTGCTGAAATATAATATCACAGGGGTTTTTAATGGCGGAAGACCTAAATGGTTACTTCAGTTCAGTGTTTACCAAAGAAGATATTAGTTCATTACCAGTTGCTGATGCTAAATTTCAGGGGGCTAAATCTGACTATTTAGGTCCGTTAGTTGTAACTCCAGAATTGGTAGCTAAGAAAATAAAGGCAATGAAGGATAACAAATCACCGGGAGTGGATGGGATTCCTCCAAAATTACTAATGGAAACAGTAGAACAAATCAGTATACCACTTGCAAGAGTATTCAACTTGCCATTAAAAGAGGGAGTTGTTCCGTTTGAATGGAAAGAAGCAAACATCATACCATTATTTAAAAAGGGTTCGAGAAATAAGTCAGAGAATTACAGACCAGTGAGTTTAACGTCAGTGATTTGTAAATTATTAGAAAGGTTAATTAAAGACCATATGGTGGAATTCCTCGTTAAGCATAAATTATTAAATTCATCTCAACATGGATTCCTTAAAGCGAGGTCATGCTTAACAAATATGTTATGTTTTTTGGAAGAAATCACTAAGTGGATAGACGTGGGATCGCCAGTAGATATTATCTACTTAGATTTTCAGAAAGCTTTTGACAAAGTGCCACATCAAAGATTACTACTTAAATTAAAAGCCTATGGTATCGGGGATAGCATAACTGACTGGATAGAACAATGGCTGACTGACAGAAGACAACGAGTTGTAGTAGATGGAGAAGTTTCAAATTGGAAATCGGTTTTGAGTGGGGTACCTCAAGGATCAGTATTAGGACCTATATTATTCTTAATTTATATCAATGACTTGGACGACAGTATAACAAGTAACGTACTGAAATTTGCGGATGACACAAAACTGTTTAGAAAGGTTAATACTGATGGTGATAAACAACATTTACAAAACGATCTAGACAGATTAGTGAAATGGTCTGAGAAATGGCAGATGTTGTTCAATTTTGGGAAATGTAAATGCCTACATACAGGACATAGGAACTTGAATGTAAACTATAAAATGGGAGATACTGTTATGGGTACTACTGTAAAAGAAAAGGACTTAGGAGTTACAATAAGCGCTGATATGAAAGTTTCAGAGCAGTGTGGTATTGCAGCTTCAAAGGGTAATCAAATTCTTGGATTGATTAGAAGAAACATAACATACAAGGGAAAAAAGTTAGTTATACCTCTTTATAAAGCAATAGTTAGACCTCATTTAGAATACTGTATACAAGCATGGAGACCATATCGTAAGAAGGATATAGATACGCTTGAACGCATACAAAGGAGAGCAACTAAAATTATTCCAGAACTGAGAGACCTTAGTTATGAAGAACGCCTGAAAGAATGTGGTTTAACAACTCTAGAGACAAGGAGGTTAAGAGGAGATCAGATTGAAGTTTTTAAGATATTGAATGGGTATGAAAATATTGATAGAAATATGTTTTTCTCACTCAAGAAGGATAGCAGAACTAGAGAACATGAGGTAAAATTAGTAAAGGATCAATGTAGATTGGACATCAGGAAGCACTCGTTCTCACAGAGGACAATAAATGAATGAATAAATTGTCTATAGATTGTGTAACTGCTAGCAGCGTGAATATGTTTAAAAACAAGGTTGACACATATCTCAGGAGGGCGGGCTATAAGTAGATGAACATTGTTGGACTCTCGATAAGCCAATGGCTTCCTTGTCCACTTGCCATCTGGGCCTTTGGCTTGGATGGCAAATCTTGTTAAATCTTGTTAAATGTCTAGTTAATGTAATACACTATAATATTTGGGGTAACAAAATTAAGTTAATAATATAACACATATATTTATATACATAACAAATGAATTCGAACCCGAGACCAAAACGTATGTAAAAGTGAAATAAAAAATTGCTCCGAATGCACTGTATACGCTTATAAAATCGTCATGATTAATATCTATTTAGTGTTAAAGTCAAATTGATTGGTTACCCTAATTCCGGGTAACCAATCAAATTCGTAACAATGAAAAGTAGTAAGTGAATCCCGAGTCTCGCGAGACCGACAGGCGGATGCGCTGCATCACGGAACCTTGGTAATCCCGAGTCTCGCGAGACCGACAGGCGGATGCGCTGCATCACGGAGCCTTGGTAATCCCGAGTCTCGCGAGACCGACAGGCGGATGCGCTGCATCACGGAGCCTTGGTAATCGAGGCTAATTCGTTTCTTGTGCTATTGAAATGACTGACGCGCCACCTTGTGACCGCTTTCAGTACGACAACATCGACACGGAGCACACGAACATCTTCCTGGCGATCTTCGAGTGCTCGAAGGACCCTGGCAATGCGGGCAAACTGAAGAATCTGGTTGACGTCACAGTTGATCACTTTAAGGATGAAGAGGTACATCTGTGAGCGTGCTCGCTGTCAGGCTATGACGTCATTGATGTGTCGGATATATTTAATCAATAACACAGAAAGAAGAATTGTCATAATATTTTGCTTTTCATAGTTTATATTTACTACCGTTATTGTGATTCTTAAATATTACTGCACCAGTTTGTACAAAATGTCCTATCCTGCGAATTTTTTTACTGCTTTTTTCCCTCCTTCTCCGCCTCCTCTTCTTATTCTTCTTGTTCTTCTTATTCTTCTAGTTCTTCTTGTTTTCCTTGTTATTCTTGTTCCTCTTGTTGTTATTCTTCTTCTTTTTCTTCTTCTTTCTCTTCTTCTTTTTTTTCCTCCTCTTCTTCTTCATCTTCTTCTTCTTCCTCTTCTTCTACTTCTTCTTCCTCTTCTTCCACTTCTTCTTCTTATTCTATTTCTTGCTCTTCTTCTTCTACGACGTGCTGTTACTCTGTATTATTTTTAATGAATGTGTGTGTTTGTAACCTACTGTCACTATTTTGGAGTGATATGAACATAATTGTCTTATATACTCCTTCACTGGTGCACTTGTTACCAGGGCATGATGGAGAAAGTGAAGTATTCGGACATCGCCTCACACAAAGCCATCCACAGCGAGTTCGTCGCCAAGATAAAGGGTCTGTCAACGCCTCTGTCGGACGAGGTCATCTCCTTTGCCAAGAAGTGGTACGTGTCACTGCATTGTTAATTACCCACAGTTTGAGTAATACAACGTTTTGCTAAAGTTTAGGAAGTTTACGGTTTTCCCTTAAATATATCCTCAGGAAAGCGTTCGAACCTCTCAAACGAGGTGTCTTAACCCATGTTTTCAGGGTCGCTATTTTAGACTATGCAACCGCGAAGATGATTTCGTGTAAATCTAATGCACATATATGCAAATCAACATACGCCAATACTGGAAAAAAAAGGAATTTGCTGGCGTCAATATCAAGCTCTGTAGAGAACAAAATAGGCCTACCTGCAGTTTCATGTGTGTTAACTGTGGCGCCATCTACCGATTAATCGTTCGAAGAATTATTAAAAACCATTTCATATTTGAGAAGACTCCATATTTGATGGTCAGAAATGCGTTACGTGATGGCGCCTGCTAAAATCCGTGCGTGCGTGCGTGCGTGCGTGCGTTCGTGCGTGCGTGCGTGCGTGCGTGCGTGTGTATGTGTTGTACCGCATTCAAACGTTGTGTCGTCATGTTCAGTGAGTGAATTATAATAATTAAAGAAGCATCTTAAAGAGGCGTCTTAATGTTCTAACAATCAAATATGGATCCTTTTAAAACGCGCCGTGTAATAAACAGGTGACATTGTAATCAATCGTTTGTCGCTTTGTAGGCTCGTGAATCACATCAAGGGCACGGACTTCAAGTACAAGGGCAAGTTATAGACAGGTGTCGTCCGCTACTGGAGCGTCTGTTGGCGGTAAACTAGACTGCTGATGGATCACAACTACGCATGCGTCTGGTTGTAGTCCATCGACTCGAGCGGATCTGGTGTAGTCTGTGACACAAAGATCCAATCGTGACACAAAGATCCAATCGCAGACAACGAGAAACGACCGACGTCCATTTCATTGATATCAATCTTATTTTTCTCTCTTTATTTTTTTTAGCTATAGAAAGTTAATTTAGTAAACCTGAGAAGCATCCATATTGTTGATATGTGTCAGATGCGCTCTGATATGGCTGGCGAACGGCTTCGAGCAACTCTGAACACGAATCTCGCCTTGGGTGATGCACTACACAGTGTATGTTCTTATTAACACATAAATGACATTTTAATCACTTTACGGATTCAGAGAGGTACGAACATTTGGAAAATCCAGCCAGCGATAACGCTGAAGCGTACATGGGTGTCTGAGGTGCAGATCCGACCTACAGTAAACTGAACGACGACTTCTTGCCTGATGGCTATGACATACGAAATGAACGCTGCTGTTTGGTCGAATAACCTATTTTGCGTGTACTAGTAGTGTCACGTATGTGCTTGGAATTGTCAAATGGGAATACACTCTGTAATGGAATAAAACGAAAAGTATAACATGAATACATGCAAAGAGGTGACATGACACGCCAGGAAGGGAATTGTGATGAAATCCATAGGCGCAGGTAGCTATAAGAGCATCTCTGCGGTGATTGGTTCAGTGGTGCGGTTTTATCGATTCGGTGAACTGTTCCGATTCTATTATATATATATTGATATATACCATTGAGGTGTGGGTTACCGCAGTGCAGTCCCTTATTTTGGTGAAGTTAGTCAGTGACTGTGTACTTTCGGTGGCTTTATAAAGTCGAGCGATTTCCAATGGCAGCTCAGTAATTTAGAATTACTCCATTCAAGATATTAGCATACATAATCAATCATCAACTGATTGGAGTCACACATGTCCATGTAATCAATATAAATGATTCTACTCGTAGATTACCATAACTTACACATTCCACACAAATTATATATTCGATACGCACGTTAATATGATATAAAATATAAAAGCAACGTCAACAGCGCACACAACAATGGTAACTTAAATGCTCTGCCAAAATATATAAATAACATAAAATATAAATAGCGGTGACGCAGTGGTTAGAACACCAGACTCTCGATCGAGAGCCCGGGTTCGAATCCTCTGGCTGCCGTTTCGAAACTATGACAATTTCGTTCACCCCACATTGCCACAGTTCACTCACTTGTATAAATGAGTACTTGTTTACAGACAGGTGGATATATGAACGGATACTCTTCGCGCAGTAATTGCAACGTGGCTGAATGCTTCACAGAGAAGTCGAGATGCTGTTGGACTGAACATATCTGCCGCCAGGGGGTGACGTGTGTGGAGCTCCAGGGACTGAAAACCGCGATATATGAGAACATACCTTTAGCTTTACGCGATGGATCAGAAGCGAGCGCAACAAATGCTACCGAAATAACACGTGGCGCCTGGTGGATTACATAACACCACATGTGTCAACGTCCATAGACAGCCTCCATTCATGCGTGACAATTCATGATATCGCTCCTGCAAAATTTGGTAATCTCCCAATTTTTTTCAAGAAATCTATCAATTTCAATTGCACTCACTTGTGGATAATGCGTCTAGAAACACAGTAGCATTCGTTTTTGTTTGAAACTTTGTTACGTTACTCAAGTGCACAGTTGCACTGACGTATCAATTCTTAAGTAACAATGACGTTGCCCAGCCAACCAATCGTTTATACCACTCCACCAGCCGTAGAGTAGCATGGGGCATAACGCAAGTTTTGGGGCATAAAGCCCATCCTCTAACTAGTTTCACAGCGCGAAAATAAGAATTTCGAGATCGCTAAATGAAGCCACATACGGATCTTCACGTTTGCTTAGAATACGGTGGCAGAAAACGAAATTCACGCGATATTTTTGTTTACGTCAAACTTTTGATTCTATAAATTATAAAAATGGTCACCCTAAAAGTCGTTTTGTGGGCAGTAACCATAAGAAACTGAGACAACGCGTTGAGTGTCTGCAGTAGACAAATATGTAATCATTAATGTTGTGAATGTTGTGGATGCGAGTGATAAAAGCCAGTAATATACAGATGGTGAAATTTTAATATCGAACGTGTGGGGCAAAAAGGCCAACATTAGTGGGGGCAAAACGCACAGTGTGGGACGTACTATTATCTGTCAGATTTGAGTCTGAAAGTGAGTAGACGATTTGATAAGTTCCGCCTGCGTATGACAGTTTATAATAAACATATACACTATAACGCACTTGTTGAATTTCAGATAAAAGGAGCTAATTAATTAACTATTTCAGTCACAGTTCTTAATAAAATTATAACAACAAATATTACTATGATGTGACGCAAGGTTTCGCTATACTGAAGTGTACCAATAATACCATCACTTTGGTAATGCGAAATAAGTAAACTAATAATTAAATGAGGCTGATTAATGCATAACGCCCAGGGGCGGGCGTTTTGCCTCACCCCTGGGGCAAAACGCCCATTTTCAGGACCTCTGCTAAAATGGCTATAGCTTTTTTCTGTGATATTGAACATCGAAAGTGTCAACACAAGATTTTCAGCTAAGATAATAAACTAGGTGATACATCTAATATATCAGAGATGTAGCTAAAAGGTTTTCCCATGAGTCGGTTTCCCGAAAAAAAGTAGGCGTATTGCCCCACCCTACTCTACATTTTGAATTTATAATCAAATCACATCAAGGGCGCTGACTGCAAATACAAGGGTTATAGGCGGGTGTCGTCCGCTACTGGGGTGTCTATTGGTGGTAAACTAGACCGTTGATGAATTACATCTACGCATGCGTCTGGCTGTAGTTCATCGACTCGAGCGGATTTGGTGTATTCTGTGACAAAAAGATCCAATCGCAGACAACGAGAAACGACGGACGTCCAGCTTCATCGCTATCCATCTTATTTTTCTCTCTTTGTTATTCTTTGTGGCATGATATGCTGAGTGGCGAGCCAGGCGCATTAGTATTTATTGTGTGCGTGCGCGTGTGCGTGCGTGTGTGCGTGCGCGCGTGCGTGAGTGCGTGCTAGTGAAGCCCAAACAACAAATTAGTCATCCATCAAAGCCAACAGCTATTTTAGCATCCGATATTTCTGATCTAGAGAAGTTATTCTGAATCACTTGTGGCGGTCGTGAAGTCATATATGCGAACGGTGCACGTTGCCCTGCCAGCGTACTGGCATTGCTAGCATCATTAATGTGAGTCAGGATGGCCGAGCGGTCTAAGGCGCTGCGTTCAGGTCGCAGTCTGGTTCTCCAGGCGTGGGTTCGAATCCCACTTCTGACAACCTTTTAGTTTTTGTACGTTTACATTCGTTGAAATGTATTCTTAACGTGACGCATATATAGAAACACACATTATATGTACATGAATACATGTTTTATTCGGGGTAAACTACTATAGTGTAATGCATGACAACATTGCAGCCATTAGTTATGATAAAAAATTATACGCCTATACGGCTATAGGGAACACAAGTGATTCTCGTTCCGAGGCGATAGCTGACGAGATAATGCACTTAACTTAACGTGACGCATATGTGCAACACACATTGTATATACATGCATACATGTAATGTATATATGTATGTATATCATGTATAATAATATTGCAGACAGTGGGTAGTGCATCTCAGGCGAGCGATCTCAGGCGAGCGGTCTGATGCGAGCGATCTCAGGCGAGCGATCTCAGGCGAGCGGTCTGATGCGAGCGATCTCAGGCGAGCGGTCTGAGGCGAGCGATCTCAGGCGAGCTGTCTGAGGCGAGCGATCTCAGGCGAGCTGTCTGAGGCGAGCGATCTCAGGCGAGCGGTCTCAGGCGAGCGATCTCAGCTAGCCCCCCCTGCCTGTTTGCTCCTTTTCCCATACATTAACACAGCACATTAAAGGAAACACATTCTACGGCTAATCTCGAGTGCCTACATTTTCTATTCAGTCCTGAACTGATCAAAATATTACACGGGATCCATTATGAAGCTTCATTCTTACAAAGACATTGTAGTTTCTTGCACATTCATATATTCAAGCAAAAGAGGCTGCATAGATGTACATAGATATGTTTTATAATAGAGTAAGTATATTAAAAAAACATATATTAAACATGTACAACAAAAATAGAAATGGAGAATCCGGGTATCGATCCCGGTACCTCTCACATGCTAAGCGAGCGCTCTACCATTTGAGCTAATCCCCCGGCCTATTTACTTCGTGTTCCTATAACACGTGGCGTGCCTTTCTGTCAACCAGAAAGGGTGACTCTCAAAATTTAAATAATATAGACGAGGCAACGATTCAAATTTAATTAAACAGCTATTTTATGTGTCATTACATTTATTTTCATTCATATGCACGGCTCAGGTCATCCGTACACTCAACACGTAGTATAATTAAGTATGTTAAATAAATAAAACATTTGCTTTAATTGTGCTAAATCGTGTTTTGCAAAAACAATTAAAGTCAGAAAAGTGGCCTAAAATCGCCGCCTAATTGTTGCGTGACACTACATCGTTTTAGTTTCTATGCATGAACCTGTATGTAAAGCTTTCTCTGAACAATTCCTATAACATATAGCTGAGGGAAACACTTTGCTGAGTTGCATGTTGTGTTTTGAGCGGAAGTTATTATCTCAGCAACGGTTGAATACTGACCTTCTGTGCGTCAATCTTCGTGTCCAACGTGTCTCGAAATAAGGAATGCACTTGTTCAATTACCAACAACTTAATTCCAACAATTCAATCATTGCTTTAACTATTCATATATAAATACTTGAGCGGTGTGCCTGTGCTATTCCCGACGAAATATGTGTACGTACTACGCACATCATTGATCTTGTCCACTCCATGACGCACGGAAGAACGACTTCGCTCGAAATGCAGAGTCATGTACCTTACTGGATGCTCAAGTCAAAAGACAAGCGTTCTTACTCTGTATTCCCATTTTTATCGGGTTCATTTCCAAGAAAATATTAATGCTACATAAAAGTGAGAACTAATGCTATTAATGTTTAGGGTCGGTACTAAATTTTTTTTCCCATGATTTCAGCCGTGTATATATATTAAAACAAAATGTGAAATATTTGGCACAAACAAATGCTGCCTAAAGTGGAATTCGAACCTACACCTGATTATCCAGATTGCGACTGGAAGAGCCCACTCTGTCATCCCATCACACATACATTTACCAGACAAAGAGCCCACTCGGTCATCCCATCACACATACATTTACCAGACAAAGAGCCCACTCGGTCATCCCATCACACATACATTTACCAGACAAAGAGCCCACTCGGTCGTCCCATCACACATACATTTACCAGAAAAAGAGCCCACTCGGTCATCCCATCACACATACATTTACCAGACAAAGAGCCCACTCGGTCATCCCATCACAAATACATTTACCAGACAAAGAGCCCACTCGGTCATCCCATCGACTCTGTGGAACTCACTCCCTGTTAGTGTTAAGTGTATAGAAACTTTTGCCCCGACTCTGTGGAACTCACTCCCTGTTAGTGTTAAGTGTATAGAAACTTTTGCCCCGACTCTGTGGAACTCACTCCCTGTTAGTGTTAAGTGTATAGAAACTTTTGCCCCGACTCTGTGGAACTCACTCCCTGTTAGTGTTAAGTGTATAGAAACTTTTGCCCCGACTCTGTGGAACTCACTCCCTGTTAGTGTTAAATGTATAGAAACTTTTGCCCCGACTCTGTGGAACTCACTCCCTGTTAGTGTTAAGTGTATAGAAACTTTTGCCCCGACTCTGTGGAACTCACTCCCTGTTAGTGTTAAGTGTATAGAAACTTTTGCCCCGACTCTGTGGAACTCACTCCCTGTTAGTGTTAAGTGTATAGAAACTTTTGCCCCGACTCTGTGGAACTCACTCCCTGTTAGTGTTAAGTGTATAGAAACTTTTGCCCCGACTCTGTGGAACTCACTCCCTGTTAGTGTTAAATGTATAGAAACTTTTGCCCCGACTCTGTGGAACTCACTCCCTGTTAGTGTTAAGTGTATAGAAACTTTTGCCCCGACTCTGTGGAACTCACTCCCTGTTAGTGTTAAGTGTACAGAAACTTTTGCCCCGACTCTGTGGAACTCACTCCCTGTTAGTGTTAAGTGTATAGAAACTATAACAATATTTCGCCGTAAACTAAAAACCCACCTGTTTAAACTTGCTTATCCCACATAGCTCCCAGCGTACCTATCCAACTGTTCACAACTGGAACTTCTTATCGATTAGGAACTGCTTGTATTGTATTGTATTGTATTGTATTGTATTGTATTGTATTGTATTGTATTGTATTGTATTGTATTGTATTGTATTGTATTGTATTGTATAACTACCCATCGCTCGACCGTCAGCCGACCAATTTTTCAGATGCCAGATATCCACATAAAGTGTTGCCAACTGTTGAGAACATACACATGACTACATTTGAGTTACCAACTGAAAAAGTAATCGCCAACATGTTGGTTACTGAAGAATCGGTATGTGTGGCGGGCTTAAAGCCGATTCTTCAGTTACCAACATGTTGACGACTACTTTTTCAGTTGGCAACACAAATGTAGTCGTTATGTGTACGTTCTCCACCAACAGTTGGCAACGAGATAAATGTACTGCTGTGTTTTATGTATTATCCTCGGTTACATGTTTCTGGTATACTCTTTTATCGTTATTCATGTATGATATTTTACTGAATAAGTCAATCAACCAATCAATCAATCGATGAGTGTTTGGCCCGCACACGTATCGTGTGCCCTTCTGTCGGGTGTGCGTGCGTGCATGTCCGTACGTACGCACGCATGCGTGTATAGGCGTAATACCCGCTGTTCCCGAGTAACCGTTTGGGGAATATGTACAATTTGATCGACTGCGCAACGAGCATTCATTATTATGTAACTTTTACCTACATTTATTCCGATTATACTGATATTCCAATATCATAGATATCCGTGTACACATCGGTACACGTCGATGAATGTAGTTGTGCATTCATACAAACATTAATTCTGGTTTTCATCACAGTGATCTCTATTTTTACCAGACAAAGAGCCCACTCGGTCATCCCATCACACATACATTTACCAGACAAAGAGCCCACTCGGTCGTCCCATCACACATACATTTACCAGACAAAGAGCCCACTCGGTCATCCCATCACACATACATTTACCAGACAAAGAGCCCACTCGGTCGTCCCATCACACATACATTTACCAGACAAAGAGCCCACTCGGTCATCCCATCACACATACATTTACCAGACAAAGAGCCCACTCGATCATCCCATAACACATACATTTACCAGACAAACCAGCTCCGAAACGTTCAAGCCATTATATCAGTGTTAACTAACATTTGAAGATATACTTAAGTTAACTAATATTATGTCATTAAAATGTAATATGTAATACTACATTGTGCATTACGATCACTTTCGTTTGCGTAAATTATAAGTAGCAAAATTCGGCACGCAAAAGGTGTCAGAAGTGGGATTCGAACCCACGCCTGGAGAACCAGACTGCGACCTGAACGCAGCGCCTTAGACCGCTCGGCCATCCTGACGGGTACTAGTATATTCTAATGCAACATTCGAGATAGGTTTTCTAAGAAGCAAAATTAATTTTACGGATAACCGTAATTGTCCATATTTTTAACTCATAATTTAGAGCTTTTCCAAAACATAACACGTGATCGAGCAAGAGGTTATAAAGTTTCGTCAAAACAACTTTAGGGGCATACATTTGAACAACTTTAGGGGCATACATTTATAATGTATTGCGCCTGGTTGCTAGTATTGAAACAGATGAATTGTGTATAAACTCAATACGCCACGCAGCAGGACAATAACCTGCTTAGATGTTATTTATATCGATATTTTTATAATAGAATAAATCATTCGAAAAAGATGTAGTAAATACGTAAAACAAACGTAATTGGAGAATCCGGGTATCGATCCCGGTACCTCTCACATGCTAAGCGAGCGCTCTACCATTTGAGTTAATCCCCCAGCGTACTTAATAAGTGTTTCTATCACACGTGACGTGCCTTTCCATCAACAGGTAACACGCCATAAAGTTTTATTATATTTTCCGTACATATTGGTTTTCCTCATTGCAGCATATACATATATTACAATTAGTTATATTCGCATTATGTTTAAATTGATTTACTAATGAATGCCCATGACAGGCTCGTTTACTGCTCTCAGACAGACGACGTCTCGATTAAAGACTGGAGTCGTCTTTCTGATCCATATGGCCTATTTGATCAATCTTGCGTTTTTCTCTCTCTCTCTCTCCTCTCCCCCTTCCTCTTCCCCTCCCCCTCCGCCTCTCCCTCCCCTTCCCTCCCTAAACGACTAATACAAAAATACCGCTATTGTTACCATTACACAGTAATTAAAGATGACAAATTCGAAAATGCATCGCAAGTGCCCACATTTTCCATTCAGAAATGAAAGCTGTTCAAAATAAAACAGAGAATCCAGCAAGAAGCTATCAAGTTGCATTCATAAAAAAATATGTATTCTTCAAATTTCTTTCAGCTTCTTGCATTTCAGCAAATGAACTGCATAAAACATATACTAAACATGTAAAAGACTGGAGAATCCGGGTATCGATCCCGGTACCTCTCACATGCTAAGCGAGCGCTCTACCATTTGAGCTAATCCCCCTGCCTGTTTGATTGGCCTTCCAAGCGTATGTGACGTGTCTTTCTATCAACCGCAAATGCATGTGCGTAGATTAATTAAAAGCTATATTATGTTTCATCAAGTTTAGTTTCATCTATATAAAATAAAATGTGCAATATTCAGCACATTGAAAAGTTGTCAAAAGTGGGATTCGAAAACATATCCATAAATCGATAGCTATATAGGCTTAGAGTGTTCTGATGTTCGTTAGTTCATATAAATTGTACTCGTATATATATATATATATATATATA
This sequence comes from Lamellibrachia columna, assembly GCA_963662155.1. NCBI lineage: Eukaryota > Metazoa > Annelida > Polychaeta > Sabellida > Siboglinidae > Lamellibrachia > Lamellibrachia columna. Next base: position 17,711,406 of record OY759267.1, on the reverse strand, counting down.
TATATATATATATATATATATATATATATATATATATATATATATATATATATATATATATATATATATATATATATATATATATATATATATATATATATATATGAAAGTGGTGATTCTCAAAATGATTTGGCGAGTAATTAAAATACAGATATCGCTTTACTGCATTAAAAGACATATTAATAAATATTCACATTTGAATGTGAAATATAGCGTTTCCATCGGATGCTTTATTGGTATGTCTAATTCCCGCTTTATACAATTCTGACGGACACAAGTCTCGTCAGCCGCCATGTTGTTTTTATGCAAATATGCCCATAAATGCTTACTTCCGGTCCGTCCCCAACGATACGCCGCCCGCTATCGCATTTCACACATAAACACATTTGGAATTAAAACAGAGAGAACAAACAATAACACATTTACTTCTATTATTTATGAAAACCACTAACATTGCAACGTGATAATACAAATACCAGTGGTTTATTTTGTAATGACATTGGTACATTTAACGTGTTATGGTGTACACAACTTGGGGCCGGAAGTGCATTATCTCATCAACTGTTGTCTCGAAACGAGAATCAATTGCGTTGCCTATAGCCGTATAGGCCTATATATGTTATTATAACTAATGACTGCAACATTGTCATGCATTATACTTACTTACTTACTTACTTACTTACTTACTTACTTACTTACTTACTTACTTACTTACTTACTTACTTACTTACTTACTTACTTATGTCATCCACTTAATGTGGTGACATGATGATTTCTTTCCAGAGGTTTCGGTTCTTCATTGCCGCTATTAGATTTATCCCGCTGAGGTTCGTGTTTTTCTCTAGTATGTTTTGTAGTTGTTGGTCGACCTCTTCTCCGAGGGCCATCGGGCTTCCAGAGCAGGACTTTGTTGGCTGCTTCGGCATGGCGCACCACATGACCTGCCAGACGAAGACACCGTTGTCTCACGATGGTGGTGATCCGTGGGAGGGAACAGTACAGTTGGTCATGTGGTGGCGCCATGACACATTTTGAGTTTTCTACAGCATTCTTGTGTAGGTGCCATCCAGTGCATTTTCTACTGACTTTGTTAGTGACCACGAATCGCATCCATATATCAGGATCGGTTCAACCGTCGTCTTGAAAATCTACAGTTTGGTGAGTCTGCAGATGGGCGCTCTCCAAACTTTGTCAAAAATCCTCTACTTTCTCAATTTGACTCCCACCTGATGAGTGAACGCTATCATTAGCAGACGGGTTGATATGGATGTACTTTGTTTTGCTTGGGTTGAGTAATAGTCCAGTAGATTTGGAAGCAATTTCCACTTTATGAAGTAAAGGTTCTGCTTCTTGTATCGTGTCAGCGAACAGAGCGATGTCATCGGCACAATCCAGGTCAGAGAGATGTGAGGCAGGATGTCTGGAGCTTCTGCGTCTGGTTAGGGTTAGTCCTTCTCTGTCATCAATCGCAGTTCTTAATGCGTAGTCCAAGACTATAATGAATAGGTATGGGGCAAGAGGGTCTCCTTGGAGAACTCCTGTATTAATATTGTAAATAGTAGTTTCCGCTTCGGGAGTCAATAGAACTGCAGATGTGTTTACATACATTATGTTTATGGCTTTTACGATCTTCTCTGGGATGCCATATGCATGGAGAATCTGAAATAGTGTGTTTGTTTCTATCTAGAGTCAAAGGCTTTCTTGAAGTCGATGAACATAATGGCAGCTTCTTTCTGGTGGTTTCTCATTTCTTCGATGATGCGTCAAAGGGCAAGATTCTGCGAAGATGTAGATCGTAGAGGTCTAAATCCGTTCTGGTTTGGGCGTAAGATCTTTTCTAGCTTAGGGCAAATTATATTAAGCAGGAGTCGATTGTAGACCTTTGCAGCAGTCTGTGTTAGACTTATTCCACGATAGTTTTCTGGAATAGTCAGGTCTCCTTTCTTAGGTATTGGTACGATACCCGAAACCCCCCATTCCGGTGGTCTATTCCCTAAGTAAGTTTTGTTGCAGAACTTGAGTAAATCTTTCCTTAACTTGGGTAGTTAACTTTGGTGAAATGAAGACATGCATTATACTATACTATTTTATCCCGAATAATACATGTATTCATGTACATATAATGTGTGTTGCTACACACGCGTCACGTTAAGAATACATTTCAACAAATGTGACGGTACAAAAATAAAAAAGTTGTCAGAAGTGGGATTCGAACCCACGCCTGGAGAACCAGACTGCGACCTGAACGCAGCGCCTTAGACCGCTCGGCCATCCTGACTGATGGAATACATGCACCTCGTTACCGTTGCTCCCACAAGTGTTCTGCTGACAGGAAACAGAAAGTGTTTACTAGACATATAAGGCAACGTGTGAGTACACATCTGCATAGCTAACTCAAAAGTAATGGGCAATACTTAAAATATGTGTTTTGGACACCCATCCAACTAGCTGTCCAGTATAAACTAAACAATTCCCGACAGGTGGCAGCACTTTAAACAAAGTCGAAATTGCTTTCCAAACTAGGTATTCTGTGCTGACACGATAAGTTTGTTTAATTTTTTTCAGCTTAGGATAGGTCACCTGTTTCGTGGATATGTCGTGATTTTTTGTCGCGTTGTCGTGAATACGCGATTATTCTGTCGTATGTCTACAAATTATTGTTAAGGTATCCACCAGAGGCGCCACGGGTTATGTCATGGTGACTTGTATGATAAGCCCTGCGGAAATCGGTGTGCGGTCCCGGGGGGGGGGGGGTACTCCCTATGCTGAAGTATACATGTATATGCCGCGCAAATGCCCCTGTTTTTGGCCATTTTCTCTCTCTGTCCGAAGAAATTTTTTTATTTTCTCTCTTTGTGCCCCAATAACCTTACACTTATAGATATTAGATAAATTGTTCAATAATTCTCTCTTGGTGACCCTACATTTCTTGATTTCTCTCTCTCTCCATGTGCTCCATGGAGCTCTGGCGGCACACCCCCACCGCTTTGGTATGGCAGTACACCCCCTCCCCCCCCCGGGTGTATTGTAGGAGTCCTTAAAGACCGCAATACACATTCCGACTCTTAGTGGCCAACAGTTTGTTTGCTGACAGATAGGAGTCACCTCTGTCTCTGATAATAATTTGAATTTTACACAGATGCTCTGTAAAACTGTAATTATTATAAGAGGTATCGTTGTTGCTTTTATCACATTCGTGACCCTCGTCGTATTCGCCGGTAAATGTCTTTTGCTGTCGCCAAAACTATTGCAATTGTTCTCGTTAGCAGTAGACTTGACTATGGTAATTCCTTTTATCACAATATTGCTATCAATGCCATCTTGAAACTTCAACGTTTGCAAAATTGTTTGGCAAGGGTAGTTACCCGATCTCCTCGTCTCTCTCACTCGGTACCACTTCTTTAATCACTGCATTAGCTTCCTGTCCGATATCGCATTATTATTCAGATCTGCACAATTACCTATCAAGCACTTTCATCCAAGCAACCAGCATATTCACATTGACTGCTCACGCCTGCAAGACAGCCCAGCCAGCTTCGATCATCTAATCCTAATCTACATTTTGTTCCCAGTGTTAAGACAAATGTCGGAGCTTTTGCCCCGACTCTGTGGAACTCACTCCCTGTTAGTGTTAAGTGTATAGAAACTTTTGCCCCGACTCTGTGGAACTCACTCCCTGTTAGTGTTAAGTGTATAGAAACTTTTGCCCCGACTCTGTGGAACTCACTCGCTGTTAGTGTTAAATGTATAGAAACTTTTGCCCCGACTCTGTGGAACTCACTCCCTGTTAGTGTTAAGTGTATAGAAACTTTTGCCCCGACTCTGTGGAACTCACTCCCTGTTAGTGTTAAGTGTATAGAAACTTTTGCCCCGACTCTGTGGAACTCACTCCCTGTTAGTGTTAAGTGTATAGAAACTATAACAATATTTCGCCGTAAACTAAAAACCCACCTGTTTAAACTTGCTTATCCCACATAGCTCCCAGCGTACCTATCCAACTGTTCACAACTGGAACTTCTTATCGATTAGGAACTGCTTGTATTGTATTGTATTGTATTGTATTGTATTGTATAACTACCCATCGCTCGACCGTCAGCCGACCAATTTTTCAGATGCCAGATATCCACATAAAGTGTTGCCAACTGTTGAGAACATACACATGACTACATTTGAGTTACCAACTGAAAAAGTAATCGCCAACATGTTGGTTACTGAAGAATCGGTATGTGTGGCGGGCTTAAAGCCGATTCTTCAGTTACCAACATGTTGACGACTACTTTTTCAGTTGGCAACACAAATGTAGTCGTTATGTGTACGTTCTCCACCAACAGTTGGCAACGAGATAAATGTACTGCTGTGTTTTATGTATTATCCTCGGTTACATGTTTCTGGTATACTCTTTTATCGTTATTCATGTATGATATTTTACTGAATAAGTCAATCAACCAATCAATCAATCGATGAGTGTTTGGCCCGCACACGTATCGTGTGCCCTTCTGTCGGGTGTGCGTGCGTGCATGTCCGTACGTACGCATGCGTGTATAGGCGTAATATCCGCTGTTCCCGAGTAACCGTTTGGGGAATATGTACAATTTGATCGACTGCGCAACGAGCATTCATTATTATGTAACTTTTACCTACATTTATTCCGATTATACTGATATTCCAATATCATAGATATCCGTGTACACATCGGTACACGTCGATGAATGTAGTTGTGCATTCATACAAACATTAATTCTGGTTTTCATCACAGTGATCTCTATAGTTTTATAACAACCATTAGTTTGGCAAAATCCATCTACGATGTAACGTCACGTTAACAGCGTGCGAATTTGTACATTCCAATTATTATGTGCGCCCTCAGCATTTCATTAAGTCACGATGCGAGATACATTGTTCGGGTGTCGCAGTTCGGTATTTTTATGGGCCGGAACAAAGCATACTTAAGTCGCGATGCAAAGTGTCTTCATAGCGTCGCCACCGTGAAGCGGCAGAACCCAGTGTCACCGAAGACACAGTGGCGACGTCCAACGCTCGCACCAGCACGCAGAAGCCCGGGCAGCCGAGGTGACTAGCATATTCTGCTTCCACATCTTCCATATCCCTGTAGTGTTGCAAGCCTATGGGAAAACTGCTACACAATACTTAATTATGTTTTCCTTTAAAATATCACAAAATGCACGAATGGCAACAAAGACGTGTTAATATAATACGTTTTGCCACACGCCGTTGACACCGCATCGTATCAATCTTGTCCCATGCCGTCTGCACCGTACACGTTCTGCACCGTGCCGTTGGCTGATACGCACGTTGTCCATCCTGGCTACGTCCTTGTATACACGACAAAACGCATAAATTTAATTCACATGAACAATACATTTTACCCCCCAAGCAAGTACAAAACCTTTACAAATCTCCGAAAGACACAGAACATATAAATGATATAAGTGATAACGTCAGTTTCTGACGCAAGTAATCTCTACCGAAGTAAGCAACGGAGATAGTACCCCGTTGATTGAGCACTCACGCTGACACACGCACGCATGCATTCACGCACGCACGCACGCACGCGCACACACACACACACACGCACACACTTCAGTGAGAAAGCCACCTATTCTTCGCTGACACATGAGTCGGCACAAATGGAAATGTCTTCACATCTTCATCCGCAGAAGAACATTTGCAGCAGATCAATGTCGTGTTTTGCACTGACGTAACCACCAAACGCTGACCATTTTCCCGCAGAAGGTACTGTTGTGCAATTTCCGGCCGTCATGCAGCCTAAGTACGTCAGTGGACAGGCAATCTCCGTCGACTTTGCAAACAAACACCATCTTGTCGTACTAGTCGAGTGGTTATCAATAATGCCGCATCTTCCTAAGTTGGTCTGGTAAGTTGGTCTTATAATGAGGCAGCAGCTGTTGCCTTGGAAACCGCTGCATAAATAATTGGATAATTTAAAACAAGAATACCGTCTGGAATGGCGCTTATAGCGTCCTTGAGCCTAGAGTGCTAGCGTCCTTGAGCCGCGTCGCCAAAAGCGCGAACGGTCAAGAAATACGGCCGCCGTTTCACAAAGAAGCGTTCTGCTACTAGTCCGAGTCACGTGATTCAGGCGGCCGTTTATTTCTGCGTGATCTCCATGTAGCGGCCGTTTTTTCTGCGTGATCTCCATGTAGCGGCCGTTTATTTCTGCGTGATCTCCATGTATCGGCCATTTATTTCTGCGTGATCTCCATGTAGCGGCCGTTTATTTCTGCGTGATCTCCATGTAGCGGCCATTTATTTCTGCGTGATCTCCATGTAGCGGCCGTTTATTTCTGCGTGATCTCCATGTAGCGGCCGTTTATTTCTGCGTGATCTCCATGTAGCGGCCATTTATTTCTGCGTGATCTCCATGTAGCGGCCGTTTATTTCAGCGTGATCTCCATGTAGCGGCCGTTTATTTCTACGTGATCTCCATGTAGCGGTCGTTTATTTCTGCGTGATCTCCATGTAGCGGTCGTTTATTTCTGCGTGATCTCCATGTAGCGGCCGTTTATTTCTGCGTGATCTCCATGTAGCGGCCGCGTTTGTTCGTGAAGTCGACCGTCGTGTTCGCACCGACGGTGGACGTCGTGGAAGTCATGACGTCGTCTCGAGCCCAGGTCTGCTCCTCGCCGCGCGCCAGGAACACGAACGCCACGGTGCCGATCACGTAGACTGCTGCACAGATGAAGAACACTCGCTGCCACTCGGCTTGCGTGCCCTGGTGAAACAACACGACTCGTCATGCATCGCTGGACACAGAGAAACGACGAACGCACGTCGGGGGATTAGCTCAAATGGTAGAGCGCTCGCTTAGCATGTGAGAGGTACCGGGATCGATACCCGGATTCTCCAAAATTTTTGTTAGCCAGACTGTGTGTACTACATACGCACACGTGAGAGTAGCCGGATTAACAGTATTTTTACACGTCCATAGCACCATTAATGTACGAATAACACAGAGTTATCGCTACTCCATCTAATTTTTCAAGTGCTGTGCGCTACTAAATTTCCTAAACCCTACTTGAAAAGGAATGAACTTCCAATGTAGACAGCAGACCTAAATTCACATTTATTTAGGACATCAGTAAATAACTATTCAAAAGCATTACAAATATCTAGTAAAAGCAACATTTAGCATTATAAGCATATCAATACAATATGGGCAACCGAACTCAGAACTGCGTAAACATGATGACATCACCAGTGAGAAACATTTGCAAAGGGCAATGACGCATGGCGAGCTCGATACACTAGAACGAAGCAGCTGACACCAATAATGTATAAATACAAAATAGTTCAAAACTGTTACAAAAAAACGTTCATAATTATCATCAGTATTCGGCATGCAGCACCTACGACTTACGTTCGTGGTCAAGGCCCCGGCGAGAGTGGGCGACACTACCCCGGGAATCGTTGCTACTGTGTTTGATATTCCCATCAGTATGCCGGCGTACCTGGCGACAGAGAAAGGTTATTAAGATCACCCCTCGCCGCTCCCGCGTCAGCACTTGACAGCGTGTGTATGAACCGATGCGTGTTGGTGTCGAAACAACTCTCATTACTATCAGACTAGGCGAGTCGCAAGCTAAGCCTCAGAGTATTATCATAAGATAACTGTGCGAATGCATGGTTGCGAGATTTACTGAGGACTCATCGACCGGTTGGTCGATACTGAGTAAGGTAGCGTTTTACAGGGTAGGGTGGGGTAAGGATCCCCCATGGGGTAAGACGCCCCCTCGTATTTCCACCATTATACGCGCTTGATGTGTGTCTCTGGCGGGTGAATGCAAACTAGAATTCATCACGCCACCTCTGGACAATATGTTTAATTAACGATTACACACGGTTAATGTTGTCAATCGTCACTGATGTTTTGGTATTGCATACTATAACCACACAAGAATCGCATAACAGCATAGGTATCCCAAAATAATAAGTTTATGAATAACGAAAACAATTTTCCTTTAAGGGGGTTCCTTGTCCCAACGACTGACGACAACTGATTGACTGAAGTATTTACTGACTGAATGCGTCGTCGAGGCTACAAAAGGAGAACGAAATGTCAAAGACGTATGGTAACGTTAGGTCGTGGTCATGCATGGCTCCTTGAGGCACAAACAATCATTCGTACCTGGGCGCGATATCGACGTGGTTGACAGCGTAACCGGAGCGACTGATTCCCGTGAAGCCAACGCCGATTGTGAGGAACGCTATTGCCAGCGTCACTTGCGAACTCTTCATGTATGCCAGGGCGACCACCATGACGGCCGGTATCATGAAACCTGTTCGGCGTGAAACAAAGTCGTAGAGCATTTGCTAAAGACGAGTAAACTGTTTGAACGAAAAATTAGTTAACTAGTATTCTTTTATAAAGATTTGTTATTATATTTCTTTTCACATACACAAAAAAGTGCTGGCTTTCATACAAAGTTGTTTCTTTAACTCATGCAATTATGTTATTATTATTATTATTATTATTATTATGTTAAATAACATATTTACCTGAACGAAGCATTGCTTATTAGGTTATTTTATAGTTTCCTAATATACGACTTTTCTGCACGAGACGCGTCTTTCGCATTTCTGATGTTCCGTTAATTCGAGTTGGCCGGTTAATTTGACCTACCGATAGTCTGAAAGATTTTCCGCGTTCGAACGGTCGTGGCGATTTTCTTACGCCGAACGAAGTCGGCCAGCTGAGATCCAGCAATGGCCATAACAAACATCGTACAGAAGGGTAGAGCCGACAGCAGGCCATTCTGCAAAGAAGGCCGTAAACAACATGCTTGAACAGAAAAACTAAAAACAAATCCATCGGAGTGTTTCATTCAAAACCAGACATTTAAAAATTAGCCAATAATGACATCGATTTATGTCTTGTAACTACGTGCTGTTTAAAATTGTATCCTCCATGATTTAAACATGCATTTCAATCAAAACCAGACAAGTTAAAAAAAATTAAATTAATAGATGATGAACGTAATTAGACTTTCTTTGTTCGCGAAGTAAGAGTGTTGTAATTCACTTTTAATTTCACGTTCGAAGAAACTATAGCTTCATAATACTCCAGACGTTTCCCCTTAATTACTTCATTCGCATACATTGGATATGTATGTTGTTTTTACAGTTAGCTGTTCATACATTATCGCGACTCACGTAACTCTCACTTCTACAGAACATTGTCATATTCAAGCCACCGTTGGTGACGAGGTCAGTGCTGAATTGCTGATTGGTAGATAGACACGAGTACGCGAGCAGAACGTTACCTTCTTGACGTCTGTCTTGAAGACGTCTCGTATGTACATGGGGATGCAGGACACGAGCGTGTAGTTCCCCCAGTTGTTTGCCGTGTGGGCCACGATGATCGCCAACAGGGCTGGTGATTTCATGAACTCCAGCCACGGCGTATGCTCGACCTGCCGGGCGTGTCGGAGAGACACATTAGTGGAGCGACAACACAGAAGGACAACAATACAAGGACAAGAAAGTCAACACAGAAAAGGAAAACAATAGAAGGACACCAATAGAAGAACAATGACAACAATAGATGAACAAGAAAAACAACAATAGAAGAACAATGACAACAATAGAAGAACAATGACAACAATAGAAGAACAATGACAACAATAGAAGAACAAGAAAAACAACAATAGAAGAACAATGACAACAATAGAAGAACAAGAAAAACAACAATAGAAGAACAATGATAACAATAGAAGAACAAGAAAAACAACAATAGAAGAACAATGACAACAATAGAAGAACAAGAAAAACAACAATAGAAGAACAATGACAACAATAGAAGAACAAGAAAAACAACAATAGAAGAACAATGACAACAATAGAAGAACAAGAAAAACAACAATAGAAGAACAATGACAACAATAGAAGCACAAGAAAAACAACACTAGAAGAACATTTACAACATTCATAACATAATAAAAAGAAGAACATTTACAACATTCATAACATGATATGGACGAAAATGACGAAGAAAAACAAGGAAAAAGTGACTTTAATAATTGTAAACGCCGCACACACCAACACACAAGTGCACACGAATGCACACGCACGCACGCACACACGCACGCACGCACGCACGCACACACGAACGCACGAACGCACCCACCCAACCACCCACCCATACACGCACGCATTAGAGGCTTTCAAAACGGCTGCAATTGAGAGTAAAACTTACTTTCTTGTAAGTACCCGATCCTATGCTTTTGGTAATAAACCTCTTTTCGGCAGCAGTGATCCTCGGATGCTCCTCCGGCGTGTTGTAAGCGACGTACATGAAGAGCATCCAACAGAAGAATGCGACGACTCCTGCAAACAGGGAGACAGAAATTGCAGATCATTGAGACAAGTTTGAGACATGTTTGCACTTAAATCATTTGCTGCACGCCATTTATGCTGGACAAATATATGTCCGTATATGTGACTGTTGTCTCGGCGGATACAACTAACAGAACATCCTGCCCCGACCTACCCTATTCAGTGGACACTGTTTCCACTCCACATACATTGACTTACCACGATGATGTAAGTATGTTTCAACGTTCCCATATGGCTTGGCGCTAGGCGTGTGTTAGTGAGGCATATGCGTAACGTCAATGCACGCACGCAGGCTCTCACTGTGAGGTATCGAGGAAATCGTGTACCTATGTAGCTGCCACGGCCTGGGTCTGTGAACTTACCGTAGATGTAGAAGATCATTGGCCAGCCGTTGTCCACTTGGCAGTGACACAGATAGCCGGATAACGACATCGCAGCCACCGTGCCAACCATGATACCTGCGGGAAGCCGTAACACATTCAAATTAATTATGACTTTGAATTCTGTATTGAAGATTTCTAAATATCATCAAGTATGTGTCAAATTCTCGAAAGTTTTTTGCGCTGAATTTCAACATAACTGGAACTTCGTGTGCTCAATGCCTAACCATAGCACTGGCTAACATAATGCAACACTAATGTATACGTGGAGGGACTGAGGCTGACGTAAAGAAAAGGATCAGCAAAGCAAGGGTAGCTTTCCACCTGTTGAGAAATGTGTGGAAGTCAAAGGTAATTGGAGAAACCACCAAAATACGCTTGTTTAACACAAATGTAAAGTCCGTGTTGCTGTACGGAGCGGAAACGTGGAGAATAAACAAAACCACGCTGAAAAGGATTCAGACATTTGTCAACCATTGCCTGAGAAGAATTCTGCAAATACACTGGATGGACAGGGTGAGCAACAAAGACCTCTGGAATAGAACACACCAAGCCCAAATAGAGATAGAGATCCTTAAGAGGAGACGGGGATGGCTTGGCCACACCTTGAGAAAGCCAAGCAACAACATAACCCCCAAGGCAAGAGAAAGAGGGGAAGACCAAAAAACACCTGGCGGCGTGACCTCGAGGCAGACATCAAGCAAACAGGGAATGGCTGGCAACAACTGGAGAGGATTGCCCAAGACAGGAGGCGCTGGAGAAATGTTGCGGATGGCCTATGCTCCAGGAGGAGTTAAGGGCCTAAGTCAAGTAAGTCTATGTATACGTGTTTAGGGGGCTCATACCTGACTGGGAGAACACAATCAACTTGCTTCTCTCCATGGGAGGCGCCCATCGGCCCCAGAAGTTGTGCGTTGTCGGGAAAAAGACGCCCTGCAAAGTGCAAAAGAAGCAAATGTCTTGCGTGATTGTATTATGATGGATATTCATTGTGTGACGTAGAAAGTGCACTTGCCTATGTATTGTCACATTTTGTACGAGTTTTCTATGAATATAAATATAAACTACTGCACACCAGAGACCAAATTAAACCGTTGTGAAATGCTTTCCAGGCCATCTTCGCAGGGACGACCACTACATCGACTATGGGAAACATTAACACGACTGACATTAACACGACTGACATTAACATTAAAGTGTACCCTCAATTCGATTTTTTTTGGGCTCATTTCAAATTAATTTTGCGAAAAACCAAACCTATCCAGTATCCACTGCAACATCTAGCTCGTTTGTGCAACTTTTGCATGCAGTTCTTGTGAAATCACCAGACAAAGTATTAAATTACTTAATGTTTGTTCAAGCATTAAGTGAAAGTGAAAATCGAAATGCTGAAGTCACACCCATGATCAGCATTGACTCGCACAGTGTTTACCATTTTGGATATCCACTATTTTGATCCTTACCAGATCTAACGACTGAAGTCAATTCTTTCGATGATTTGAACACAAATAGGCATTTTTATTAACCCCACTGCGCACATTACTTAAACTAGTCACACACTACACATCTGGACATAAACGAACCGGGATTCGCGATGGGCTGAACAATTTGAGGAAGCCGCTATTACACGAGTTCGGTCATAACTATGGCCATAGCTACATAACTATGGCCATAGCTACATAACTATGGCCATAGCTACATAACTATGGCCATAGCTACATAACTATGACCATAGCTTCATAACTATGGCCATAGCTACATAAACGATCACGTATAGTATTCGCTGCTTCGACTGATCGCAACTACGACCTTGACATATACAGCCGCCACCACAACGAAGAAGACAAAACATCCATCTCACCATCCCGATCCCCATGACGATGCGCACGAAGATGAGCAGATAGGGGTGTGTTCGGGCAGCCATGGGGGTGACCATGGTGCAGGCGACCCCGATCAGCAGACCCGTGCCCATGACGTGTTTGCCGCCGAACTTGGTGGCGAGCCAGCCCCCGGGGATCTGCGTGAGGATGTAGCCGAAGTAGAAGGCACTGAGGATGTTGCCCTGCAGCATCTTGCTCCATTCGAACTCCCCCTGCTGCTCGACAAACACACGCAGCCCGATGACAGACGGTCGTGAACACAGTATTCAGAAACAAGTCATATCAACGTGTAAATTCAATACAATACAATGCAATGCAATAAAAACATTTATATTGTGCTAATGTCCCCGGGAACACAAGCTCAGCACCGCACCAAAACAAAAGGGTTTGAGAGTTTCTAGTCGTTTAGCAATTCCAGTCGTAAACAGTTGGTTTGGTATGCTGAGAAGCTATGGACGGTAAGCAAGTTTAAACAGATGGATTTTAAGTTGACGGCGAACTGTTACTATATGTCCTGTCATAGAGTTGGTGCGGCAACTGAGAGAGCCCTAGTTCCGATGTTTGTGGTATTATAACACAATTTGAAAGGTATTCCAATTTGACTAGTAAAAGGTTTCCCGTGATATCAACTGGAAATATCAAAAGTCAAGTTCAAGTTAATGGATAAATATTACATTTCCTGACCATCCGCTTCGACTCTTCACACTATGGCCAATGGACTATGTCCGCGAAAGATTCCTTTCTGTAGAACTCAGCCATATAAAACGATGTTTAGGTTGCATCTGGCCTGGTGAGCAGCCCAGAACGTTTCTGTGTGGATTTTGGGCAGTTGGTGTTAATTTTGGGCAGTTGGTGTTAATTTTGGGCAGTTGGTGTTAATCATAAATAATTATGAGCAATGAGCAATGATCAATGAGCAATGAGCACATTATTATTATTGCTGGAATCATAATAATATTGGAAAGCATCGCTCTAAAGGCTCTAAGATTGAAACTCTAATGATTTTATAAGGGACATACATTGAGATTTAAAGTTAACATGTTAACGGGTTAACGTTAACCCCACTGCAACAGTCATGGACATAGTTTGTCGTAGAGGTAGTTCAAGTAGTGAATTGTTTCGATAAGGGTCTTATATATAGACTCATTCACTGTACATAACGTTATATTGATACTGCCTATATCTGAATACGCCGTCGACACGCTGATATAGACTCCTAGCAGGTTGCATTAATTACACGTAAGCTCGTCAAGTCAAAGGTAGCTGAATGATGTGTGTGTGTGTGTGTGTGTGTGTGTGTGTGTGTGTGTGTGTGTGTGTGTGTGTGTGTGTGTGTGTGTGTGTGTGTTCGTGTGCGTGTGCGTGTGCGTGTGCGTGTGCGTGTGCGTGTGCGCGCGCTTACAACAAGGAACCTCGGAATCAAACCTTGAACTACGATCCGGCTTTATATAAATAACAAACTTGCTACAAACACAGAATATAACTAACTGACATGTTTGTGACATCATCACATATTTCAACTGATACTAGATTCAAATGATGTATTCAGGTTAAATACTTAACACCATAATCCATGTTAAGTTGTGAATGCGTTTTGAACGAAAGGAAGGCCAATAGTCAAAGCAAAATCAACTTATTTTCCAGTTATATAAATGCTCTGCATTCAATAAAAGTAAAACGCGCACTGTAAAATAAAGGTAAATGTGCACCGTAACGGCAATACCTCAATTGAAATACGCTCCCCGTTACACGCTAGTCTAACGTTCCTATTAAGCGTACACCCATTGCATTGTCAATCATAAGACGTACATTTAATGTGGTGACAACTCCTTCATCGTCGATCTTGTATCCGCTCAGCGCCGTTGCATTGGACCGCACCAGGCTGAAGTTATCTTCCGCCCCAACCGGCGTCTTCACCATGCAGATGATGGCGACGCTGAGGTTGACGCGCAGGAAGTAGAGCATCGCCATGTTGAGCATGAGGACGACAGACAGCGAGACACGACACGACGTCCAGCAGGGAACTGTGGGCAGACACACGATATCAGCACTTGCAACAGACAGACGGCATCAGCAGTCTGGACAGACACACGCGGCATTACCACACTGGACAGACACACGCGACTTCACCACACTGGACAGACACACGCGACTTCACCACACTGGACAGACACACGCGACTTCATCACACTGGACAGACACAAACGACATCATCACACTGGACAGACACAAACGACATCATCACACTGGACAGACACAAACGACATCATCACACTGGACAGACACACGCGACTTCACCACACTGGACAGACACACGCGACTTCACCACACTGGACAGACACACGCGACTTCATCACACTGGACAGACACAAACGACATCATCACACTGGACAGACACAAACGACATCATCACACTGGACAGACACAAACGACATCATCACACTGGGCAGACACAAACGACATCATCACACTGGACAGACACACGCGACTTCACCACACTGGACAGACACACGCGACTTCACCACACTGGACAGACACACGCGACTTCATCACACTGGACAGACACAAACGACATCATCACACTGGACAGACACAAACGACATCATCACACTGGACAGACACAAACGACATCATCACACTGGACAGACACAAACGACATCATCACACTGGACAGACACACGCGACTTCATCACACTGGACAGACACAAACGATATCATCACACTGGACAGACACATGCGACATCATCACACTGGACAGACACAAACGACATCATCACACTGGACAGACACACGCGACTTCACCACACTGGACAGACACACGCGACTTCACCACACTGGACAGACACACGCGACTTCATCACACTGGACAGACACAAACGATATCATCACACTGGACAGACACATGCGACATCATCACACTGGACAGACACAAACGACATCATCACACTGGACAGACACACGCGACTTCACCACACTGGACAGACACACGCGACTTCACCACACTGGACAGACACACGCGACTTCAGCACACTGGACAGACACACGCGACTTCACCACACTGGACAGACACAAACGATATCATCACACTGGACAGACACATGCGACATCATCATACTGGACAGACACACGCGACTTCACCACACTGGACAGACACACGCGACTTCATCACACTGGACAGACACAAACGATATCATCACACTGGACAGACACATGCGACATCATCACACTGGACAGACACACGCGACTTCATCACACTGGACAGACACACGCGACTTCATCACACTGGACAGACACACGCGACTTCACCACACTGGACAGACACACGCGACATCAGCACGCGGGACAGACACGCACGACATCAGCACTGGGGACAGACACGCACGACATCAGCACTCGGGGCAGACACGCGGCGTCAGCACTCGGGACAGACGTAGGGCATCAGAACTCGGGATAGACACGATACATTATGCACACGTAAGACGTGCACGCATGCACGTATGCACGCTCGCACGCATAAACACATGCTAACTGACGCACGCACACATGCACGCCCGCACGCCCGCACGCACGCACATAACTCATCCCCAGGTCAAGCTGTTTATATAAAGCTGGCTCTTGAGAGTCTTGACGCAAACCACTCGTCTTTCATTTGAAAGAGTGTGTCACGTGCCACTGCGTAAACCAAGAACCGCTGCAAGTCGTCTAACATCCGGGACATGAATTTATCTGTGCGCATGGTCAGTTTTGTACAAATTTTTTTCACAAAAGAGACTTCTTCATGAAGATAAATCGGCTGACCAGAGGAATACTTATTTCTGGACTATATTACGATCATTCGGAGCGCCCTCCTAAACTTTCGCTAGACATCCAGTTATATATAATTAGTGTTTCATTTATCTTTTAAATAGCAACGTTATAACTTTTTACACAAACGCATTTTCATCAAGTTGGTAGAGAATAATGACGCAACGATCAGAGAGACGACTCAGATCATGAATCGAGACGAGGGGTAGTGACCCAGCCACGTACGGGGCGGTCTGCTTGCCAAGCCAACCAGATGAAGGCTACGGGTGGTAGCCGAAACGTTGAGTAGGCAAATCCCAATAGTTGTGATTAGAAGAAATCGTTATTTCACATGTCACATTTACATCTCGATCAATACTTTGCGTTTATACCAACGCGCCATCTAGCGATTACGATAAACAAACTGGATGTCCTGTATTTACAGTCAAACGTAACCAGTATGTGTCCGTTAACGTTGTGGACAACTTCGTTCAAAGTGCAACCCTGTTCTTCCGCGATATTCAATGTATAAATAGTTTGAAACATTAATTCTGATTTACACTTAAGCTGTAGTAACAGTGTAACACAAACCCATCGAAACACAGAGCGGCGAGTAAACAACGAACGAGTGCAAGTTCAACAAGCTCGCAAGTATGTAAGGGCTATTTATTTGATGTTTAGATTATGACATAAATTACCGAGGGGATGACAAGGTATTTCTACGAAAGCAAAAAAAAACTGTATTTGTCGTGGTAGAGTGGTAGTCTATTATGCAACCACCAGACGGGTGATGGCACGCCCGTACCTTGACCGCAAAACGTGATCAGTCAAATGCAAATGTGTGCTAACCTTTGGCTGGTGACCCTTACAGTATAACTTGCCAGGTAAACGGATAGGTTGCATGCATTCTGCGAAAGTGGGTGTTTACTTGTGCATCTGTCGGCACGAAGTCTCGCAAAGTCTCGCAAAGCGGTGAGCCAACTCGTGTTACATGACGCGCCGTAGAACATTGGTTGGAACGTCGAATTCTCAGTCCAGACGACCGGGGCTCGAATCCTTTTGCAGCCGTTTCCAAGCTTGGACAATTTCGTGTGTGTGTGTGTGTGTGTGTGTGTGTGTGTGTGTGTGTGTGTTTGTGTGCGTGTGTGTGCACATATGCACGCACACACGCGCGCACACACACACCCACACGCGCACACACACACCCACACACGCGCGCGCACACACACCCACATGCGCGCGCGTGCACACACACCCACACGCGCGCGCACGCACACACACCCACACACACACACACGCACGCATACCACACTGCGTTACACTACACTCCGCAAGTGCTGCATGCTAGAATTGCTATTAATAACTATGTATAGAGGTATACCCATATCTGCGCTTAAAAGTTGTGACAATTGTATCTGCGGCCGCGCACGTCGTCATATGTGCACTTTCTAATCTTATCGCGACGATAAAATAAGCCTATTTATGAGAGCGATCAATCAAACCGCCGGTTAGCTGGAAAATCCGTTCAACCGTGAGGTCAAGTGTACGCCGGTTCAAGGCGCTGTTACATCATAGTCAAGTACCGCTCGCTCACAGATACGATTGATTGATTTAACTCGCTTTAAAAACGTCACGAATAACATAAAGAAAAGTTAAATGATCGTGATTATATGATAGTGGTCATCTTCTGTTAAGATGTCATATCCTTACGATTTGGTTAATTAGTACGGATGTACCTGGATGGATGTCGCCACTGAAGTACATATACAATTTCAGTGGCTTAATATATTAGCCGTAGGCTTATGTACAGCAAGCCCGGTGCGTATTTATGATAATTATTTATGTGCCGTTGGCAAGCATTATTGGTCACGGCTTGGTTGGTTTGGAGGGAGGCATCGGCAATGGGAATACACGGGGAAAAGGGAGAATATCATCCATCGAGTTCTTTGGTCCTCCTTCCTTGCATATATTGAATGTACCCAAACACTGATATAATCACAACACGAAAGTAACATAACACAAGTCACGCGAGACGGCAATATACAGTTATTACGGTGTTTTACCGACAAGCCAGGTATGGCATACTTGTAAGCCGTACATACCTTTCCCATCATCCATGCTGAAGCTTTTCACGTTCCCGTTTTCGGCAGCGAGAGAATCCTCGGCCGCCGCGTGCTCTGTCTTACCCATATCGCCGCCCGCGGTCAAGAGACAACCAACTGACTGAGTCCGTTTCGACCGGCGCTATCTTCTTTATATTCGCTGAAGCAGAGAACCTTCGCTGCGATACGACAGATGACAAACGAAGAGGTTCGTCACTCGAGGGCTCTTATGTAGTGTCAAGTACGACACTGTAGTCGAGGCACGAGCTATTTATTTGTCATGATCTCATGATCCGTTACAAGGTCGGGGGGACGGGTAAACAAGTGGTGCACGTAAAACAACAAGTTGCATGCCTGTTCTAAGGAGGCGGAACTAGTTTCGGGATACAATCATTGCGGCGCTGTCGACCGACCGATTGCATCGGGCCGTTGGTTTTTTTCTTGCTTTCCTAAGGGGTTATCTCAGAACATCGATGTAAGATATTAGACAAAATTACTTTCGTTGGGGGGGGGGGGGTCAGAGGCAGTTTCGTCTGTCGTCGGACATTGATATTTTACGCTGCGCATTTTCGCGCCCCCTCATTTTGTTCGTGCACACGGATAAAATTTCGTTCTTCGTTTTATGCCGTCACGTGATACGTTCATACCAAAATGGCGACACCGAAGAAAATGCTTCGTCATCCTACAATTTTTGGATCACCAAAAGTAACAAATATTATGGTTATTTAAAGTTAATGCACATAGGCAAATGATGGAGTGTGAATCGACGTAGATCGACTGATATTTTTAATATATATTGATATCGTCATATCAATGTTTACTAACTTTCATCTGGGGTGGGGTTGTGGGGTGTTGTGGAGGCTGAGGCCAGATGAAAGTTCTTTCATCTTTGATAGGACATTGATATTCTGAGATGACCCCTAAGGAGGTTACATAAGCGACGAGAATAGTTAATTATACATAAAGCGTGTTACGGGAGGGAGAGAGAGAGGGAGGGAGAGGGAGGGGGGGAGGGAGGGAGGAAGGGAGAGAGAGAGGGGGGGAAGGCGGGGGAGGGATGGAGGGAGAAAGACAGAGAGAGAGAGAGGGAAGGAGAGAGATAGGTAGGGAGGGAGGGGAGAGAGGGAGGGAGGGAGAGAGAGAGAGAGAGAGAGAGAGAGAGGGAGAGAAAGAGAGAGGGAGAGAGTGTGGGGGAGGGAGAGCTAGAGATATATAGAGGGGAGGGAGGGAGGGAGGGAGGGAGGGAGAGCGACGGGAGTGGTAAAGCAAAACATACACAGAGAGTGAGAGATGTCTAGGAGAGGTGCACAGTAGAGGTGAGGGGAAAGGGACATATAGAGGGAATAGAGAGTGACGAGATAGGAGACAGGGGGAGGAAAGAGAAGAGGGAGTGCAAGGAGGAGATATGTCAAGAATTGGAATGAATAACGGTAAGAAATGTCTGCTAGACATATTCGATCATAAAACCATTGTTTCAGCCCATATACTAATTTCTCTGCCGCCGACCTGTCCGGATTGCAACAGTGGAGGCTAACCTGGGGGTCTACGCCAGGTTGTCCTTGACATTAGGGTGGAACGTAACCACGTGAACAAAGTTTGACACGCGGAGCACAGTCCGCTCAAAAAGTACAGCACGGCTTGGAACGGGGCTCTTCGAAATTTTTCTCTCGCTGAGTAGGAATCTTATTGACAACCTGTTTAATGCGTGATCGGGACAGAACACGTGACAGAACAAAACGAGTTGCATTTAATTTAATTAACCGAGATCAACATCGCTTGATGGCTTTTGTCGACGTAGATACTCGGAGGGTTTTGTCGTTTTTATAGCCATATTCGAGTTGCTTCGCTGCCCGGTCGGCGTCGAAGTGTTTACGCCAGCTGCATCTACTCACAGCGACGCTCCGCGCGCGTGGAGCACGTACTCAAGTATCACGTGCGTTACTCCGACCTCCACGATATGTTTACCGATTGGCAGCGAGATCTACTCCGAGAGCATGCTCCGCGCACGCACGCGCCACTATTATTACATAACCTCTTTACTCTCGCCAAAAGTGCCTGGGTCGACAGCGTCTGACGAGACGTTGATGTTTCGATTCAACAGCAGTTTTGAAACTTCGTGTTTATAAAAAAACATTAACAGGAAATGGTGTTAAGCATGAAACGGTGTTACACACAAACAAATCAATCTTCAATCTCGGAAAAGCGACGACCTTCAGCCAACTGCGTGTTTACGATAAACACTTTTATGGGTCATTTTTTTAATGAAGCGTTACCATCATAAATAAAAATTCCAAGTATTGCACTGATTTTACGCGTCGTACAGTTCGTGTGGGTAAATCATATTATTAAGAAGTGTTCTTATATTTACTGAGAAAATAATGTCATGTTTCCTCACCAGGCAAAGTCGTATTAAAACCACTGTTTCGTACCCATCTGAATATATTTTCAAGGCGTTTTATTTCCCTCGGCTTGGGCATAAATATTAATGCATATCGAAACCCTAATTTTAAGATTGGGTCATAGTTAAGTTCTTGGAAGACCTCAAACTCAGAGTGAACGACCTAACTAAGATATTCCCTTTGACCTATTATAAGCGAGCAAGCACCTTGTTGAACTATCGCGTCCCGGAGCACTTTAATCACGACACTTTTATCTTATGGACAAGTTAAGGCGGGGTTTACATGGTCAGATTCAACTGATAACACATGTCCAGCGAGATAATTGCATCAGACAGTCTGTGTTCAGACAAATATTGCCAGATTAAGCTGCTCTGCATTCCTTTTTGGACACACGTTCAGTTTATACTACACGTATGCATGCATGCAAACACAAACTCGGTGTTTTCAAGGTGAAAATATGTATGAATATATATATATATATATATATATATATATATATATATATATATATATATATATATATATATATTCTTGAAAATACCGACTTTATGTGTGCTTGCATGCTTATGTGCATGTATGTGTGTAGTATAAGCTCTTTGGTTGAAACATTATTTATCATTATGTATTAAAGTGGAAATATAATATCACCCTAAAAATAACATCCTTTTGAAAATACTAAGTCTAAAGCGGTATTTCAACAACACAAAGGACACTGTATTGTTATTTAAATACGGTCAAGTATGCGTGGTCTGAGGTCAAAAATTATCACGTTCAACAAACTTTCTTAAATATACTTTCCAATGTACATATCATAATCGCTAACAAATAAGTAGGCCCTACTCTACCAACACATGGTAATTATTACGAACAACAACGTTTGCAACACGCACGCACGCACGCACGCACGCACGCACGCACGCACGCACGCACGCACACATAATTTCTAGTTATCGGTTTTCAAAGAATAAGGATCATATATTTTACATTAAGTTGATGTTATGCTTGTATTAACTGATTTATGGATAATTCAATTGTCAGTGGTATATCGCTCGGTAACACGCCAATAACCGTATTAATTAAATGGATGCTATGGATAATTCAATTGTCAGTGGTATATCGCTCGGTAACACGCCCATAACCTTATTAATTAAATGGATGCTGACACTGACTACTGTAATTGTAAGCGACACAAATATGCTAACAATTAGTTATTGTGAGATCTACAGTTATGCGATTGCCAACAAAATTCAGCGTTTCGATCAGGACATCAACACAACGATCATTGGCATTGCTAGCCGATACAAACATAATAACATCTTCCTTTATCGCCGCTCTCCAGCCGCCAGCGAGCGAACTGACGAGAAACGACAAGGCGACTCGCTGAATTGCGTACCTTATTTTTGCAATCAGGACTGGACGTACACGCGGTGTTCACAAACTGCGAAACAGTCAAAGGTGTGGAAAGAAATCCGTCGTCGATGGCAACACGCGCAGAATAGAGGTGTGACGTCATTACGTCGGGATTTCGGACGGACCCAAAACTGCGCGACCATTGACGTCACAGATCGCGGGAGTTCACAGAGTGCGGAGTAAGAGGAGTAATTGCATGGTGATGTCACGGCTGACACATTTCAGTAACATTGTTTCAGACAAGAACCGAAATACATGTATACCAGATACAGTGTTTCTTTATCAGGGAAAGCTGTTTTCGACGGCTAGCACCTCAAGTAGACGACAAACCCGCATTCACAATCATCTAATTTCCATCGAACACCATCATCATTCCTATGTACGTGACAGTGGTGTACAATGTTTCATTTTCAGAATGGTTGCACTATTCAATATTGAATTATGTACTGCGACGTCGTGTACAACTTCAAAAACGTGTTTCCTAAAGAATAAAGTTGAGCATATCAAAATTGTATTAG
>OY759267.1:17666060-17683560 GCA_963662155.1 Lamellibrachia columna | reverse complement strand
CGTGCTCATGTTAAAGTACTAGTACTCGTACTCAGCTTTAAGTTATGTACTCGTGCTCATGTAAATGTATTAGTACTCGTACTCAGCTTTAAGTTATGTTCTCGTGTTCATGTAAATATTCTAGTACTCGTACTCAGCTTTAAGTTATGTACTCGTGCTCATGTAAATGTACTAGTACTCGTACTCAGCTTTAAGTTATGTACTCGTGCTCATGTAAATGTATTATTACTCGAACTCAGCTTTAAGTTGTGTACTCGAGCTCATGTAAATGCACTAGTACTGGTACTCAGCTTTAAGTTATGTACTCGTACTTGTGAAAATGTAATAGTGCTCGTACTCAGCTTTAAGTTGTGTACTCGTGCTCATGTAAATGCACTAATACTCGTACTCAGCTTTAAGTTATGTACTCGTGCTCATGTAAATGCACTAGTACTCGTACTCAGCTTTAAGTTATGTACTCGTGCTCATGTAAATGTACTAGTACTCGTATTCAGCTTTAAGTTATGTACTCGTGCTCATGTAAATGTACTAGTACTCGTACTCAGCTTTAAGTTATGTACTCGTGCTCATGTAAATGTATTAGTACTCGTACTCAGCTTTAAGTTATGTACTCGTGCTCATGTAAATGTATTAGTACTCGTACTCAGCTTTAAGTTATGTATTCGTGCTAATGTAAATGTACTAGTACTCGTACTCAGCTTTAAGTTATGTACTCGTGGTCATGTAAATGTACTAGTACTCGTACTCAGCTTTAAGTTACGTACTCGTGCACATGTAAATGTATTAGCACTCGTACTAAGCTTTAAGTTATGTACTCGTGCTCATGTTAATGTACTAGTACTCGGACTCAGCTTTAAGTTATGTACTCGTGCTCATGTAAATGTACTAGTACTCGTACTCAGCTTTAAGTTATGTACTCGTGCTAAAGTAAATGTACTAGTACTCGTACTCAGCTTTAAGTTATGTACTCGTGGTCATGTAAATGTACTAGTACTCGTACTCAGCTTTAAGTTATGTACTCGTGCTAATGTAAATGTACTAGTACTCGTACTCAGCTTTAAGTTATGTACTCGTGCTAATGTAAATGTACTAGTACTCGTACTCAGTTTTATGTTATGTACTCGTGCTCATGTAAATGTACTAGTACTCGTACTCAGCTTTAAGTTATGTACTCGTGCTAATGTAAATGTACTAGTACTCGTACTCAGCTTTAAGTTATGTACTCTTGGTCATGTAAATGTACTAGTACTCGTACTCAGCTTTAAGTTACGTACTCGTGCACATGTAAATGTATTAGCACTCGTACTCAGCTTTAATTATGTACTCGTGCTCATGTAAATGTACTAGTACTCGTACTCAGCTTTAAGTTATGTATTCGTGCTCATGTAAATGTACTAGTACTCGTACTCAGCTTTAAGTTATGTACTCGTGCTCATGTAAATGTACTAGTAATCGTATTCAGCTTTAAGTGATGTACTCGTGGTCATGTAAATGTACTAGTACTCGTACTCAGCTTTAAGTTATGTACTCGTGCACATGTAAATGTATTAGCACTCGTACTCAGCTTTAATTTATGTACTCGTGCTCATGTTAAAGTACTAGTACTCGTACTCAGCTTTAAGTTATGTACTCGTGCTCATGTAAATGTATTAGTACTCGTACTCAGCTTTAAGTTATGTACTCGTGTTCATGTAAATATTCTAGTACTCGTACTCAGCTTTAAGTTATGTACTCGTGCTCATGTAAATGTACTAGTACTCGTACTCAGCTTTAAGTTATGTACTCGTGCTCATGTAAATGTATTATTACTCGTACTCAGCTTTAAGTTGTGTACTCGAGCTCATGTAAATGCACTAGTACTGGTACTCAGCTTTAAGTTATGTACTCGTACTTGTGAAAATGTAATAGTGCTCGTACTCAGCTTTAAGTTGTGTACTCGTGCTCATGTAAATGCACTAATACTCGTACTCAGCTTTAAGTTATGTACTCGTGCTCATGTAAATGTACTAGTATTCGTATCCAGCTTTAAGTTATGTACTCGTGCTCATGTAAATGTACTAGTACTCGTACTCAGCTTTAAGTTGTGTACTCTTGCTCATGTAAATGCACTAGTACTGGTACTCAGCTTTAAGTTATGTACTCGTACTCACGAAAATGCAGTAGTGCTCGTACTCAGCTTTAAGTTATGTAC
Source organism: Lamellibrachia columna (assembly GCA_963662155.1). Classification (NCBI taxonomy): domain Eukaryota; kingdom Metazoa; phylum Annelida; class Polychaeta; order Sabellida; family Siboglinidae; genus Lamellibrachia; species Lamellibrachia columna. The sequence goes on along the minus strand of OY759267.1, from coordinate 17,681,369 downwards.
TCGAGCTCATGTAAATGTATTAGTACTCGTACTCAGCTTTAAGTTGTGTACTCGAGCTCATGTAAATGCACTAGTACTGGTACTCAGATTTAAGTTATGTACTCGTACTTATGAAAATGTAATAGTGCTCGTACTCAGCTTTAAGTTGTGTACTCGTGCTCATGTAAATGTACTAGTACTCGTATTCAGCTTAAAGGTATGTAATGGTGCTCATGTAAATGTACTAGTACTCGTACTCAGCTTTAAGTTGTGTACTCGTGCTCATGTAAATGTATTAGTACTCGTACTCAGCTTTAAGTTATGTACTCGTGCTCATGTAAATGCACTAGTACTGGTACTCAGCTTTAAGTTATGTACTCGTACTTATGAAAATGTAGTAGTGCTCGTACTCAGCTTTAAGTTATGTACTCGTGGTCATGTAAATGTACTAGTACTCGTACTCAGCTTTAAGTTACGTACTCGTGCACATGTAAATGTATTAGCACTCGTACTCAGCTTTAATTATGTACTCGTGCTCATGTAAATGTACTAGTACTCGTACTCAGCTTTAAGTTATGTATTCGTGCTCATGTAAATGTACTAGTACTCGTACTCAGCTTTAAGTTATGTACTCGTGCTCATGTAAATGTACTAGTACTCGTACTCAGCTTTAAGTGATGTACTCGTGGTCATGTAAATGTACTAGTACTCGTACTCAGCTTTAAGTTATGTACTCGTGCACATGTAAATGTATTAGCACTCGTACTCAGCTTTAATTTATGTACTCGTGCTCATGTTAAAGTACTAGTACTCGTACTCAGCTTTAAGTTATGTACTCGTGCTCATGTAAATTTATTAGTACTCGTACTCAGCTTTAAGTTATGTACTCGTGTTCATGTAAATATTCTAGTACTCGTACTCAGCTTTAAGTTATGTACTCGTGCTCATGTAAATGTACTAGTACTCGTACTCAGCTTTAAGTTATGTACTCGTGCTCATGTAAATGTATTATTACTCGTACTCAGCTTTAAGTTGTGTACTCGAGCTCATGTAAATGCACTAGTACTGGTACTCAGCTTTAAGTTATGTACTCGTACTTGTGAAAATGTAATAGTGCTCGTACTCAGCTTTAAGTTGTGTACTCGTGCTCATGTAAATGCACTAATACTCGTACTCAGCTTTAAGTTATGTACTCCTGCTCATGTAAATGTACTAGTATTCGTATCCAGCTTTAAGTTATGTATTCGTGCTCATGTAAATGTACTAGTACTCGTACTCAGCTTTAAGTTGTGTACTCTTGCTCATGTAAATGCACTAGTACTGGTACTCAGCTTTAAGTTATGTACTCGTACTCACGAAAATGCAGTAGTGCTCGTACTCAGCTTTAAGTTATGTACTCGTGCTCATGTAAATGTATTAGTACTCGTACTCAGCTTTAAGTTGTGTACTCGAGCTCATGTAAATGCACTAGTACTGGTACTCAGATTTAAGTTATGTACTCGTACTTATGAAAATGTAATAGTGCTCGTACTCAGCTTTAAGTTGCGTACTCGTGCTCATGTAAATGTACTAGTACTCGTATTCAGCTTAAAGGTATGTAATGGTGCTCATGTAAATGTACTAGTACTCGTACTCAGCTTTAAGTTGTGTACTCGTGCTCATGTAAATGTATTAGTACTCGTACTCAGCTTTAAGTTATGTACTCGTGCTCATGTAAATTTATTAGTACTCGTACTCAGCTTTAAGTTATGTACTCGTGTTCATGTAAATATTCTAGTACTCGTACTCAGCTTTAAGTTATGTACTCGTGCTCATGTAAATGTACTAGTACTCGTACTCAGCTTTAAGTTATGTACTCGTGCTCATGTAAATGTATTATTACTCGTACTCAGCTTTAAGTTGTGTACTCGAGCTCATGTAAATGCACTAGTACTGGTACTCAGCTTTAAGTTATGTACTCGTACTTGTGAAAATGTAATAGTGCTCGTACTCAGCTTTAAGTTGTGTACTCGTGCTCATGTAAATGCACTAATACTCGTACTCAGCTTTAAGTTATGTACTCCTGCTCATGTAAATGTACTAGTATTCGTATCCAGCTTTAAGATATGTATTCGTGCTCATGTAAATGTACTAGTACTCGTACTCAGCTTTAAGTTGTGTACTCTTGCTCATGTAAATGCACTAGTACTGGTACTCAGCTTTAAGTTATGTACTCGTACTCACGAAAATGCAGTAGTGCTCGTACTCAGCTTTAAGTTATGTACTCGTGCTCATGTAAATGTATTAGTACTCGTACTCAGCTTTAAGTTGTGTACTCGAGCTCATGTAAATGCACTAGTACTGGTACTCAGATTTAAGTTATGTACTCGTACTTATGAAAATGTAATAGTGCTCGTACTCAGCTTTAAGTTGCGTACTCGTGCTCATGTAAATGTACTAGTACTCGTATTCAGCTTAAAGGTATGTAATGGTGCTCATGTAAATGTACTAGTACTCGTACTCAGCTTTAAGTTGTGTACTCGTGCTCATGTAAATGTATTAGTACTCGTACTCAGCTTTAAGTTATGTACTCGTGCTCATGTAAATTTATTAGTACTCGTACTCAGCTTTAAGTTATGTACTCGTGTTCATGTAAATATTCTAGTACTCGTACTCAGCTTTAAGTTATGTACTCGTGCTCATGTAAATGTACTAGTACTCGTACTCAGCTTTAAGTTATGTACTCGTGCTCATGTAAATGTATTATTACTCGTACTCAGCTTTAAGTTGTGTACTCGAGCTCATGTAAATGCACTAGTACTGGTACTCAGCTTTAAGTTATGTACTCGTACTTGTGAAAATGTAATAGTGCTCGTACTCAGCTTTAAGTTGTGTACTCGTGCTCATGTAAATGCACTAATACTCGTACTCAGCTTTAAGTTATGTACTCCTGCTCATGTAAATGCACTAGTACTGGTACTCAGCTTTAATTTATGTACTCGTACTTGTGAAAATGTAATAGTGCTCGTATCCAGCTTTAAGTTATGTATTCGTGCTCATGTAAATGTACTAGTACTCGTACTCAGCTTTAAGTTGTGTACTCTTGCTCATGTAAATGCACTAGTACTGGTACTCAGCTTTAAGTTATGTACTCGTACTCACGAAAATGCAGTAGTGCTCGTACTCAGCTTTAAGTTATGTACTCGTGCTCATGTAAATGTATTAGTACTCGTACTCAGCTTTAAGTTGTGTACTCGAGCTCATGTAAATGCACTAGTACTGGTACTCAGATTTAAGTTATGTACTCGTACTTATGAAAATGTAATAGTGCTCGTACTCAGCTTTAAGTTGCGTACTCGTGCTCATGTAAATGTACTAGTACTCGTATTCAGCTTAAAGGTATGTAATGGTGCTCATGTAAATGTACTAGTACTCGTACTCAGCTTTAAGTTGTGTACTCGTGCTCATGTAAATGTATTAGTACTCGTACTCAGCTTTAAGTTATGTACTCGTGCTCATGTAAATGCACTAGTACTGGTACTCAGCTTTAAGTTATGTACTCGTACTTATGAAAATGTAGTAGTGCTCGTACTCAGCTTTAAGTTATGTACTCGTGCTCATGTAAATGCACTAGTACTCGTACTCAGCTTTAAGCTATGTTCTCGTGCTCATGTAAATGTACTAGTACTCGTATTCAGCTTTAAGCTATGTACTCGTGCTCATGTAAATGTATTAGTACTCGTACTCAGCTTTAAGTTATTTACTCGTGCTCATGTAAATGTACTAGTACTCGTACTCAGCTTTAAGTTGTGTACTCGTGCTCATGTAAACGCACAAGTACTGGTACTCAGCTTTAAGTTGTGTAATCGTGCTCATGTAAACGCACAAGTACTGGTACTCAGCTTTAAGTTATGTAATCGTACTTATGAAAATGTAATAGTGCTCGTACTCAGCTTTAAGTTGTGTACTCGTGCTCATGTAAATGTACTAGTACTCGTATTCAGTTTTAAGTTATGTAATCGTGCTCATGTAAATGTACTAGTACTGGTACTCAGCTTTAAGTTATGTACTCGTACTTATGAAAATGTAGTAGTGCTCGTACTCAGCTTTAAGTTGTGTACTCGTGCTCATGTAAATGTACTAGTACTCGTATTCAGTTTTAAGTTATGTAATCGTGCTCATGTAAATGTACTAGTACTGGTACTCAGCTTTAAGTTATGTACTCGTACTTATGAAAATGTAGTAGTGCTCGTACTCAGCTTTAAGTTATGTACTCGTGCTCATGTAAATGCACTAGTACTCGTATTCAGCTTTAAGTTATGTACTCGTGCTCATGTAAATGTACTAGTACTCGTATTCAGCTTTAAGTTATGTACTAGTGCTCATGTAAATGTACTAGTACTCGTACTCAGCTTTAAGTTATGTACTCGTGCTCATGTAAATGTACTAGTACTCGTACTCAGCTTTAAGTTATGTACTCGTGCACATGTAAATGTATTAGCACTCGTACTCAGCTTTAATTTATGTACTCGTGCTCATGTTAATGTACTAGTACTCGTACTCAGCTTTAAGTTATGTACTCGTGCTCATGTAAATGTACTAGTACTCGTACTCAGCTTTAAGTTATGTACTCGTGCTCATGTAAATGTATTAGTACTCGTACTCAGCTTTAAGTTATGTACTCGTGCTCATGTAAATGTTCTAGTACTCGTACTCAGCTTTAAGTTATGTACTCGTGCTTATGTAAATGTACTAGTACTCGTACTCAGCTTTAAGTTATGTACTCGTGCTCATGTAAATGTATTATTACTCGTACTCAGCTTTAAGTTGTGTACTCGAGCTCATGTAAATGCACTAGTACTGGTACTCAGCTTTAAGTTATGTACTCGTACTTATGAAAATGTAATAGTGCTCGTACTCAGCTTTAAGTTGTGTACTCGTGCTCATGTAAATGCACTAATCCTCGTACTCAGCTTTAAGTTATGTACTCGTGCTCATGTAAATGTACTAGTATTCGTATCCAGCTTTAAGTTATGTACTCGTGCTCATGTAAATGTACTAGTACTCGTACTCAGCTTTAAGTTGTGTACTCGTGCTCATGTAAATGCACTAGTACTGGTACTCAGCTTTAAGTTATGTACTCGTACTCACGAAAATGCAGTAGTGCTCGTACTCAGCTTTAAGTTATGTACTCGTGCTCATGTAAATGTATTAGTACTCGTACTCAGCTTTGAGTTATGTACTCGTGCTCATGTAAATGTACTAGAACTCGTACTCAGGTTTAAGTTATGTACTCGTGCTCATGTAAATGTACTAGTACTCGTACTCAGCTTTAAGTTATGTATTCGTGCTCATGTAAATGTACTAGTACTCGTACTCAGCTTTAAGTTATGTACTCGTGCTCATGTAAATGTACTAGTACTCGTACTCAGCTTTAAGTGATGTACTCTTGGTCATGTAAATGTACTAGTACTCGTACTCAGCTTTAAGTTATGTACTCGTGCACATGTAAATGTATTAGCACTCGTACTCAGCTTTAATTTATGTACTCGTGCTCATGTTAAAGTACTAGTACTCGTACTCAGCTTTAAGTTATGTACTCGTGCTCATGTAAATGTATTAGTTCTCGTACTCAGCTTTAAGTTATGTACTCGTGTTCATGTAAATATTCTAGTACTCGTACTCAGCTTTAAGTTATGTACTCGTGCTCATGTAAATGTACTAGTACTCGTACTCAGCTTTAAGTTATGTACTCGTGCTCATGTAAATGTATTATTACTCGTACTCAGCTTTAAGTTGTGTACTCGAGCTCATGTAAATGCACTAGTACTGGTACTCAGCTTTAAGTTATGTACTCGTACTTGTGAAAATGTAATAGTGCTCGTACTCAGCTTTAAGTTGTGTACTCGTGCTCACGTAAATGCACTAATACTCGTACTCAGCTTTAAGTTATGTACTCGTGCTCATGTAAATGTACTAGTATTCGTATCCAGCTTTAAGTTATGTACTCGTGCTCATGTAAATGTACTAGTACTCGTACTCAGCTTTAAGTTGTGTACTCTTGCTCATGTAAATGCACTAGTACTGGTACTCAACTTTAAGTTATGTACTCGTACTCTCGAAAATGCAGTAGTGCTCGTACTCAGCTTTAAGTTATGTACTCGTGCTGATGTAAATGTATTAGTACTCGTACTCAGCTTTAAGTTGTGTACTCGAGCTCATGTAAATGCACTAGTACTGGTACTCAGATTTAAGTTATGTACTCGTACTTATGAAAATGTAATAGTGCTCGTACTCAGCTTTAAGTTGTGTACTCGTGCTCATGTAAATGTACTAGTACTCGTATTCAGCTTTAAGTTATGTACTCGTGCTCATGTAAATGTACTAGTACTCGTATTCAGCTTTAAGTTATGTACTCGTACTCATGAAAATGCAGTAGTGCTCGTATTCAGCTTTAAGTTATGTACTCGTGCTCATGTAAATGTACTAGTACTCGTATTCAGCTTTAAGTTATGTTCTCGTGCTCATGTAAATGCACTAGTACTCGTACTCAGCTTTAAGTTATGTACTCGTGCTCATGTCAATATACTAGTACTCGTATTCAGCTTAAAGGTATGTACTCGTGCTCATGTAAATGTACTAGTACTCGTACTCAGCTTTAAGTTATGTACTCGTGCTCATGTAAATGTATTAGTACTCGTACTCAGCTTTAAGTTATGTACTCGTGCTCATGTAAATGTACTAGTACTCGTACTCAGCTTTAAGTTATGTACTCATGCTCATGTAAATGCACTAGTACTCGTACTCAGCTTTAAGTTATGTACTCGTGCACATGTAAATGTATTAGTACTCGTACTCAGCTTTAAGTTATGTACTCGTGCTCATGTAAATGTACTAGTACTCGTACTCAGCTTTAAGTTATGTACTCGTGCACATGTAAATGTATTAGTACTCGTACTCAGCTTTAAGTTGTGTACTCGTGCTCATTTAAATGTAATCGTACTTGTACTCAGCTGTTAGTAATGTACTCTCACTCAGCCATCATCAATGTACTCGTACTTACTCGGACCCAGATTTGCTGGTAAGGCTCAAAATAGTGGAAATCCAAAACGGTAAACACTGTGGGGTCAAGGTCGATCATGGGCGTGACTTCCATCTTCTCGCCGATCACGTGCCAACGTCACGAAATATCACCCAGGACAAAATTAATATGTTTTCAGCGTTTCCATGTTCACTTCAATTGATGTTTGATGAAACACCGAATAATTTAATAATAGTTTCTCTGATGATTTCACAAACAACCTACATATAAACGTTGCACAAACGAGCTAGCATATTGTAGCGGATACTATGTAGGCCCTAGGCTTGCTTTTTCGCAAAATGTATGTATGTATGTATATATGTATGTATGTATGTATGTATGTATGTATGTATGTATGTATGTACGTATGTATGTATGCATGCATGTATGTATGTATGTGTGTGTGTACACACACACACACACACACACACACACACACACACACACACACACACACACACACACACACACACACACACACACACACAGTATGTGTGTATGTCTGCCTGTGCGTGTGCGTGCGTGTGTGTGTCTGTGTGTCTGTGTGTCTGTCTGTCTGTCTGTGTGTCTGTTTCTATGTGTGTCTGTATGTCTGTGTGTCGGTGTGCATGACTGTATGTTTGTCTGTATGTCTGCCTGCCTGTCTGTCTGTGGTGCCTGTGTATGTCTGTCTGTTTGGTTGTCTGTCTGCCATAATGAAGACAACAACAAATACAGACTTTCGAACAATGAACTATGCACCAGACACAACACCACAAACACGCACTTTACACACTGGAAGCTTTTTGTACGCACAACAATAGGATCAACTTCACACGCTATAAAAAACCAGCTAACGCGTGTTCGCGTACGTATATTATATAATTTATATACCCCATATATATATATATATATATATATATATATATATATATATATATATATATATATATTTATATATATATGTATGTACACACACACATATATATATATATATATATATATATATATATATATATATATATATATATATATATATATATATATATATATATATATATATACATATATATATATATACATATATGTATATATATATATATATATATATATATATATATATATATATATATATATATATTTATATATATATATGTATGTACACACACACACATATATATATATATATATATATATATATACATATATATATATACATATATGTATATATATATATATATATATATATACATATATATATATACATATATGTATATATGTATATATATATATATATATATGTGTGTGTGTGTGTGTGTGTGTGTGTGTGTGTGTGTGTGTGTGTGTGTGTGTGTGTGTGTGTGTGTGTGTATGTGTGTGTGTGTACGCGTCTGTGTGTTAGTGTGCGTGTTGTGCTTAGCATGCTGGTGGAGAACGGGTAACGGAGACTTCGTGAACACAACCGAGACTGACAGCCGCGTGGAGTCAGTCACTGCTCGTAACTTTGGGACGTGCTGCAAACGTTTAAATCTAGGAACAGCCGCTACTGCCTCGTCAACGTACGAAAATAAAACATCGATGGTTGCAAAACCATCAGTGATGGATCAACTAGGTTTCCATATATCTCTGTAGGCCGATTACCCAAGACCCTTATAGATAATGTTCCGGAAATCCTCGCATTGCCACTGAGAGATAGTGACCTCCAGTAAAGCCGTTAGCCAAGCTTCCGTGGGGAAAGGCCATTATTTATTTTCCTGTTCGCAAATATACATTTTGTATATTCTGAAAAGCAACTGTGTTAATGTTTACAATTTCGTCAAACTGCTGGACAAAATTCGTGAACTTCTGTAATTTTTCTCTCAGAAAATCAAATGCTGACCAAAACAACTACATCATGTCATGCGCATGGGACTCTACAATCACTGAGAAGCGCATATGTTTACAACAAGTTAGTAGACATTTTAATCTGGTCACAGCATATGTGTCCTCAAATATGGCCACGTCTGTGTTCAAAAATAATTTTGCAGGCAAAATAAATTGCCAAACGGAGAACCACTGGCACCGTATGCCATGAAACCTGAAGTAAAACAGTTCTCCATCCCCACGTCTCCGCAGCTAGAGTGGACGAAGACGCGGAGGTAGATTAATTAAGCTTTTAGCGATGGTTAAGCTAATAAAGCACTCAGCTTATATATCCCTTCTGGAGAAACGTGTTTCGTGAAATAGAAATATTTAAATCCGTGTCGACCTCGGGAATGGCCTGTTCTGATCGTAATTGTTCCGATATAGTGTGTATTAATATCAATACCCGATCCCGCCAACGCCAATTCCAATTCCGTAATTGGAATTGGAATTGATATTTTGGAACTGGAATTGGAATTGATATTTTGGAACTGGAATTGGAATTGATATTTTGGGGTGGGATTGGAATCGGTATGCTGTAAACTAGTATATAATTGAAATTGGAATTTATATAATGCAATTGACCCCAAGTCTGGTTGCTATATGTGACCTTAAAGGCCAACATGCATATGTTTTAAATGGCTATAAATGTTGTCAGCTTTTGAAATTATTGATGCAATTTAAGTTTGCCATACACATATCGTCGTACATTTGAGTTGCCAACTGAGAAAGTAGTCGCCAACATGTTGGCAACTGAAGGATCGGTCTGTGTCTGGCAGACTGTAGACAACTTCACCGACGAAGAGTCCGATGACACGTGTCGGTGAATGAAGTGTCGTTGTGTTGTCAAGGATGGCTGCACTTCGTTAGTGCTTAGAAATCTCAAAACATATTTAGTTGTGTGTTGTAGGAGTTATGCGAGTTTTGTTCGTGCTGTGTGTTGTAGGAGTTATGTGAGTTTTGTTCGTGCTGTGTGTTGTAGGGGTTATGCGAGTTTTGTTCGTGCTGTGTGTTGTAGGAGTTATGTGAGTTTTGTTCGTGTTGTGTGTTGTATGGGTTATGTGCGTTTTGCTCGTGTTATTCGCATTATGTGTTATAAGCAAGCAAGATTATTGCAAAGACGCGTCATGAAGCTTACAACAATTGTTATCGTGGGGATGTATCGCATCACTGGATGTTTGAGGGCAAATTGCTCCTAATATTTGGACCATACATGAATGCCTATGTGACCCGAGTATGCTACCAACAACAGGTGCTGGGGTCAACCGCGCAACCGAGTGGAATTTATGAGGTCAAAACAGGGATGTGTTATTTAGATCAAGAAATGTTCACTTTGAGCAGTTCGAGGTGAACATTTCCCTCTGGCACGTAAACAACTTTTTGTATTCTTGGTATACATAACTTGTTTACTAGTCGTCAACACGATGGCAGTAATTATATATCCAGTTGCAAAACTGATTTATATTTCCAAACTGGCTGTTGTTCACAGCGTGTGTGTGTGCGTGCGTGCGTGCGTGCGTGTGTGTGTGTGTGTGTGTGTGTGTGTGTTTGTGTGTGTGTGTGTGTGTGTGTGTGTGTGTGTGTGTGTGTGTGTGTGTGTGTGTGTGTGTGTGTGGGTGTGTGTGTGTGTGTGTGTGCGTGTGATGTGCGTGAATGCGTATGTTTGGTGGTGTGTGTTTCGTGCGTGCGTGCGTGCGTATATGCGTGCGTGCGTGCGTGCGTGCGTGCGTGCGTGCGTGCGTGCGTGCGTGCGTGCGTGCGTGCGTGCGTACGTGCATGCGTGCTTGCTTGCTATCGTGCTTGCGTGCGTTAAAGAGCAATAATTATGTGACTAGTATCATTGCTGGAAGAAAGACAGGTTGTTCGTAAGCGTTGGTTACACATAATCAAGTATTACACGCAGTGCCTCCAAAGTTGTGTGCACGGGATGCCCCCGTGTACAGCGACGGTAAACTATATCCCTGACCTATTTGATCCCTGGTGGCTTGTCGTTGTAACGATGGCTATCGCACAAATCTGTGCGGTTATCTGACCGCGGGCATGCTGTGGTCATGTGCGCGCACACAATGCGTGTTTACGCCAGCCACGCGTAGTCAGCGCGATACGAATCTTCGACTGTGTTTGTTCGGCGAGACTCGTTTACAGCAGCACGTAACGAGAACTGCATAAGATGGTCACGTATCTAGGTGTGTCAACAACAACAACAATAGCAACAGGCCTGGTAGAGATCTTTACTGCTGAACAGGCTGTTACAACATCACCAGGGTTCACCAATCGCCAGGTTTGTTGTGGTTTGTCCGCGGTAATTTTTGGCAGGACATTTAGGCGGATGCGGCACCCCCCTTGCCGACCATAATAAGTAATTATAATGATGGTTGTATTCGGCTTTGTCTCAACAACGTGATCTCGAACTACCAGACATGTTGGCAAATAACACATTGGCAAGTCTCAAGTCAGTGACCTCCAAGTATAAGTCAAGTCTCGCGTCATCTCTCTGAATTCCAAGTCAAGTCGCAAGTCAGTGACCTCCAAGTCCAAGTCAAGTCTCGCGTCATCTCTCTGAATTCCAAGTCAAGTCTCAAGTCAGTGACCTCCAAGTCCAAGTCAAGTCTCGCGTCATCTCTCTGAATTCCAAGTCAAGTCGCAAGTCATAAAAATGGGCAATTGGAGTCAGACCCTGCGACGCGAGTCAACGTGTCAGCTGCAGGGACATACTTTCAGCAGACACCCAGTAGACCTACTTCCATAATATGAATATGGGCATATATACGTGTGCTATACTTTACAAAACATTGCTGGCAATTTACCGGCATGAAACAGATTAAACAAGCATTGTCTCCCGAGAAAGATGCTGACCACTACTAATTTGCAAAATAGTGTGCTTCTTAATTTATTTGGTTAATGGCATTCGTGTGTCGCAGTCCCTCAGAATGAGTGGCCGTTCGTGTGTCGTAGTCCCTCAGAATGAGTGGCCGTTCGTGTGTCGTAGTCCCTCAGAATGAGTGGCCGTTCGTGTGTCGTAGTCCCTCAGAATGAGTGGCCGTTCGTGTGTCGTAGTCCCTCAGAATGAGTGGCCGTTCGTGTGTCGCAGTCCTTCAGAATGAGTGGCCGTTCGTGGTCTTTCAACGGCTTCCGCCCGTCGCCCACAACCACACTGACAAACAACTCATTCGTAGATTAGACGAATACGTACTACGTGAACTGGTTATGGAACGACATGTGTGCAATCCGCACAGTAAACAGTCAGATCTGAACGTGTTCTCGTTCCATCCTCATTTCATTTTGCCCATCGCAAATCGTGTTCGTTGTTGTTCAGATGTGTACGTTAATAGATTAAGCAATGGGCTTACTGTATTCAACGGCGTTTGCACACACACACACACACACACACACACACACACACACACACACACACACACACACACACACACACACACACACACACACACACACACACACACACACACACACACACACACACACACACACACACACACACACACACACACACACACACACACACACACACACACACACACACACACACACACACACACACACACACACACACACACACACACACACACACACACACACACACACACTTTTTCATTGTATGTAATAGTGGTAGTATATATATTTTCCAAACTAATCGATCACTTCACAATTGTTTGCCCGAACTGCCAGCGCACGTACTGCACCAACGCGCCGTGTGCCAGCTCGCTGAATACAGTAAGCCTAAGCAACGAGTGCAATCGGTTTACTAGAAGATTACTTAGACATCTGTCATCATCGAAAGAATTTACTTTAATAGTTGTAGAGGATAACTTGTAGAAAGTGTGAATAACTTTATGCCATGGCATAATATGATGGAGATTAGAGGCGGAGCCATTTTTGTTTTGTTTACCGAATTTTTACTGGAACCAGCCGAAAATAATTTAATTGCTCGTCCGATGATTTCATCAACGCTAAATAATAGGGGCAACTATCGCGGATAATTTTACTATTGCAATAGTATCGCGACAGCTGAATAACTATTGCACTACTGTTGCGATAGTTTCGTAAGTATCGCAATGATACTGCGATAGTGTCACGAAATTGCCCCAATAGTCATGAAAACAGTAGCCTAATTTAGGTAATTGATGGGCTGCGCTATCACGTAGCCTTCGAGGTAATTGATTCAAAATGGTGAATTCGTCAGTGACACTGCTCTAAAGTCTATTAGACGATTGTTGATATTAGGTCGATAGATAAAACATGATCAAATATTGCACGCAGTGATACCAATCGTGTTTGACGAGTCACCTTGTACTGGGAGCCCGATTTAAATTAATTAAATCCACAGCTTCGGGTATTCGGAATGCACACATTGTGTCGAGCCTTGTTGAATACCGAGCTTCACGTGAGGTTCCACGAGTGGCGCTCTCGACGATCATCGCACGTGATACTCTACTTATATTGTCAGAACATTCTTACTGTGTTCACGATGCCGCGTGCTTTGAATTGAAAATGGCTGTAAAGCCGATTGTTAGTGGGTTGTATATCCAACTGACATGCGGCTATAAACCCAACTTCAGGAGATGTGAACCGAACAAGGAGAGGGCTGTAAATCAAATTGGCAGGGGTTGTAATCCCAACAGATGGGGTCTGGAAACATAACTGTCAGGTGATACAAACCAAACTGACAGCGGGCTGTAAACCCAATTGACAGGGGGGCTGTAAGCCTAACTGACAGGGGGCTGTACACCCAATTAGCAGGGGGCTGTAAATCCAGTTGACAGGGGCTGTAGATCCACCTTAAACTCAGCTGACATGGCTGGGACGATCCAAAAGTCTGCCTGTAATTAATGGGTTGTGACATTTAAAATTACTTCCCTATAGGCCTATCTTGACGTAAACAGGGCACTGGAACCACGACGTTTGAAGCAACATTTCGCTAGAAGCGGCGCGTTGGCGTATTCCATCGAGTCGACCTTTTGTGGCAGAGAGTGATACACAGTATGAAATGACACTAACCGATACTTAGACTGCCCAGACAGACTTTGCATCGGCCGTAATTTGGCTCACAAAACATCTCATATGTTCAGCACATGTTCCATAGCGCGCCGCTCCTAAGCCCGGCCCCATTGGAGAACAGGGGCACCACCGTTGACACATCACAACGTAGCCGCAGTATGACGCAATAACAACGTAGAGGCGAGGACAGGTCAATTTCACGTCGATCTATGTAATGTGTTATTCGAATATTTGTTAGGCAGAATAGTGTATGTAAACAACAACATCACTCTACTGAAACAGCTCTGTTTAAAGTGTACAGTGACCTTCTGCCTGCAGTGGACCGTGGCTGTGTTGTTGTATTTGTTATGCTTGACTTGTCCGCTGCATTTGACACCACTGACCACGGCATTCTGTTGAGCAGACTCACTCACAGACTTGGTGTCACACGCGCTGCGCTTGAGTGGTTCAGGTCTTACGTGTCCGGTCGGCAGCAGCTCGGTCGTACTGGAAGTGACACATCTTCCCCAATGACTGTGTTGTTTGGTGTGCCACGAGGCTCTGTGCTCGGGACGTTGCTGTTTACTGCATACAGTACACCACTCGGAGATATCATCAGGAATTTTGGCTTGGACCACCAGATAAACGCAGACAACCCGCAACTTACGTTTCGTTTTGTCCTTGGGGAGACGACCAGCTGGACGGCAGTGGACGTCATAGAACGTTTGTGCAGTTGCCTCGAAGACCCACGGGGTAGGTTGCGTACCAATCTACTGAAGTTGAATGATCAAAAGACGGATGTTGTGGTGTTTGGCACCAACTACATCCTGCCACTGATAAAGGACAGTCGTATTACGATATCTTACTAAAGATGCGACCAAATCACTTGTGCTTTCGTCATCTCTAAATTGAAATACGGGAGTGCGCTGCTAACTGGACTACCACTCGAACAGATGAATAAAGTATTCAAACTATGGCGGCCAGAACAATCACGTTCACACCGCGCCGCGATCACATAACACCAATTCTGAAAGAATTGCACTGGTGACCCATCAAGCGTCGAATGGAATTCAATATCCTTCTGCATGTGTTCCGATGTCTCGACGTCACGGCACCATAGTATCTTGTGAACACGTTAAAGAGACGTTGTTCTACAAGACGCCCACGTCCATCCCAGCAACACCTGCCAGAAGTGCCGCGAACAAAGCGTGTTAGTTTCTGTGATCGGTCGTTCCAAGTGACTGGCCCTCGACTGGGGAATTCGCTGGCGATTGCCATCAAATGCAGCAGAACCCCATCAGTGTTCAAAAAGACACTTAAAACACACGCGTTCGAAGCTGAGTACTACTGACATTTGATTTTGTGACTGTGGAGGCTTTACTACAACTACTGCA
>OY759267.1:16956060-17033560 GCA_963662155.1 Lamellibrachia columna | reverse complement strand
TTTTGCATTCCAGTCTCCTAGATTGTCTTTCTTTGGCGTTTCCTTTATGACTTCTTGCAGCTGGCCATATAAATCTTCCACCTCACTGTCGTCATAATCAGACGTTGGGGCATAAACTTGTATGACTGTCATGTTGAAGGGAGTTGCCTTCAGGCGGATGGTGATGAGCCTGCTGGAGATAGGACGACAACCCACGAGAGTGTTCACGATGTCTTTGTGAATAAGAAACCCAACGCCATGTTCGTGTTTGTCCTTCTTGCAACTGAAGTAGATCTTGTGTCCTTCTTCGTTCGATGTTTCACCAAAGCTTTTCCATCGCATCTCAGCGAGTCCAAGCAGATTCCATCTGTACCTCTCCATCTCATGTGTGAGTTCTTTCAGTTTTTCTGCAGCTCTCAATGTCCTGACGTTCCATGTGCCGATGGTGATGTCGTTTCTTCCACGTTACTTGTTGGTAGTGACACCAGTATCATACTTAACACCCCCGTCCTGGTGTACGGCGGGAGACGCGGTCATTGGTGACCCGGGCTGCGACCGATCCCGTATGTGATTCAAACTGGTTTTCATGATCATGGTGTGTCTAGGGCAGATTTACAACCTAGCGGAGCCCATCCCTCTCCAGGCTGGTTGACCACAGCCGATATCCACCACAAAAAAATTAGGCTCGCCTTGGTCCTGAACACGTGGTCGTTGAACTCATCTTGGAGCCCTTCCGTCCTGACCGTTGACTTCATCGAGGAAGACGTCCGCCCTGTGATGTCACGTTAACATTGCCGTATTTTACCCATACGTGGTAGACTCCTGGTGGCGGGAGCGTCTTATTCCATCCCATACAGGTCCATTGGACCTGCCCACTGCCCCACAGTCCACTATTGCATGCATACATACATACATACATACATACATACATACATACATACATACATACATACATACATACATACATACATACATACATACATACATACATACATACATACATACATACATACAAACTGTGAGCATTCCTGTGAATCACGTTGGCTGTCTTTTGACCATCTGGTGTCTGTTCTTTACTGGAGTCTGTCGTTCTTTGTTGCAGGTGCCATGTTCACGACATTTGTCGTGTGTTCGCTGCTGACGATCGTCGTCAGTTTGCTACAGTAATTACATCTTCCCTTAGACGTGCACCCGCTCGATCCATCTTGTTTATATCGGTATAACTAACACCAAAAAAAATCTGAATATTTGTACTTGCGCAGGATCAACATGTTGTCTTAGATAACAGTGTTCTAAGCAAATAATGCTTTCACATTTAGTTAATGTGTGTCCTATAAGTAACTGGGAAATAATAGACACTTCCTGTCTTGTTGTGTTTAAATTTTTGTCGCCGTGAAATATGTTTGCTTGGTGTATCTGCGCATGCGCGAACCTGTAGTTGATATCATTGTATTTATAAAATAAACATATTATAGCTACAAAAATAGGTACTATATATATATATATATATATATATATATATATATATATATATATATATATATATATATATATATATATATATATATATATATATATATATATATATATATATATATATATATATATATATATATGCCACGGGAAATAATGGATGGACTTTCTGCCGTAAAATATTTTATTCTCTATGTACACACAGCGCAGATACATCAAGCGGAACATATTTGACGACGAAAAAATGCAAGCATGACACCGTAACTTATAGTTATTGACGTCAGCCGAATTTGCCGGTGACGTGTACTTCACAAGCTTCGTGCCGAGATAGGCATACATTAATACTAATGGAATGGTCTTCATAAGTGCATAAGGTACTTATTAATGTTTAGACATTACTTGAAAGAAGATGTGCTTAAGCTTTAATACGCGGTAATCTAGATATTCATATCTTGTACGTTGTTACGAATAAATTTCGCTACATTTCGCTGCAATGTTGGTATTGTGTGTAGCATTGGGTACGGGTAAACAAATATTAAATTAGGCGAGATGTGTTCAACAAAATGGTGCCAATGGGTAGACCCAGCTGTCATGAAATATTGGTAAATTCAGTGTTCGAAGTGAGGGAGGTATAAGACAGGAGGGACCTCACCCTTCCGCTGTTGCACCTGTTGTTGCGTGTGAGGCTACTTTGGTTTGTCTGTGCTAGAACTCGACGGTTTTCGCAGAACTCGATCGATCTCGCAGCAAGAACTCGACGTTTTTCTGTTGGTAGTTTAGCTGATTCGTTCAGCTCACTCTAATGTCATTCCACTCATATCATTATGGTTAAGGGCGCTAAATAACACCCTTGTGTATTTGCATCGATGTTTAATGTAGTGCAACAACTTACACGCATCTTCAGCAATGAATAAACGAGTATAAAGCACAGTACCGTATGGGTAGATAATAAACTGTAGCGTTGTCAAATGCTCGAGAAATGATACCGATTCAGTTCTCCTACAGTCCGCTACGGGCACACTCCACTATGCCCCCCAAGTCCTCGAGCCCGAGGGCTGACAATGGAAGTGTGACCCTCTACATTTCCTCCACTAGTCTTCTTTGAAGTTGCCGGGTGCGATCACCATGTCGCCGAACAGCGGGTGACGGAACAGGGGTCGGTGGCGGAACCTCAGCGGCCGGTGGCGGAACCTCGGCGGCTGGTGTGGGTGGGGGTGCGGTCAGCTGGAGCATTTCACGACTAGCACGAGGAGGCTGCCCGGCACCGGACTCGGGCCTGGCCGGGGTCGCAGGCACGGGTGTAGTCGGCCTGGGTAGGGGCGACACTGGGTCGGCAGGCTGGGTTGGTGTCTCGGGTAGCATGGGCGACGGTGGCATGGTCGTGGCGAGGGGAATGACCGATGGTGAGTTGATCAACGGGGCCCTGGCGATATGCGGCGTGTACTGGCGTAGGTGCTTCCTGTTGCGGAGCGTGACACGCCCCGACCCGTCCACTCGTATGACGTATTGGTCGTACTGTCGTACATCAACCACGATTCCGGTGCGGTCCCACTTGGTTGGATGCGGGCCAACCAGGTTCTGTAGCCTTACGCAATTGCCGATAATGAGTGGAGGTAGGACCCGTGTGTGCTCCGACAGTCGCGCATGTGCCCTCATGTGTCGGATACCTAGTGCGTCCTCTCTTGCTTGCAGTGTCTCGCGCCATGTCCAATGGGGTAGGTACTGTCCAGGCGGCACTGGGATGAAGTCCCGGATGCGGCGTCCAAAGATGATTTCGGCAGGACTGACCTTCGACATCGGATCTGGCGTGTTTCTGTAGGCTAACATGGCCCGTTGGAATGCGTCGGTGTTCAGGGAACCGTCAGGGCCCGTGCTGCCAACCAGCATCCGCTTGACCGTTTCCACTCCGACTTCTGCCCTGCAGTTGCTGTGTGGGTTTGCTACGCTGCTGATGCGGTGACGTATACCCCAGTTCTTGAGGAATGTCTTTGCAGCGCCTGCCTTGAACTCAGGTCCCCCGTCCGACGAGAGCTCCTCGGCGATGCCGAAGGTCACGAACACTCGTCGGAGCGCGGCAATGAGGCCTTTGGAGCCCTCTGCGTTCTCTTCTACGATAGGCCAATTGGAGTATCTGTCTACGGCGACGAGGAAGTAATGACCGCCGTGGCTGAAGTAGTCAGCACATATTGCCTGGAAGGGGTAGACTGGTCGTGTTGGTGGTGTAGGTGGCGGGTTTGGTTGTGACGGGGCCATGCGGTTGCACGCTGTACAGCGTGCACGTGTCTCTTCAATTGCCGAAGTCATACCTGGCCAGAAGAATGATCCCTCTGCTCGCGACACCATCATCGAAACACCCTGGTGAGCCGAGTGGAGTGGCTGCAAGACACTTGCTCGGAGAGTGGGTGGTATGACGATTCTGTCCTTGTAAAGGATGACGCCGTCATACTCGGTTATCTTCTCCCGGTACTGGTAGTACGTGCGGGTGGCACTGGGCATGGCTGATGGCGTGTCAGGAAAGCCGTTGTGGATGGCATCCACTAGAGCAGACATGTCGGGGTCGCTCGCCGTGGCAGTGCGCACATCATCCCATGTGACCGACTTGATGAGTTCCGTGGCCGTGGACGCGCAAGTCTGTGAGCAGCGAGGTGGCGCCGGGTCGTCGCGGGATCGGAGTGCTGCGAGGGCTGCCGCGGCCACATCATTGGGCAGGTCGGGAGTTTCGGCAACGCCCATCGGGTGCTGTGATAGGGCGTCTGCGACGGTGTTGCGGACGCCGGGGATGTGGAGCACGCAGTGACTTCTCCTTAATGTTCCGCAAGCGAGGGTTTGGGATGTCGTCGAGGGTGCGGTCACCCAGCACCTTGAGTAGTGGCTTGTGGTCTACTGCTACCATGAGGTCCGAACATCCCAGGGTGAAATGTCGAGCCTTGTCAAGGGCGTCTACAGCTGCCAGTGCCTTGCCCTCGATGGGGGCATAACGTGACTCAGCGCCGCGTGTGAAATGGCTGCCCATCAGCACTACTTTCCAGCACGACTTGCAGCAGAACGGTCGGACACCAGCGCAGTAGCAGTGTTTCTGGACTAGCCAATACCCGAGCCCTTCCTTAGACCAGTCCGTGGCAAGACATGTCGGGCGTGACTGGTCGAAGATCTCGACCCCATGCCTGATCTGGTCGATGATCACGATTTTCGACTGCTTGAACAGGTGATCCAAATGTTCTGTCCAGGCGAACGGCTGATCTGGCTTCAGGAGGTCGCGGAATGGTTGCATGTGGTCCGCCACGGCGAAGGTATAAGCCACCTGGTTGACGAGGCCGAACAAGGCTTCTGATGTCTGTGACATTTCTCATCGGGAAGTCCTTTATCGCCTGCAATACCTTCGAGCATGGTTTCACTGACGTAGGTGATATCTCAAAGCCTGCAAACTCGACGGTGTCTTTGGCGAAAACAAACTTGTCTGGATTCTGCGTGATGCCATTGCGGCCACACGTGTCCAGCCACTGCACTGCCTGCCAAAAGGCCTGCTCGATGTTGTCCGCCCACAGTAGGGTATCGTCGATGCATTTTGTCTTGTTGGGTATGTGGGCGACGATCTCATCGAACCGTCGTGTGAAGCCATCGCCAGACGCCACGTATCCTTGAGGTGCAGAGCGGTATCGACAGCGGCCCCAAGGCGTTATGAACGTCGTGAGGTGCCGGTCGTCGGGGTGGAGTGGGCTAGCCTAGTAGTGCGACAGCAACCACTGCTCCAGTTTGCTGCGGTTGTCTTCAATGGCTGGATAGGGCAGCCTTTGCGGAGGCAGTTGTGGAGGTTGACGGCGGGGGCACTCACAGGCCGCGGTCATCGACGACTTTGAGGCGGCGCTGCACGTGCTCACCTCCGCTAAGGGCTGTTGGCTTTGGCCGACGCCAGGGAAGTTACGGCGGCACAATGCCTAACGCCACACACGCTCCTCGAGACAAGAAGAAGTCGCTCGTGTCTCGATATATGTAACCAATTTGGCGTGTTTCTGTGCCACTTGGAGAAGCGGAATCTGATAGGCGCAAGGCGATCGCCCCAAGTATGTTCAGATTGTTTTCGTTGGCAGCTGACATCTGCAGACGTGTTTTGCTCAGGTATCGCTCGGTGAGTCCAAGCTTGGAGAGTAGATTCGTCCCAGCCAGGCACGATTGGCAGCCTGTATCAGCCACTGCCGACACCAACGCCGCCTTAGTCGGGCGCCTCAATGGCTGAGAGCGCGAGTGTCGCATGGGCAGTGAGTGGTGTACAACGACAGGGTAGGTTGTGGGACCGAGGGTTTCTTCACCCACGTGTCTTGAGTAGCGTTGTAAACGCAGTGTTCGACTTCGAAGTCCCCGAGGTTGCAGACAATCTCATTGTCGACAGGCGGCGCGTTCTCCACGCTGCGTAGTGATTGGAAGAGAGCTGTAGTGGTTTCCCTCTGTGGTGACCGGCGCGGGCGGCGTTGCACATAGTGTGTGCCGGCCGTTGACTTTTTCCTGCATACGGTCCCAAGGTGAACTTGCTTGCCGCATTTGGTGCAGGTTTGGCCGTAGTATAAATATAGTAGTAGTATAAATCTCAGGAGGGCGGGTTATAAGTAGATGAACAGTGTTGGACTCTCGATAAGCCAATGGCGTCCACTTGCCATCTGGGCCTTTGGCTTGGATGGCAAATCTTGTTAAATCTTGTTAAACTTACACGCATCTTCAGCAATGAATAAACGAATATAAAGCACAGTACCGTATGGGTAGATAATAAATTGTAGCGTTGTCAAATGCTCGAGAAATGATACCGGTTCAGTTCTCCTACAGTCCGCTAGGGGCACACTCGACGAGGCGCCATATGTTGGGTGTCTGCAGTAATGCAACCAATGAGTGTCTAGTTGTTGTCATTTTACTTCTCAGAATTACAGAGCACTGTGTCTGCAAGCGCATTACTCCAGTAACCAGACCACAATTTACAAGTTACTAATTTAGCAGACGCTCTTATCCAGAGCGTTGGTTGGTAAAATAACTACAGGTCGCTATGAGAGCAAGCAAGTCTTCTAACAAAAATAGGCGCTTATAGCCATTACCGTGCCTGAAAAAGAAGATTTTTAAGAAGATTTTGTTTCGGGGGGACCAATATTTTTAGGGGACCCCCTAAGAGTCAGTGGTCATTTCGAACAATGGGCAACTTATAGAATACGAGCCGAGTTATCCGGCGTTGCATGGGACAAAAATTCAAACACTGCAATAGCGTATGACTCCTTGCATTACCCAGTCAAATTTTAGTAGGGTAGTTTCATGGCAATGATTACTTCACGCCCCAAAATTCATGTACAACTGCCAGTTTCACGAAGCGTTCCCGCGGAATTGGGCTTATTTTACTTCAGTTGCGCGGAATCATCTCAGGCTGCCTCAAACCGGCGAACGTCGACAGCGTACACTTGCTGGCCGGCATAGCTCCCCCTCAAATCAGGAGAACTGTTGCCAGCCGCATGGAACGATCACGACTAACGACAGATACCAGACACCAACTGTTCAACCATATGCCAGCTGCTAGCCGACTGAAGTCGCGGAAGAGCTTCATGCACACAGTGACACCGCTCGACTCGTCTCCTAGTATCACTAGAATACAGATGTGAAACAACAAAATAGCTGATATACCAGCCTCCAATAAAATGGGATTAAAGGCGGCTGAATCCCTGCCAGCGGGGTCTGACCAAGCATGGCTCTGTTGGCGTTCTCTGAATCGCCTACGCACTGCCGTTGGCCGTGATAAAAGTACGATGAGGAGGTGGGGATACATTTATGACACCCAGTCTTTGAACTGCAACTGTGGGGAACTGCAGACGATGGCCCACCTCCTCTGCTGTCGACTACTGGATGAGGCCTGCACCGCAGAAGACCTCGTCAATGTCACTGAGCGAGCAAAGGCGTGCGCTCGCAAGTGGCAACACATTGTGTGAAGGACACGAAAGAAGAAGAAGAGTTGCGCGGGAAAATGTTAACAGTTGCGGGTTGCGTTTTTTTGGGCTTCCTTTTAAGCACATGCCGCTACTTTTGGGCTTCTTTAAAAAATAGTGGGTTTTTATGTGAAACACTTTTATTATATTATATTATTATATTCGATAATTGTTTGGCAGATTAGCTAGTTTTATTATGAATCCACGAACTAGGCCCCTACAAATATTGAATTAGCCTACTTGTAAGGGGTTGGACAGATTACAGTCGCGATATTGATAATGCACCAGCGCGCGAGTGTGTGTGTGTGTGTGTGTGTGTGTGTGTGTGTGTGTGTGCGTGCGTGCGTGCGTGCGCGCGCGCGCGCGTGCGTGCGTGCGTGCTTAGAGAACCATTGTGATTCAGTATTTTATAAACAAGCAAAGCAATAGATGATGTACTTCACCGAAGCACAGTAGATGGCGTTCAACTACAACGAATCACCCACTCACCATTATGCTAAATAGTATGTGCGTGACGTACTTAACGTATATTTTCCTAATTAGCGGTATGGGTGTTTTATTGGCATTTAGTATATATATATATATATATATATATATATATATATATATATATTTATAATAGCATTTTCGGCTTATTTTGGGGGAGTTTTTTGGGGGCTTGTTTGCGTAAAATACACGCATAACGTTGTTAACAAATGTACGTACTTTGTTCTGAGTTACGTAATCTACCTGCGTCAAACGTTCACATACATAATATCCCCACCCTCGGGAATTGGTTTTAATGTACGAACCATCCCCATATGGGCCCCCGGGCACGCCTACAAAATGTCAGCCCCATACACGCGAAACTGATGGAGATGCGAAGGAACAGGCAGAGTCACAAACTACTTTATATAATACACTGTAGAAGCAGTCTGGAAAAACGTATTGTCAGTACCCAGCAAAAAAACATTAGGCCTATTTGTGCTACTTCGCCAGCCGTCGAGGACGATTACAGGGACATGCTGATAGTGAACGTACCGAATGTTCTATATTTATTTCACAAAGCCTAATGAGTTTAGCCAATTCAAAGCTGGAGACAATGTTCTCTGTCGTCGCTGTCATTCGCTTTTACAACCATCCAAATGTTCTTCTGTCATATGCGATGACCGCATCACGATATAAATTACATAAATAACAAACTCCATACTAGTGGCGCCACATAGTGAATGTGGTGCAAGTCACGATTTCACCACTGCCACATCTGATAATAAAGATTAAGCACCAGATTTCTCATTGCTGCTATTTGTGTTTTTGCCTGTGAGAATATTTTAACTAAAATATATAATTAAAACAAGTTTGTTGGCCCTGAGTCATATTTTAATGGCATTAAATGTTCATATTCATTAAGTACTGATAGAACTGATAGCACTTCCTAAACTCTGTACATGTTTACTGATGTTACAAATAATGTATGTGCTCGATATATGCCTAATTATAGACCCCATCGAGGTGGGTCTAGTATGTATAACAGCATCACAAATGGGTTAAATTAATAAAGTCGACAACTTCGATGCGGGGTATTTACTCTAAGTATTTTACTCCAATAAGGAGTAGGAGTAGAACAGAGTCGTGATGCCATGTGCTCAGTCTGATGTATCATTTGATGGTAACTGTTCTTGTGTTTACTTCCTAATCATGATATTTCTGAGGTTTAACTACACTTGACGTCAGCAGGGCATGACATAAAACTGTGTAGGGGAAGGTGGGACATTTCCGCACACCTCGTTATTGACCATATCCTCAGGAACCTGAGCTCAGAGGCGCAACAAAACATAATCGATAAGCAAAATCATGAACAGGGAAGCGCAAAAGTCATTATCAGAACGAGGGACAACCGAAGATTTATGGTGGAAATTCAATTTGGAATAAATTGATAATCTGAGCTGCCAAGGGATATATGAATGATGCAAGAGACTAGCCTAGTAGGGTGGTTGTTATTTAGATAGAGCACGATATGTAAGAGTGGACAGCTTAAAATTAATTCGATAAGTAACAGGAAGCCAGCGTAACTATTGAAGTATTGGTCGTGATGGCAAAAACCGAGGCGCCCTGACTATCACACGTGCAAGACAATTTTGTACTCGTTGAAGTTTAGCCAGATCTCTTTTAGCAATGTTATTTAGTAATGGATTACACTAGTCAAGGCGGCTACTAATTAATACCGTTGATATTGTTTTATCAGTAGATATAGATATGTGACGCCGAATTCGACGGAGATCACGTATACGATAGAAACAGGATTTACATATTTGAAAAATATGCTGGCGAAAGTAGAAGTCACTGTCAAAGATAACACCTAGATTACGAACAGTATCTGATTGGAATGTATCACTGCCAAGCAGTTTAACTGGAAAATGGTTGATGACCCTGTTTCATTGTTGCTTAGTACCAATAATAATAAGGTCTGCTTTATTTGGATTAAGCTTCAGCTTACTTGATTCCATCCAAAACAAGATATCAGTAAGACAATCACTTAAAGTCGAAACAGATTATTGTGCATTTGATTGTGAAAGTGATATGTAAACCTGTGTGTCATCAGCATACAGGTGATGACTGAGATTATTATTAGTAATGACTTGGCTGAGAGACGTAGTATACAAATCATAAGCTAAACAGAACATGGCCAAGGACAGATCCTTGCGGCACTCCGAATGGAAGGTGTTGCGGGTAAGATAGTGTACCAGATATGTTAATGTTTTGGTGCCTGTCTGAAAAATATGATTTGAACCACCGAAGAGCTGTCGATGAAGGCGTTGTAAAAAATTAAATGATCGATCGTATCAAAAGCAGCTGAAAGTTTTAGTAAAATGAGTGCAGCAACTTTGCCATTGTCCTTGTTGTCAACTATATCAGTGTCTATCTTGAGAAGAGGCGTTTCGGTAGAGTGGAATTGTTTATATGCAGGCTGTGATCTGATACACTAAATGCGTTGTGTGCGTTAATGTGCGCACACCGAAAACACATAAAAAGATTATTTGTCTTAGTGTTGGTACGCCCCCACCAAAATGATGGGAGGTAGGGCCTAAAAATACGTGGAAGGTTCCCACCTTTGAGGTGGGATGTGCTAAAGACAGTACACTTATAACATGAAGTGAATAAGTACAATGCTGTTTTTATTGGGTGTCTTCTTGCGTTTCTTCGTCCCGTTGCTTTCCGTTTGCGCTGTAGTTGAGACAGACCAACATCACGCTGTAGTTGAGACAGACCAACATCACGCTGTAGTTGAGACAGACCAACATCACGCTGTAGTTGAGACAGACCAACATCACGCTGTAGTTGAGACAGACCAACATCACGCTGTAGTTGAGACAGACCAACATCACGCTGTAGTTGAGACAGACCAACATCACGCTGTAGTTGAGACAGACCAACATCACGCTGTAGTTGAGACAGACCAACATCATGCTGTAGTTGAGACAGACCAACATCACGCTGTAGTTGAGACAGACCAACATCACGCTGTAGTTGAGACAGACCAACATCACGCTGTAGTTGAGACAGACCAACATCACGCTGTAGTTGAGACAGACCAACATCACGCTGTAGTTGAGACAGACCAACATCACGCATCCACTTCACCAAATCTAGGCCATTGTGTTATATCAACTACAGCTGATTATGTTTATATTGTTTACATGGGCGCATTTGACCCCCTCCCCAAAAAAATACTTATTGCTATACATAACAAGCTATATGATGTTCTGCAGCCCGAAATTTACCATTGCAGTTGGTATTCTGCTCTGTAGCATAGGCCTGAAATACGCGAGGTATGTTCGAACATACCTGTGCGCATATGTCCCAGTATCCGCACATCAGTGTAGTTGAGACAGACCAACATCACGCTGTAGTTGAGACAGACCAACATCACGCTGTAGTTGAGACAGACCAACATCACGCTGTAGTTGAGACAGACCAACATCACGCTGTAGTTGAGACATACCAACATCACGCTGTAGTTGAGACAGACCAACATCACGCTGTAGTTGAGACAGACCAACATCATGCTGTAGTTGAGACAGACCAACATCACGCTGTAGTTGAGACAGACCAACATCACGCTGTAGTTGAGACAGACCAACATCACGCTGTAGTTGAGACAGACCAACATCACGCTGTAGTTGAGACAGACCAACATCACGCTGTAGTTGAGACAGACCAACATCACGCATCCACTTCACCAAATCTAGGCCATTGTGTTATATCAACTACAGCTGATTATGTTTATATTGTTTACATGGGCGCATTTGACCCCCTCCCCCCAAAAATACTTATTGCTATACATAACAAGCTATATGATGTTCTGCAGCCCGAAATTTACCATTGCAGTTGGTATTCTGCTCTGTAGCATAGGCCTGAAATACGCGAGGTATGTTCGAACATACCTGTGCGCATATGTCCCAGTATCCGCACATCAGTGATCAATCCATATTGGTAACATATACGTACGTTTTTCTTAGTGGAGTTGAAGTTTGATAATTAGTAGCAGTAAACAACTAAATATATAGATAACAAGGCGAAAGTAGATCCTACTGGCATAAACAGTTTATTAGTTATGGCACATTATACCTTAAGTGTGCGGACATATCCAACCTTCCACTATGTCGATTTCGTTCCAGATGACGCCTCGCCTCGATTAAAGACCGTTCAGCCGTTTGTCTGGATCACACTCTCCTCAACTACCGTCGTCACCGTCGTCACCGTCGTCTTCTGGGCATTTCTTTATCCTGGTGAGTTTTCAATATGGCAAGAAAAATATGATCTGCGAAATAACAGACAATCGTACTGCGAGTTTGGTAAACTAAACTCGGGAGCCTGAATATTACTTTCTTTAAGCGCACGCACGCGCGCGCGCACGCACGCACGCACGCACGCACGCACGCACGCACGCACGCACGCACACACACACACACACACACACACACTCACATCAGGGTTACCACGCTGTAAGATTTAGAAGTATATTATTTATGGGGTAGAAGACGCCAAGTAATTCATCAATAGAGAGCGTTTAAAAGTGCCCCGATCTCACCTCCCTTCCCGATCTCACCTCCTTTCCCGATCTCACCTCCCTTCCCGATCTCGATCATCTGCCTGATCGGTACAGTAAGTGGGACATCGGGAAGCATTGTGTCTGCATCACGCACCAACGTAACACAATCTCGTGTGTCGCCGGTCAACCCTAAAAGATTAATATATAGACCTAAGGGTATTATAACATTTGTGAATGGATATAATGTTACATTTCCTACACTGCCAGTCTACTTCAGCTGGGTGTTTGTTTTTGTTGATGCCATGTAATAGATGTATAATGTTATGCCTGACAAAGTACTACGTATATTTTTTCTACCACGTCACGGACTTAAAACTCAGTTTCCGATGCATTGAGATCCAAGACAACTAAACTGGTGCGCGGCTAATCAGTCAAAACCGATTGACCTTGGTAGATCGGTGATACCGTAACCTATAGACTTGATTGCTTATACACAAGGGACGATGACGTAACACGCACAACAAGATTGGGATGGAGCTGAGATCGGGCTGTATATGATGTATGTGCGTGTAGTATATCTGCCGTTGGATCCTGCTAATTTCGCATTCGTCTTACGAAGTCATCAGTATCTACATCGTGTTTGACGTGTTTTTGACGGGATTTCTGGTGCATATGCTGCACGTCTGCAAGCCGCTGCTCCTTTTTGTCATCTTCGCGGCCTTCACCGGCGTCTATTGGGCAACGGGCAACAGCGACCCGATCTACCCTTTCCTGGATTATATCGCCATCTGGTGGTGCGTATTGACGGCAGCACAATCTTGTCTTGTGTTCAGCTTATGCCGGTTGCGCTTGTTCGTGTACGCCGGCAACCGAGAACGAGCGCAGCCGACGCCTCATGAAGTCGATGTGGCGACGGTGATGTAACTGATGTCATTGTCATCGGCTGTCCGTCGTGGTCGACAAAGACAAGTGTCCTTAGCAAAACAATCATAGAATTTTTATAGAATTTTCTATAGGATTATTTGCGCATCTACGATACCCCTTGGTGATGCGTTCGAGAAACTCAGGAACAAAGGAACAGGAACAGCCAAAATACTGATAGCAGATGTCGAGTTCTGCAGGAGAGAAAGACGACATGAACAGTCAACCGAAGTATCATTCTCTGCTGCAGACTTGGAGGCAACACGCATGACACAAAATTATAACAATGCAAAGTGTTCACAAAGTTCCACGGTGTCAGACAGCATCCATCATATGGCCTGATGTGACTCAACTCGACAAATGTCCTACCAGTTTGCCCCAAAAGAATAACGTCAATTAATACATCTCTGGACGCCCGAAGGTAGAAGAAAGGTTGGTCGACCAAAAAACAACGTGGCGATCAACTGTTGAAAATGAAAAACACGTACTGGGTGGAACTGCTGGAACGAGGCCAGACATGAAGCAGCTGATATAGTGACAGAACGAGCTGGAGGAGATGCACTTCGGCCTTACTGGGCCCGAAGAGGATATGTGAGGTGAGAAGTAATACCTACCTGGATTAACAACTTTTGCTGAAACTCTACATGCAAGAGTTCCATATACAATTTGTTAAGTTTTGTAGTCCAGTCTGATATGAGTAAGATAAATTCCTCAATGACATTTGTAAAACAATAATATGTTCTATTAATGATGTTTTGATATATATAGCGCGTATGCTTATTTTGCTTTCATGATTTCGAACAGTGGTCCAGTCTTCCCCACGTGCGAGAGAACTGAAGAACTCAAATTTGCAGATGACACAAAAGTATTCAGAAAGGTTACTAATGATACAGATAAACAAAGTTTACAGGATGATCTAGAAAAATTAGTTAAATGGTCAGAAAAATGGCAAATGTTGTTCAATTTTGGGAAGTGTAAATGTATACACATAGGACATGGAAATATGGACGAGGAATATAAAATGGGGGATGCTGTACTAGGTAGAACCACACAAGAAAAGGATTTAGGAGTAACATTTAATGCTGACATGAAAGTTTCAGAGCAATGTGGGATTGCTGCTTCGAAAGGAAATCAAATTCTAGGGCTAATTAGGAGAAATATCACGTATAAGGAGAAACATCTAATTGTACCCCTGTACAAAGCAATAGTTAGACCACATTTGGAATATTGTATTCAAGCATGGAGGCCATATCGTAAAAAAGACATAGATAAGCTAGAAAGAATACAACGAAGAGCAACTAAGATGATTCCAAAATTAAGAGACTTTAGTTACGAAAGTCGCTTATTACAATGTGGTTTGACAACACTAGAGACCAGGAGACTAAGAGGAGACCAAATAGAAGTGTTTAAAATAGTGAACGGTTATGAGGATGTTGATAGGAATATGTTCTTCAAACTTAAAGAAGGCAGTAGAACCAGAGGACACAAAGCAGCATTAGTTAAGGAGCAGTGTAGGTTGGACATGAGAAAGTACTCTTTCTCACAGAGGGTGATAAATGAATGGAACAAACTGCCAAATGATTGTGTTAATGCTAGTAGTGTGAATATGTTTAAAAATAGAATTGACAGATATCTGATAAGGGCGGGCTACACATAGATGAGAAAATCGTTGGACTCTCGATAAGCCAATGGCTTCCTTGTCCACTTGCCATCTGGAACTTGTTGTTTGAGATGGCAATCTTGTTAAATCTTGTTAAAAACTGGGCCATATCGCGAGTGTAAAGTTTGTTGTATGTGTACGATTGTTTTGTTTTGATTCATTTGTGTCTACATGTTGTTTTATAGGCAGTGTCACTGGCTTTCGTTTGTATCCAAGCCTTTTTTTTAATCGAATGAAGAAGGTGCGATTACACACAGCGAATCAGTTGAAAATAATCTGGCCCGCCTCCTAAGGAATGCGTGCATGGCGAGACGTGGTCCGCCACCTTGTGCGTATAGAAAGAAACTTGAATTAACGGTTTCAGTGCGAAGTATAAGCGTCTGTCACATATTTTACCGTTCAGTTGATAAAATGACAGCACGAGTAACGTTCATTAACGGGACATTTATAATGCCAGTATAAAAACCCATATTTTATGTAATTGCAGTTGTATTATGTATTGAAAACTGTGAGAAATGTTCTGGTTACAGACACAAATAGGGTAATATTATGTTGTTATTCCCATTATCGCCCACTTGTTCATCATCGGTCAAATAACTTGCTACGCCGGTCGCTTCACGCATGATTCACGAAGAACGTTTTGACACAATGACAGTAGTTTTGCAACGTGAACCTACTTTAGTTTTACCTGCTCACGTCGCCCAACCTAATACAATACTATATAACGCAGTCATGGTTTCATGACCAAAATTAAATTTACAGGTGACAACGTCAAGTTTAACTTTAACGTGGGACTGGGTCTTGCTTTAACTTAAGGCTTAACCCCTTGACTCGAGGCCTTTATTCTTGAATGTTTAATTTTGTGAGTTGAGGTTTGATTCTACCATTCATTTAGTCAAACCATGCATGACCCTATGAAATGTAAAATAATGAAAAGGCGTAAATAAACATGCACATCATTTATTTTAGTTTAGCTTGTGTAGCATGTACATTTAATTATATGACCAGACATTAAAATCTGGCCCTAGATGTGTGGTATGTAAGGAACATAAGCATAAGAAGTTGATGGATATGGGGGGGGGGCTGAAGTTAGGTTCTGCGAGCATATTGGGGGCCAATATTAATGCTAACAAATATTGATGGGGGGAGGGCAGTACTTGTACCCCTGAAAGTATAGGTACAGGGCTGCTGTTGGGCGAATTGTCATACATTTTTCCTGTTT
This sequence comes from Lamellibrachia columna, assembly GCA_963662155.1. Classification (NCBI taxonomy): domain Eukaryota; kingdom Metazoa; phylum Annelida; class Polychaeta; order Sabellida; family Siboglinidae; genus Lamellibrachia; species Lamellibrachia columna. Next base: position 17,017,322 of record OY759267.1, on the reverse strand, counting down.
ACCAATTATGTCCATGTTCTTTTGTTAAGAAATGCTTTCATCCACAAGAATACTGCACCAGTTGTGTAACTGACAATAATTGTTATATATTTGGAGCCTGGAGATTGTTGTTAATAATGTTCTTGATTTTACCAACAGAAATAGTTACTATTTCAAAGGCTCTCAAATAGTTACACTTTAGAAGGTAGACCCATCAACAACAAGATGACAACAGCAATAAGACAACATATAGCAAAGAAGGTAAGAAACATTTGTTTCTAGATCATGTGCTATAATGTTCTGTATCTTTTAGCATCAGCAACAGATTGATATGAGGGCCTCATTCTCCAACTTTAAAGTAATTGAATATAAATTGTCATTAGCCACTAAGACAAGACTTGTCCAACTACTACATATGAGTATGCCATACCTAGAGAAACGTCTATCCCATGGGAGTCCACATTTTCCTGTACACCAAGAAATGTTTGCAAAAATTCAATATTGTAAACTGAAGATATTTCACTAGTTACATACCATGACAGAGCAGTACATGTGAGCTGCACTGACAGAGACTGTTGTCATTGACAGCTGGCTGAGGCTGCTCACCTTTCACAGCAGTCCAAATCTTCCAATTGGCTCAACAACCTACACAAACTGCCCTGGTGTATCAGGATTGCACCAGTGACCAAGAGAACTGAGTAAGTGAGAGTGTGTCATTTCACAGACTTGGGATACATTACATTATATCAATTACAAATACCAATTCCAATGACACCCCAAAAATAACAATTCCAATTCCAAAATAACAATTCCACTTTAAAATAAAACTATGTAATTAGAGCAACTATAGACATCCTCAACGCCCATAACATCTGTTTTAGAGCAGCTTTATTTAATTTCTGCACATTCTGATAAATAATGGTAAAGAAATATGATATATGTAAAATATTATATTTTATTGATTATTTGTAGCAAAACATTTGAGTAAAAAGTTACATGATGTAATTAAAAAAGTAATTGAAAATACCAATTACATTTTTACCAATTCCAATGATTGTTAAAAACAAAACACTAATTCCAGAATTGGAATTGGTGTTTAAATTCCAGGTACAATGTAATTGATCTTGAGTCTGGTTGTTTAGGACGAGCACACAGGTAGTTATTTCAGCCTGATGTAATTGCATGATGTAATCGAATTGCATTCAATACATTTAACTAGAAATGTAGAACTCTGCATTGTGGAGATAGAAATGTTTCCTATCTGAAAAATCAGATGCATGGCCATGTGATGGGTAACTGAACGTTTTACTGCTGTGTTGGTGGTAGATTATGAAGTGCCAGTGATCTTTGAGCATTACAACACCCCAGCTAGCAAATACCAATAAAACTTCTACCGTAATCATCAATGACCCAATCAAGACATGGTAGCTGGGACCTGTTGTCTATTGCTAGTTATATTAGTTATGTGCATGTATTATAATAGTGCTAAAAGGGAGTCTTATAAAAACATGCACATAACTAACATAACTAGCAATAGACAACAGGTCCCAGCTACCAAGACTTGATTGGGTCATTGATGATTACAGTAGAAGTTTTGTTAGTACGTCACTGACCCAATGAGCTTTGTTAGTGCTAAGAGGGAGTCAGGCAATGCCACTGTGTGCAAAATTATGCCATGGCCATTTCGTTAAATCCTATAATTTAGTTTTCAAGAAAATTAACAGATGCTCCCCATCATTTGTCGCCCAAACAAACCAGGTTCTGTCTGTCTACACAGGGATCCTTCCATCATTGACACATGCATATGCTACCAACCAGCAACTAGTAACTTAAGCCTATACACAGCAGAAGTGTTGTACAGTGTAGTATGCAAATGTATTGTATTCATAAAAAAAAATTCAGGATGCAGGAAATCATTAAAAAGAGGGTATACTGTCTCTGAATCACTGGCGCTGTATTTGTTTACTCTGATATCTAGGGGACAAACAAAGGTGGCACCTCAGAGTGGACAACAATGTTTTGAATTGGACACTTTCAGCGAGGTTAAGCTTCATAATGGTAGAGAATATTATGATGTTTTTTTGTAACTGTATCTATTAGTGCTGTCACTGTTCCAGTTTCCACGGCTCTATGTGGTTCTCAGTTTTCGATTACCATTTATTCACAGTACGTGTCTGTCACGGTTCCAGTGAATTGTCTACTCTTAAAAGAGGGAAGAGAGGAATACTCCTAATTCTTTAAAATGCACCAACAATGGGCTAAAATAGGTAAATCACAAGCAACTACTTAAGTGAAATTTATTTTTATTTCACGACATACAACTACAAAATTTGAGTCACCATCATCAAACTATGGTCAGCACATTCAGGTGGATAATGGACATTAGCTACAGTTTAGCTTAGGCTACCAAGAATGTGTGATTTTATTACCAATAACTCGTGCTGTGATGGTTCCAGGTCTGGACTGGTGTACAACTGAGACCAATGGTACCTATTGGGACCCACGGTTTCGGTTTGAGACCCGGAAGTGTGACACCACTAATATCTATGTGTATCTAATGTCAGAGACTCAGATTTCACACATCATTTTCAGAGTGCATCATCTGCGTGTGACTGTGCCATTTCAACATCTTGAGTCGTGTAGTCTGCTACAACACACCAGACTGCCTGAACAGATGCATTGGGGGGAGACACTCGCAACAAAGGTGAACAATACAATACAGTGTGACATTCATGAATCCAGGCCTCACCAAGCTGAGCTATTACATGTTCCAAGCTGTAGCATATTGTACAGAACTATTAGACATGGAGGTGTTAAACTGTGGAACTACATTGTCAAAATAATAGGCTGTTCTGTTTCATTTGTGGCATTTAAAAATCATATTAACGGCTTTTTGATGATATATCAAATAAGACTATATGCAATTTATTATAAGACTATATGCAATTTATTATTATTCCTGGAAACAGTCGCTCAAGCAAAACCTTTAAATACTTTTAAAAACCGCCTGGACCAATTCTGGTCCAACCAGGAAATTCAGTATAACTTCGAAGCACCATTAAAAACAGGAACCGGAATTCTTAAACTATTAATAGACGAAGAAGATCTGATCATTGAGGAGTCACAAGAATCCTGCGATCAGAACCATCTTAAGGTATTTTAAGGTAAGGTATTGTTACAATACTAAAATCCATTTCTGTTATTTGAACTGTGCTGTTCAGTTCTTTTCTAATTGCATGGAATGTCTCTAAAAAAATTGGGCCATGGAAAAGTGTCAAGGAATTTGTTTTTATAAGCATACACTAAAATTAGTTTCTCTAGACATTAAGGTAACTGTTTAACACTAGTGGTTTCATTTGGTGACTAGTGTAAAACAACTGAGAAGTGGTACCAACAGTTTAACACCAGATGATGACATATTTAAATTGTTCCACTCTAGTCAAATTACAATAATTATGGATCCTGCTGATTAAAAAAGGGGGTGTACGCTAATTAGAACATGTATGCTTAATAGGACGAATACAGTATATGTATTGTCAAACGAACAATAAAGAAAATGTCTATAGCACCAAAATTCTCATGGACCCAAACTCAACAGTGCATTAAAATCAATGGGTTAGGTAGTCTCCATGATCGGTTTACAAGTTCAAATTTGGATGAGTGTGTTGAGGTCAAAGGGTGGTTCTTTAGGTTAAGTCAGAATGTCAGTATATTTTCTGCTGACTTAAATCTGACAGGGAGTGAGTTGCACAATGTTTTTGAGTTTATATGATGCTATAAAAATTATGCAATATTGACGGCAATCTTGGCTATGTTTTTGCACAAGATGACAATATTTTAAATCAGCTTGATTTCAGTCTGCATTCATTCCATTTGTATTTTGTATTAGGGTAATGGTATTCTCAAAATATGCAGTAGTGACTATACTGTTGAAGTAATTGATGTTTATTTGTTGCATTTGTAGTCCTCCTGCGATGACTGCTCAACAAAGGTGGAGGTGACTGATCGGGGCTTTGATGTATGCATGAACTTTGATTTTGTGACTAAGGTTCGTATACTAGGATAGTGGTTATATTTATTACTGATGATCAAGACCTCAGTTGAGAGCAAAACGTCAGATACATTAAAAATGTTACGTTGTAAAAAGAAACTCCTCCTCCACCAAAATTGTATGAATCTAAAAAAATAATGTACACATAAAAATTACTCTGTGATTTTTTTAGGATGATATTCATGTTGTGCCAGTGACATCCTGGATTTTAAGGACCTGTTTACTAATTATTCTATGCTTCAACTAAGATTACGGCAGGGCTAACAACATTTGTAGTTACCACATTCCATAACCTCACAGGTAACATTCATATAGTATTTATCATCCAGGTGTAGGTTGGCCAAACTGCATTACAGTTTTAAAACAGTTGTATAAAATGTTACACCTACCCCAAGCTGCGTGTACCTGCGCACTGTTCTGTGATTAAATTGTGTGTCACCAGTTGGTTTCAAATGAAAGTTTGTTAAAAATAAAAAAATGCCATGAGTGCGTTTTATCCACCGTTACTTCCAGCCAGTCTTGGAGGAGATTGCAACACAGCAGTCCAAATACGGACTCCAGAGCAAGCTGCATGATTATGTACAACGAAGAGATGGCCATGTTGAACCGACAAGGGCACATAATATAGTCGTTGAATACAGGTACTGCCGCATTATATTGAAAAATTATGCAAGCAACCTTGATTCAATAATTAAAGGTGCTTAATCAATTTGATTTTTTTGGTAGTCACATTTCAAATAAATTTTGCGAAAAAACAAACCTACCTAGTATCCACTGCATCATGCTAGCTCATTTGTGCAACTTTTGTATGTAGTTTTTGTGCAATCATCAGACAAACTATTAAATTAGTTAATACTTGTTCAAGCATATATTATGACATATTATTCTTTCAGCTCACCCAACATTGCAAAGCCATTCCATGCCGGTCATCTCCGGTCCACCATCCTAGGAAACTACATTGCTAATCTAGCGGAGGCACTCGGACATCACGTCATCCGCATCAACTACCTCGGAGACTGGGGAACACAGTTTGGTAGGTCTTTTCCAGAAGAAATTAATTGTTTGCTTGTTTTATTTGAAATGCAAGTTGCTGCCACTTGCATCTCATTGAAGTGAAGTCCTGTTCATTCCTTGATATTGTATGTCCAGTTTTGACTTGGGCATTGACTTGGGTACTTTGGTGCAAATAAACAAAACGGGTGAATTTCACAATTAATCTCAACTTCTGTGCAGGCCTATTGGGAGTTGCATTCAAGAAGTATGGCTTCATGGACAAGCTCAAAGAAGATGCCATGCAGCATTTGTTTGATGTAGGTATCTATGTAGCAACATCAGCAAATCACAACGTCCACAAGGTCTAACTTAGAACTGCTTCCGTTATCCATTTAGCCCATCTTGAATCAGGTTTGTTGACGTCCATATCTGTAGTGTGAATAATTGAAATAATACGTGCAGTTGGTTTAATAAATTAAAGAGTGCATAATTTTATTGAAACTCTGATTATTAGATCAGGTAACTTGCAAAAGTGTGAATATTTAGCCTTATGTCATAGTAAATAGAGGCAGGATACATACAGCCACTTTTAATCTTTTTTAGTAATGTTGATATCAGGAAGTGTGTTATTTGTTGCTTCAGATTTATGTAAAAATCAACGCAGATGTGAGACAGGAGGAAGAAGCCGGCAAGTCCAGTACCATACACAAGGAGGGGATGGAGTTCTTCCATAGGATGGAGCAAGGTAGGAGCTGTCAATCAAATTACACCCTTTTACCGAAAGGTTGATAGTGCCACCATGTTAAAAAATTTATTAAATAATATGCATTTGTTCATATATGGAAGCCGACAAACTTGTTTTTTCTTTTTTCTCCACCATGAAAACCAAAAAGCTATTTTTCAGATATACAAACACTAGTATTTTACGTTCAAATGTACAGACACTAATATTTTACGTTCAAATGTACAAACACTATATCTTGCAGTAACACGTGATAACAGTAATGATGCAGCATTGCTGGCGTGGTACTGTGAACACAAGCTGGATCCACTAAGAGTCAGGTGTGATATGATAGCTCTACATAATGACGGCCTTTCCTCCGTCAGGGGACAAAGATGCTCTGAAGCTGTGGAAGATGTGTCGGGATTATAGCATAGAAGAGTTCTCGAAAATGTATGAGGTAACAGTTGCTTCAATTGACAACACGTGGTAGCTTGACAATACCTGTTGTTCAAACTGACATCAATGGTAGTATATTCTACTTTTTATAAAATATATCAAAGTACACAATTTAGTAGTTTTTATACTAAACAGTTGTAATTGCAATTCTCATTGTTTTCTATATATTATACAACTGAGCATCACTGTTCCTCACCCTGACAGGTAGACTGTGTGTGCATGCACGCGCGTGTGTGTGTGTGTGTGTGTATTTGTGAGAGTGTCTCTGTGTGTATATGTATATACATATATATGTACGCAGGTTTAGTTATGCTGTGTATTTAAGTTATCAAAATTTGAGTTAATGAGTTGCCCACACATGCACGTCCACACACGCATGCCCACACACGCGCACACATACATACACACACCATTATTGGCTGCATCATAGCATTATAGTTTTATTCTCTATGCAGAGATTAGGAGTGCGTTTTGATGAGTATCATGGCGAGGCCATGTATCACGGGCAGTCGATAAACGTTGTTGAAGAGTTCAGGTCAAGAGGCTTGTTGCAGATTAACAGGTCAGTGTGATACATTTCACGTTTCTACTAGTGGACGTGATGGTCAGTAATCTAGTTTCTTCCTTTTATAGTTTGCCACCAAACGTATCAGAATATATTTAAATATTTTAGTATATTTATACTTAGAGATTACAAATCAAATTGCATATCGTTCAACATTTACATTAGGAAAGTGTTCATATATATATATATATATATATATATATATATATATATATATATATATATATATATATATATATATATCAAATCATTTAAATTAGCTGTATGGGTAATGCATTTTATTCTATGTTGTTTTAATTTATGATGGTGCCTCTGATACATTTGTAGAACATATTTGAAAATGTGTTTGTTTATTAATAACTAAATTCAACCTGTATGTTATATACATTGTCCAGGAGACTAATATGGGCTCAGACCTCATTTACACAGTTCTGGTGAAGGTTATGGAGCCCACATTTCTTTTCTTAAACCTCAAAGTGTGCCGAATGTAATAAACGTCATCCATTTGGCCTTTATATATCTGTTTGTGTTGGACTTGTGTTGCTGATTGCATAAAGACATATACACCCACTCAATACCAGACTGTATGTAATCTGTTGAGATTGTTTTACTTCAAGTTAATATACTTTCAGTCAAACTGGGGTCGGATACATACAATTGGGCGATCCAGATTCCAAAAAATATATCCATGGCAACTTATTGAAGAGTGATGGCACTACACTGTACTTGACCAGGTAAGACTACCATTTGTGTAGAGTTTTTAGTTTATAGGTTTTATGGGACCTTGTCAGTTTCTTGTGCATGCGTGTGTACATATATATATATATATATATATATATATATATATATATATATATATATATATATATATATATATATATATATATATATATATATATATATATATATATATATATATATATATATATATATATATATATATATATATATATATATAGTAGTTAAACTGACAACATTTGTCATGCATTTAATAATGAATAATGAACTTTCATGAATAGATAAAGGTTCTGCTCTATCATCAAATAAAAAATTTGCAAAATATCAATTTAAGCTATATTACAAAGTTTAAGTTGCGATTATGATATACATAAAAATACAATTATGGACATTTTATTATGATTACACGACACTTTATTAAGGCAAATGACTATTATTAATTAATAATGTAGTCTCAGTGCCTAATTATATTTCCCATTAAGACTAATATCTGGGCACAAGTGGGTGGAACGTCAGCTGAATATGTTATGCAAGTTATGTTGTAATGTTGTAACTATGAACAATAGTGTTAATAGTAATCATGCAGTTACATTGATCATCAAAAATAGTTATAATTACACAATTGACATAATTTAGAAGGGATTGCAATACTTTATTCGGACAGCCAAGTTAAAACATATATCATATTTGTTTGTCATTGTATACCATAATATGCAGAGATTAAATAAAGCTGCTCTAAAATAGATAGTTATTTGTTGGCACATAGTATGTCTGCAGTTGCTTTGTTCACACACTTTTGTTTCAACATGGAATTGATAATTGGAATCGGTATGTTTGAGGTGGAATTGGAATTTGTAATTGGTGTGCAATTGGAAGTGGAATTGATATAACATAATTGACCTGCATATTGTTTCACTCCTTTTCCTTAGCAATTGAAGTCTGTGTTTTCCGAACAAAATAATAATATTCCGAGAGTTGCATATTATATTTACTGTAGAAGCACGTGCCCCAACACAAGTGATTACTACAGTTAAAGTAAACCCCGGATAGAAATGCATACCCTAAAAGAAATGAAACACCTCAAAAACACACATGCCTTAAGAGAAGCATAACCTCATTTGAAACAGATGTGATGCCTTTTGTTGTATTTCAGGGATTATGCGGCAGCCCTCGATAGGAAACAGAGATACAACTTTGACAAAATGTACTATGTTGTAAGTACTTATATAATATAATTATTCTAACAGACAAATTTTTATTATTTATTTATTCAGTATATTTCTTTCTTAAATGGGATATTGTGATCGTATGCTTCTGTAAATGGGCTAGTCTAATTTTGTAGTGAAAGAATGTTTTACTTTGGTAATGTTTACTGTTATGGTTTTTGCTTGTTTATAGCTGGCATCAAACATTTATATACTCTGGTACAATAGATATGGTGTGACATTGGTCTCATTGGAAATGAGTACTTGTACAGTCGTTTTATGAATATGAGACTTACATGCATAAGGCTTATCACGGCTAATTGTTGTACTACATCAGGACCACTTTAACCATTACCAGATACATCGCTAGTAGTTTCAATGTTGGCATAAAAGAACTTCAGACACATTGGTATTTTTTCAAAGAATGGTTGCCATGGAAATATTTGTCAGAGAATGGTTGGCATGGAAACATTCTGTTGTTAGGTGGAGAACGGACAACACATGCATTTCAAGCAGCTGGTGTACGGCCTACGCATGTTGGGGTGTGATTGGGCATGCATACCACCGACAGAGTTTCACGTCAAGTTTGGTCGCATCGAAGGAATGAGTACACGTCGTGGTCAGGTCGTATTCCTACGCAACATTCTCGATGAGGCACAGAGCAGAATGATCGAATCAATGAAGGCGAAAAAGAGTATGTTTACAATACGTATCAAATTGGAAAGCCATGATTAATTACATGAAATGTTTCATTTGTCATTTTGTGTTTTTGGTTAATTAAATTAGAATAGTGTATTTTTTAAGCAGGACCCTGTCGCAGGCTTGGTATAATGTCTGTGGGTCATATGGATGCAACAATGAATGTTGCTAAATTGTTAAGCTTGCATGTTGCATTAATATTCCATTTCCCTTCCCTGAATGTTATAATAAAAATCATGATACATTTTGTGAAAATGCAGCTCAAACAAACTGACACACCAGGTGTATGTATTTTCTACACCTGGATGTGCAGACTGGTATGCTAATGCATAAATTCCTTATGGTTCAGTTCCTGACTTCTGGGTTGCCCCATTTCTGATAAAAACCTGTGCAAAAAATTGACTTGATGTTGTCATGGCAACAAAGTGATGTCATATGTAATCATAACAACCAAGTGATGTCATGTGTTGTCATAGCAACCAAGCTGGATGACTGTGAGGACATGGAGCGTGTGGCTGACACCCTGGGTGTGAGTGCCATCATCATCCAGGACTTGAAGCAGCGGAGACTGACCAACTACAAGTTTGACTGGGAGAAGATGCTCAAATTCACCGGTGACACGGGAATCTTCCTGCAGTACACGCATGCCCGGCTCTGTAGGTTGGTAGTGCCAGTAGCTGCCTTCAGACTTGGTTACTGAAATGTTACTCCTAAGGGATGATCTCAAGATATTGATGTGCAACACGTGTCACACATTCAGTCTCAGTTCATAAGGGTGACTTTGAGCATGTGCAGGCAGGCAGGCAAGCAGGCAGGCAGTAATGGTTACAGGTAATAGAGCCTACCAGAAATAACCTGTGAAATCTACGCCAACGCATGCTCAATCGAAGTTAATCAAATGGCAGATCAGCTGATTTTTGTGTTCCAATGGTAGCGTTTTGATTTTTGTTTAATATCAGTAGGTGCTATTGTTGGTATGAGGTATTCTTTGCTGAAACAGTAATTCATTAACTATTTGTGTCCTTATCATTGCCATGGATACAGCATTGTTCCGACTCTCTAATTTAATGTACAAAATTACATGTTGTACTTCTGTTGACGATTGATCGTGCGAAGCATTGCGTGTATACATTGCGTGTATACATTGCGTGTATACATTGCGTGTATACATTGCGTGTATACATTGCGTGTATACATGCCCACTGTCTAGCTGTTCCATGTGGCGACTGTTGTTTTCAACTTGGCCCAGTTGAAAATAATTTATTAGCTTGTTCGATGATTTCAACAAATCTAAATAAAAATCCTGCACTGATGAGCTAGCGTGTCATAGTGGATGCTGGATAGGTTTGATTTTTGTGTGAAATGATGCTAATTGCCGAGGCAGTGTTAACAATATGCCCCTCATGTGATCCCGTAAACGCGTGACCCAAATAAACTTTGTCCACAGGTGATGGAAATTGTTGACAGCTGGTTGTGAATGCATACTGATTGACCAGGTCAATGTTCAACAACAAATAACGGTCAAATTATCGTAAAGTAATTGTGTTTCATTAAAACACATTTTGGCAGTCAAGATGTTTAAATAGATGTAACTTATACTACATATCATGGTTTATGATAAAAAAGACCTTAGTACCTTTAATACTCTAATTATTCCAACACCTAGTTTTGGTTTACATGAAACGTGTCAGTGTCTTCTACAGCCTGGAGAGAAACGCTGGTGTGACATTGGATCCACACTGTGCTACAGACACACTGACAGAGCCCGAGGCACGGAGACTCGTACAACTGATGGCACGGTAGGTTAGACTTTATACAACATCACAGCGTGCTTTATAGCTGCTTCCGTCATTCATTTAGCTCATCGCAAATCAGGTTCGTATATGTTCAGAATGTGTGAATGTATTAAGTTACATGTCCAGTTGGTTTAATAAGAATACATACTTTTGTTAAAATCATTGAAAGAATCAACTTTAATTGTTAAACTAGTAACTAGCCAATGTGTGAATAGCTTTATGCCATAGTGTAGAGGCGAGCTATATATATACCCCGTAGCCACTTTTGCCCTTTTTTTGCTGAATTCGGTTCAGCCGAACCAAAATTTATTTAATGGTTTGTCTGATGATTTCATTAAAACCAAATTTGCACAAATGAGCTGGCATGTTGCTGTTGTTGTTGCTCTTTGCCCCTAGATACCAGATAAGTTTAAGATTGTTTGTGTGAAATGAGTCTGAAACAAGACGAACGAATTGCGGAAACAGCTTTAAATTAAAATTTCCCACAAGAAATAGGTTCAAATGGCTCTTTTATGTCTTGTCCCAGGGGAAACTGACCAAATTTGTTGACCTAATTCTTTATGCACAATATAGAAATGCTGCAAAAGTAATACTTATTAAATGAAATAAAAAGATCAGAAATGTTTTATGCAATACCCCAAAATATGTAGTGTGAGGCCGAGTCGCATTTCAAGCCATATTGTTTCCATTATCTGTTTTGTCGCCTCTTGAAACCATGTTTCTTAAACCATCCACAAAAAGTAGTTGCTACATTGGCAGTTTTATTTCTTCATACTTCATGCATGGTTTTAAGGACATTGATTCCATGTAACTTATGTCATTAGAATCACGAAATATTGAGCAAATATAAGCTGGATAGCAATGGTCTATCCACCTGTTGTTCAAAATGTTTTTTCTAGATGTGTAATCTTCAACATGATCTACATGTGTGTATGTGATACCAACTGGGTGCCAATAACATTTGTCTGTTGCAAACTTTTGAAATAGCATATCGGGCCATCTACAAATTATGTATGCAAGGAAGGGTTGGAGGGGGTAACCATGGTTGGGTATGCAGTGCATACATGGGGGTCTAGGCTACTGCGTACCATACACAATTGACCTAGTTGCCTGCTTGTGCTGTGGCTTACCGTTTTTGGTAGAGCTGCAGGCTTTTGGTAACTTCATCCTAGGTTGTCAAACCATTGATAAATTGTATCAAATGAATGATGAAATTTTACGAAATTCAATATCATCGAGTCTGGAGTGGCAGTATTTATAGATTTAGCTAGGTCACTGCTAGCATTACTGCATACAGGAGGGGGAGGTCAGACCTTATGCGGATGGTGTGCATACGGGGAGAGAGAGGGGTTGTTTTTCCCCAAAATGTTTGCCTAAAATTTTTTTGGATGATACCTATGTTTTGCTTATTAAAGGCAAGGATATATGATGTGCATGCCTGATTTCCAGGTTTGATGAAACTCTGCAATATTCACACGCTGCATTAGAGCCAAGTCATTTAGTGCAATACTTATTCACACTCTGGTAAGTAAAACTAATTTTCCACATCAGAACTTCGCAGTTACTAAAAATAAATTTATAAAAAATTCAGTCATCCCTGATTTTTCAACCAGATATCTGGATAATAACGCATCTACTGAGGTTTAGTATGACCTGTCCATTTGACTGGCGCGGTGGCACCATGGTTTGGTGCGCCTTGTGCCCAGGAGGTACTGGGTTCACACCCAAGGTCAACAGCCAACCCAACTGTTTTGGAAAAATTGGGTACAACTTGCCAACTCACCTAGCACAGGACATATGGAAAGGAAGTGGGAAAAAGGTCCCTTCTTCCTAGTGTCTGTGCTAAGGAAAGTAAAAGATGTGTAAGGGCAGACAAAGATCACCTGTCGTGGACTCACTTCACCTAAGTTATATAACTGTCAATGTAAGAAGATATGCAATTTTAATGGCCCGTTAAAATCACGCGATAAACGTGGCAATGGTACTAACCAACGTGAAATGAAGCTTTACTTACTGATAAATGTATAACCATAACAATGTAATGGCGTTTTACTGTACTACAGGAACTTGTTATATACTTGCACTGTTACACATTCACCATTACACATCCTTTTTTACACATGTACCATTACATGTGTACCATGACACATGTACCACTGCACACGTACCATTACATTAATTTTTTACTGTTACACATATAATGTATTACCGTTACACTTGCAAATATTTCAGTCATCTCGTGAGCACGGCCAATGAGACTTTGTATGTGAAAGGTGAATTGGATGAAGTCGCTAAGGTGGGTACAGATGTTGTGAAATGTTGCAAGTGACCTTATATTCCAACCTGCTAGTAGATTATCCCTTTACACAGACAGTTGAGTGAACATGTACATGGTAGTCAATCAAGGCATAGGGTAAAAGCTGTAGTATCTCCAGCCACAGCATAACTAAGATACGGTTGTTATGCTGGTTTATTATCCAGATTCAGTTCAGTATGCACGAGTATTGATGGAGTCATAAATTATACTCGAGGATTTAGGATTTCATCCATTTTGTAATCTTTCATAATAAATATAAATTATTAAGTAATGCACTTCTGCTGTCACCATTTTCACCTGAAAATATTTAATTAAATTACTTTAAAATGTATGCATGCTGTATGCTTCTATGTTCGTTTGGAAATTAAGAATTTAAATGACTAAAGTGTCATTACCAAATCACAGATTTAGCTAATAGCTTACACTTTACTTATCGTTACACTTAACTCAGTTCAGTATAACCATTATTCATTTGTTGGAAGTAACAACTATTTATATAAAATTATTTCCAGCTAACGAGGAAAATATTTCACAAAGGTTTGGTATAATAAATATTTTACAAATAAAAAAAATCCAGGTATTGCAGATGACACCCATTTCAACGCATAGTAGAAAATACATGTTGTACTTGCTATAATACAGAAACTATATGCTTTAAGTTCTGTGCTCCCACATTTCCCACATTAATAGCAGTGGGCTGCTGCAATAATTAGATGTTTTATTTCAGGCACGACTTCTTCTTTTTCACTGCTCTCGAATTGTGCTCGCAAATGGACTGCATTTACTTGGAATTACGCCATTGGAGAAGATGTAGATGGACTTGACATTAAAATAATGGCACCATTCATTACACGATCTCTACACATACTGAAACAGCTATATCGCTGTGTCTATATGATCTGTCGTATTAGAGAAATTTAACGTTTTTGATGAATTTCGATCAGAGATCCATGATTATGCCTTAATATTGTGACTTCACAAAACAATTTTACATGATGCAGTCATATCATGTAGTCGAAATAAAATGGTACGAACAAGTTGTTTTGAATTTCTTTTTAACATAAAACACTCTAAGCCTCATCTGATGCATTAAAAATACAAATCTTGAGTGGTCCTCATATGTCCGTCATATATAAGGAAGTGAATATATGACTGTTTAATTTAATAGCTTGTCATTAGAGATGGCAACAGTGTAATAAGATATCTATACACAATGCTGAAAAAAATTACATTGATTCAATCCTTAAGCTTCAATTGATGAAGGCAAAGGTACCTTCCTATATAGCGCGGTTTCCAGTCCTTGGGACTGCTCAAAACACTTTACACTTCACCCCCTGGCAGACCTGGTCATTCCAACGCCATCTCGACTTCTCTGGGAAGCCACACTGCAATTACTGCACATTGGTTCACATATCCACCACTGTCTATTAGTAGCTAGGTAGGGGAAGGCACTGTTAGTTGAGCCATTCATTCTGTTAGTTGAGCCATTCATTCTATTTCATTCTATTTGATATCTCGATCACAATCATATTCATAAGCCAAAATTGTTTTTACTCACATAAAGTATGATTATTAGTAGATCATTTTATAACAGTAATGACGATTAAAAAACTTGATTGCTTTTCTGGGTTTCTGTCCCGCAGTATATGTTCAGATATATTTTTAGTGTTCTGCAGATGTTCCACTACTGTCACCTATTTTTGCAATGACATCCAAATTGCCATCATAATTGTTGTGCTCTATGCACTTCAGTGTGTTGATGTATTCCTGCGGCATGTCATTCTGTATGGCGCCTTGGATAATCACGTCCATGTATTGTGGCGATGGTCGAGTGTCGTCGCCAGGAACTGCCCGGGCTTTGTATGTTCTACAACGCAGCACGTTTCCACCATCTTGTGGCTTCACATACACTTCAATAGCATCATATCCACCTTCTTGTCTGCAAAGAAATAGGTCACAGGGAAATACTTCCCGTAATTATTTCATGAAGAAGTTTATTGCTGTAGAAGAGTCAAAATCAATGGAAATCCTTGTGTTTAACACTAACTTCTAATGCATGAAAATGGACTTTTATTGTTTTGATTCTTCAAAGACACATCTGTCAAGGAATCAAAACGTGAAAGTCCACTTTCTTGTGTAATAGAAACATCCAACAAACCACATGGTGCAGATCAAAATGGGCTTCGACTCTTCAACACTGTTATGCTGCTTACCGGTATCTATTATGATATCTGGTTCATACTGATTGATGACTTATAATAATAATAATTAACTGGCGCTTATATCCTCAGGAACCTGAGGTCAGAGGCACAACAAAACAAATCATTAAGCATAATCGTGAACAGGGATGCGCAAAAGTCATTATCAGAACAAGGGACAACTGAAGATTTATTGTAGAAATGCAATTTGGAATAAATGTCGAGGTTTTTTCGAAAGATAGCTATAGTTTCAGATGTTTTCAAGGATATTCATTCCAGACCCTAGGCGCAGTGACAGAGAAAGCAGGTTTGCCCAAGTTAAGTTTTTTTTAGGCACAATAAGTTGTTGTTAAATTGATGATCTGAGCTGCCTCGGGATATTTGAAAGATGCAGGAGACTAGCCAAGTAGGGTGGCTAGTCACCTGCATTTCAAGAACAGGACATGTATCAAAACATGTAGGACATTTCAGAGTGCTTTACACATGACCCCAGATATAGTTGTTCATTCCAGTACAAACTCTATTTCTCTGAGAAACATAGCTTCAGGCATACTGAAGCTACCAGGTGAACATTCATCCACATAATTCCACTATGTACTGAGTGAACTACAAACGACATGGAGTGAAGGAAATTCCGAAGGTTTTGAGTACGAATTGTTGCAAGAGAATTCAAACCATGTTTCTCTCCAATATTTTTCAGATTATAAAAGTACATCCAGACCAATTGTTTAAATAGCAATCTACTTCCATTTTGAAGTGGTTGCTATAGCTGCTAGTCTGCCTAGTCATCTATGTGGTATTTTTTTATCATTTGTAGATAAATTGCCCTAAAATACAACCACCGAATAACACTCCATTATTTTGTAATATGCCCAGTTGTTTAATATGAGTAGTTATGTTAAAGTTATTGAAACAATTGACTTTGATCATTAGATTGGTTAACTTGCAATTTAACTAAATAGCCTCAATGAGATTGTAAAAAGTGCGCTGTCAATTTTTTCACATAATTTTAGTTCGGCTAAACTGAAATCAATTTAATAGGTTGTCCAAATAACAGATGTGCACAAACGAGCTGGCATGTCGCAGTGGAAAAGGTAGCACCATGCATGGCATATGGCGAAGCCTTACACAGATACTTTCTCTTTCCATCCCTTGAGGAAAGAGAAAGCATCCATGTAAGGTAAAACCTAAACATGGAGGGTGAGTTTACTTACCGGTCCAGACTTGGAATGTCAACGGTGTCCATCTGCCAAATGACACCCGACAGAGACTGACCCATGGCCTCCGTGATGGTGGCTACTGCACCATGCCAGCGAATATTGCCAGGGTCAGAGAAGTCCAGTTTGTATCCCTGAAGTCATATAAGTTTATAACAGAAGGAAGCTTATCAAAAGAATTATTGCAATATTAGCAGTCATACAACACACTGCCTGCATACGGAAGTGTTTCAAAGGGATTGTATTAGCAAATATAGTGCAATAAAAGTGATTATTACATGGGTAATTGTTACTGATAACATGCTGTCTATGGCGATATACGCTGCCCTGCATGGAGTGACGTCCAGTGCAATACAATCCAGTATGGCATTGTTACGCATGCGCATGGAAGAATTAATTCAAATGGCACACACCATATATGATGCATAAATTACCATTTTATTGCATAAAATGTGTTGAAATGTTAGTTATGAACCCATGACCAGGGATATAATACATACCTTATGGAACGGTAATGGGTTTCATGCAACTCGTGCATAAAACCCAGTGTATATAATCTAACAACACTAGAACATATTATATGTAATTGTTTCTGAACAATAATAATATAGTTTTGCTATTTTATGGATAAAGTTATAGAACACTCGATGTTACAGTCTAGCAGTAAGAAATTGTAATTCCATGCAAGCTTTTATTTGAACAATCTCTGATTAAGCAACAGTGACACAAGACAATGAATGTTTGGACTACTTTTAGTTAATTATTGAAATTATGCATGTTTTACCCATATCCTTGCTTAATTCCAGACCTGGGGCTGAACTACTCGGTACTCGTGTACATTTTTGAAGTACTCGTATTCATATAACTTATGGGTCATGTAATCGTACTTGTACTCATACTCCATGTACTCAGATTTTACGAGTACATTATCAGTACATCTGAGTACTTTCTCAATATATGCTGTGAAAATTAATGTATTTGTAGTCTATGAGCAGAACATATAAATCTCAAACTTCTAATATAAACAGATTACACGTTGCTACACTGCCTTTGTGCACCAAAAGAAGACAAACTGATATATCAGCATGTAAATTGGTCTAGTGTGGTCTTTATAATCGTAAGAAGGATATAGATATGCAGGGCTTAAATTTGCGAGCCGTGGCTCGCCACACAATGGCGCCCAAACATCGTCCTGGCGAGTGTTTTTTAATAGTGGGCGCCAGCTGGCGAATGCATTTTGTAACTTATATTACTTAAACAAATTGTTCAAGTCGGACCTCCAATGTTGCAACTTGCATAGGTTATGCAAATCATTCAAATGAAACATTTAGTTGCGTAAGCCGTTAGCACTCAACGTAAAATCGTAGCGCTACCACCGTCTTTGGACTGAGGAGCCCTCGATTTGGCTGTGCCATTCGATAGTTCGTTTCGCACCACTAGGCGTCACCGTTGTACGTGCACATCGAAATGAACGTCTTTTTTTACAAGTTATACCTACCACATCACACCTGCACTTCGTTAGATGTACAATCATACTATCTAATCAGATTTAGATCTTAGGTGCTCTGGAATAGTATCTTGTCAAAAGTCATTGCCAGACTTTCAGAATGCGCTCTACGACCACGGTCACGGACGGTCCATGCCCGGGCCATGGACATGCCATGCCCATGGCATGGACCTGGTACTTGCGTTTTCGTCTTGTTCCCCATCTTTTCGTTGTTATGCCTACTTGTATTCGCCACAGTTACTAAGGTAATTACCACATTACCGCACTTAATAATTGTTTCACGAAACATTAAAATAATTGTAGCATCTAGCTTGTGACACGTGTTGCGGGTCTTACCTTTGAAACGAGTTTGTGTGCCGAGCGTGGGCGATAACGGGGAAGTCGAATGATTTCGTGCCGTGGTTTGATTTACATTACAAACTGACATCGCTACACAAGTTTTTTATTATTATGATATCTAACTAATACTGCATTACTTTTGAACATACATTTTATAATGTTTAATTGCTGTGATGACGACTGCCGGTTCCCAATGGCATTGCATTGGCAATGGCCACATCATCACAACACATGGCATGGTATTGGGACAAGTTTCCACATACTCGATAGTCCGGCATTTGTTTTAGACCGACTCTGATTTTTCTGCCGAATTCTAATTCTTATCAGAATCTCTCTGCTAGTTTATACAAGTAATTTTCTAATGCTATGATTACACAACTTCAGAAGAAATAATACATGGTCAGTTTTATGCTAAAAATATAATTATTGTTATTCAGCTATTAAACTGGGAAATACTTGTTATGCTTAACTTATAGTGTTTGGCACGTTCCAAATTGTAATGATATGATTTAATAAAAACTTAAAAAGATGAAGGAGGTCAGTATATTATATACAAACCTACATGTTCACACACACATATATACATACTATTTATTATGCAGTACAAACGTATTGTACATTAGTCATTACGTACTTACGTACCAGGTATATATATATATTATGTTGTTGCTCTTCTCTTTACACCTAAAGTACAGGGTGAGACCGGCATCGATACTTGTGACAGATTTTTGTTTTCCTTCTCCTGTCACTGTTCTCATTTCACTACTGTATCCACCACCTGTCTCTGCTCCCACATCACTCGGTGATGTTCTCCACTCCCCTCCTACTACCACCAAATGTGTGACGCAGTCCTCCCATGTCAATTGGGGTCTTACTCTTCTCCATTCTATTTGGTCCATGAGTCCAGCCCACTTTAACTAACTATTCACCAGCTTCTTCATGAAACTCTGTTTCACACAAAGCTCCTCCCCCAGCCCCTCCATTCTTCACTTGTCCACTCTTTTCACTCCCTTAGGTAATTCTGCAAACTTGGGCTTTCTCTTTTGTGTTTCCCTCATTGCCATATGATCTCTAGGCCATATACATAGGCTGGCGTTACGCACGACCATAGTATTTAGTAATTAATATATGAAACCTGGTATCCTGGCCAATTGGCCCCTAAATTTCATTGCTGGCCCCTAATTTTGAAAGTTCAGGGGCCAGCTGGCCCCTAGATTTTCAAGCGAATTTTAAGCCCTGATATGCTTGAAAGAATACACTGGAGAGTAACTAAAATTATTCGAGACAAGGCAGTTAAGAGGAGATCAAATTGAAGTCTAAGGTATTGAATGGGTATGAAAATATTGATAGAAATGTTTTTTTTTCACTCAAGAAATATAATAGAACAAGAGGACATGAGGTAACATTAGTAAAGGATCAGTGTAGATTGGATATCAGGAAGTACTTGTTCTCATAGAGGACAATCAATGAATGGAACAAATTATCTACAGATTGTGACGTTGTGTAACTGCTAGCAGCATGAATATGTTTAAAAACAAGGCTGACACATCTCAGGAGTGGGATTACACAGATTAAAAATTTTGGACTTTCAATAAGCCAATGGTTTCCTTGTCCACTTGCCATGTGGGCCTTTGCCTTGGAGGGCAATCTTGTTAAATCTTGCTTTGTTAAATGTTGTTAAAGTGGTGGAGAGTGAAAAACTACTCGGGCTCAAAATAGACCATTTCCTCACACGTGCAAAATATACACCGCACGATTGCTGGCTACCTCACACTTCTCTGCCGAATAAAGAAATACCTCTCATTTCAAACAAGGAAAACATTTTTATAACTGCTATATTCTACCACACTTGGATTACTACAGCACAATTTGGGGCAATGCACCGTCATCAGAGCGGATCCTCAAACTACAGAAACGTGCTGCCAGAATCATCAGACTCTGAATACAGAGCAGAAAGTGCCCCACTCATGAAGCAGCTACATTAGCTACCATTACGATTACCAGAGGGTGTAAAACCAGACAAGCATAATTGGTTTACAAGTCAGTAAAAGACTCGCCCCACAATACATGTGTGAGATGTTTCAGCCAGTCTCAAGTGTCTCGAATCGAAGCACTTGATCTCACACAAGGAGACAAGTACCACAAGCACGAACTCAAATATTCATAACTTCAATAGCCGTCACCAGTCCGAAGATATGGAACAATCTTAACCCAGCACTAAATGTATATTTTATAAGGTTTATCGTGAATACATTTTTTTATTAGTAAGCCAATTTTACGCTTTGCGCCTTAAGAGTACATTGACTGGCGGGACAAATAAGACTGTTCTCTACTCTAGTTCTGTTAGAATGACAATGGAAGTGGCACAGCGGTCCCCGACCCCGGTCGACTCGAGTCAAGTGAGTCAAGTGAGTCAAGTAACCTACCTTAAGTGTTCCTACTGTTTTAAAAACAGCCGACGGATTATTCAGTTGAAGTCGTTCTTTCAAAATGTTGCTCCCGTAAGCGAAATAATGAAATTTTCCTGCCATTTGGTGGCGTTGTGGGAAATTACACGAAACCTTTGTGTACTTAACGTGGACTATCTATTGGCCACGACAAACTCGCGTGAATCAGCTTATGCCAGGATTTTCCGCCTACTCTCGGCCCGCGACGGTTAAGGGCCGTGATTAGGAGCGGGCCAGGATTCCGCGTTGTTGTAAAGGTGGTTTGCGTTAGTAATACATAATGTTTTCCAGTATAATTGTTAGTATACATAGTATAACTAAAATGGAATAACTTGTGTGATTATTTTACGTATATAAATATATTGTGTGATAACAGAGGCTATAATTAGTATCGAGGCTATAGCGATTGCCTAACGCGGCGCTGTTTATATGCACTGCCGCGGTGTCGTGCTATTCTTTTGCGCTCACTAAATACTTTCTTGAAATTGGTAGTCAGCTAATCAGCAGAATTATTTGTTCGACATAATTTCCCCTATAGCTAAGTAGTTAGATTTAGTAATTATTATGATTGTAAAATGTAAAGTTTTTATTTTTAGCCAAGAATATTATAATCTATGCACTATTTTCAACTTGTTAGTCATTTAAAATGTTCTGATTCGGAAAATAAACAAATGCTTCATTTTCATATATTTAGTAGGTTTTTAGTAATATATACATAAATAAGGTATATAACATCCAATTAACATGGAACAAAAAAGAGAAACATATGTAAAATATTGCTACTTCATGCAGCATTATCAATTAGGGTCAGTCAATAGAGTAAATACTCTTATGCATTCTCTGTGGAGGTGTCATTGTGTGCACTGGTTGTTTTCTCTGTGGAGGTGTGATTGTGTGCACTGGTTGTTTTCTCTGTGGAAGTGTGATTGTGTGCACTGGTTGTTTTCTCTGTGGAGGTGTCATTGTGTGCACTGGTTGTTTTCTCTTTGGCCTTGTAGGTGTGACCTTGGGTGGTGGGTTTGGCACATTGAACAAAGTTGGTATGGCACACCATATGATCCCAGCTTTCTTGTTATCTTTGTTTTTGAATTGTGATTCTTCAAAATGATTCTCACACAAGTGATAACTCTTGTAGAGATGATCTGGCGTGACTGAACGAAGGTCTTCATGCCTAGTATTCTGAACCCACTTTTGGCATCTGCAAATTGTCACAACATATAGGTTAAGTACAATATGAAGTTTTAGAAAACAATTTATAGCATTTCTGCTGTAGCAGATAACTCCAGAAGCCTATCGTGACTGAGAGACAGTTGATACATTATAATTTCAGAATGCTTCATTTTCATGTGCTTCATTTAAGTCGTAAATGTTTGGGAAACATTCATTAAATGGAACTATTCCGGGACAGATAGTGTGTGCAACTGTGCATGGGCCCATGAGGTCCTATTACCAAACCATGTTATAATTAGTTACTTCAGTGGTACTGTAATCTGCATTAATTACACTAACTAACACCAGATAAGCAAAGTGACTTGCTGTAAATACAGGCCTTGATAGAAAATAATAGGGTGTGTAGTTCACATAGACATAGTTGTTGGCAGATGTTTTATTACTTAATTTCTAATGACATATTTCATAAATCTTACCTTTGGACACCGAGTCGGAACATGGACACATTGCTGTTGTAATGTGTATTGTGACATCCTATAGCAGCACAAATCTCTCCACCTTTCTTTCTTGGCATAGCTATCAGTGGATTAGCTGTCAGATGCCCTGGCTTAGTACAGCTGGGCACTGGAGGGGCTGCCAGCAGTTGGATTACAATGAATGGGGGAGTGTCACCTCTTATCAGTATAAGGCTCTTTGATAGTACTGAAAATGAGGGAGAATTAATGTGAAATACAGGGTTTATAATATATAGTCTGGTAAATTTGCTTTATTAAAAAAAATGTGTTGAAGTAACTTGATTTATATTAATACCCTTTATTTTAATTACAACATCGTGTTTATTGTATTTTTTATTTTCAGGAACATATATAATGATAGTTTGTTAGTAGAATGAAACCAAGCTGATATCTTATCGAGTTCCGAATTTACTTCTTTAACAAGCCTAGTAAAATGTGTGTGCGAGTGAAACATATTTGTGTCATCTGCAGATAATATGAAGTTAAATATATTTGTTGTTTTAACAATGTTGTTCATGTAAAAGATGAAAAGAAGTGGACATAGTATTGATCCTTGAGGAACACTACATGTCACTGTCATTAATTCCAAATACAAGTTCTCTGTCAACATATAGCTCCTTCAATGACAAAGTCAGAAATACAAGAATACTAGACGAGTGCAGGTACTTAGGGCTTCCTACCACCACTATTTTACATATATTTTTTCTTAAACTATGACTCCCATTAGCATATTGTTTTTTTAGATATACCTTACACCTGAGTTACCATTTTTATAATCTAAGCCAATGTGTATCTATAAATTCAATCTTAGGGAGCGCTCCCACAATTTTGTGCAAAGGAATGTGACCCATCCTCCAATCGTTTGCACTGAAATCTAATCCCCGTTTTAAGCACAAAAGTATTGTTCTGAACACTGAAAATAGACCCAACCCCAAATACCCAATACACCTTTTGCTTGCCATTTTACGAGTTTCCTCTAAAAAATGCTCTTTTTTAGATATTGTCACCAGTAGATCAAAGACACTGAAAAAAATAAGCCATAACTTTTAAATAAGGAAATTGAGTCATTATGTGATGTTATTTCCAGAGTAAATATTTGTTACCCCTAACCCAAATACCATACATAATTTCCAGAGTACTATAAATAAGCTAGTCAGTAGTTAATGAGAGGAAATGACCAAGCAAAAGAGGTGACCAGTTTGGGAGGGTCATCCGGTTTCCGGTCGCATAGCATTCTGGGTATCCTGAGCGCCCCCTGGCGGTGACCCGTAACCCTAGAGCGTCCCCTAGTCGATTGGAGCTAACCCTAACCGTCGTAACCCCAACTTTTTGACGATTGCGACGTGACCCCGACCTGACGTCATCAGCGGTGAATCCTGACCCTAACGGAGTGACCGCTACCCTAACGTGACCGCTACCCCGATCCCAAGGAGCGAGAAAACTAACCGTAGCTCAAGGCGTTTAACGAGTGGAGCTAAGCGTAACCCCCCGGCTCGTTGTCGCCCGCGGTACCCTACCCACCCGTAAGCCATAGGGACCGGAGCAATATAGTGACTTTATAGGTGTTGGACATAAGACGTCATAAAACGAAAAGTTATCGATATAATGTAATATGTATTCTGTAGCCTACATGTATGCCTAAATTTTTTTCATTGTATGTATAAACATTCATCCACTCTTTTTTATGTGGTAGCAGGGTGAAACGTGGTCATATTTTCGTTCGTCGTTACAAATCGACACGACACCTCATCGAATAAAGTCACAAAGAAACTTTATTATTTAAAAATAACGATATATCAAATCATACTAAAGCATAGTAATATAAAGAAATATTGGTATTTTATTGTCAAATATTGATGCGTATAACTATTATTCATCGTTCTTCGGGCGATGACATTAATCAAACTGCAGGCGTGGCAGTGACTGCCCGCGCCTATCTAGGAACTTGCTCGGTCGTTGCCCTTTCTCTACTCGCGCGAGTGGACGAATCATACCAAGTTCCGTCATTACTGCGGCCCACATCTGTCTATGGTCTATGAAGGCTGCATTTTCGTCGCATTCCGTGTTCCAATTTTCTGTCAGCAGAGGGCTGTTGTAGCCATCATCATCATCATCGTCGTCATCGTCTGGTATGTTTTAAAGGAGTTCCTCCATAACAGCCGCCCATTGTTGACGATGGAAGCTGAAGACCAGAGTGAGAGACACATAAAAATCGAGCCTTTGTTAACGGTACAGCACACTATATATATATGTCTTACAGTCGATACTTTGTTAACAGCACGCTATATATTTCTTAAACAACACGTGTATTAATAGGCTATGCGAAACCCGAGAGCAATGAGAGGCATACTTTCGACCCAGGCCGGTAGCAGTCGCAAGTCGATCCTTTCGTGTATATTAATAGAACAAGAGTTACCAAGCAACGAGAGACGTACTATGAACCAGACCAGCAGTCGGTTGACTGGTGTTTTTTTATCGCTAGACCGCTAGCAGTCGCCTACTCGGCCTGCATACCGATTGCAGTCCTTATCAGCGGTGACCCCACGGCCTTAGGCCGGTAAGCAAATGAAGGCGTGCTTTTTTAAACTAGAACTATCTATAGCCGAACGTTACACAGTTGTAGAACAGTATGTCTTTTAAAGTTAAACTATGTGTTATATATGCAATGTAAAAGTGTTAAAGTTAAACTATGTATTACCGATCATTCATACAAGTAACTAAACGTGCTATATATATATATATATATCATATATATATATACTTACAAACGATGCAGCACTATGGTCAGTGCGTCGCATATGACATTATACACGACCAGTAGATTGGCAAAGACAGCAACGGCAGACATCATGGCAACAGCAGCAATGACGATAGGCGTATAAAGAAATGACTAGTCTTAAATAGCAAGCGTTAAACAATGCAGACAGCTGAGGTACAGCTGACGTGCAGTCAACGTAAGCCACTAGAACAATAACAAAGTCAGAAAGGAAAGCGAAAACAACTCCCAGACACTCGACGTACAGCTGACGTAGTCGACGTAAGCTTCTAGAGTAATAACAAATTCAACGAAAAGCGCATTAACCCAAGCCAGCGGCTATATAAAGCGACCCCAAATTTAACAACGAAAAACAGATGCAATAAACCTGTCAGAGAACTGTCAGCTAACCGACGCCGGTTTTCCCAGACAGTCGAGGTATAGCTGACGTAGTCGACGTAAGCTTCTAGAGTAACCCAAGCCAGCGGTTATATAAAGCGACCCACCACTCCAACGGCCATAACCACTCGCTCGCTCGATTCATTGACTCCTCTTGTGTTTCATGTTCGACTTGACACCGCCATGGCCACACAGAAGTTCGTCGATGCACAGTCGTCACAGCAGCAGCAGATGACTCTGACACGGCTGTAGACGGAGGTAATAACAGAACTTACAAATTTACAAGACCGTTAACAATAGTCAATTGCGCAAGGCAAGATAAATACATAGTTTATGCATCACGCGCGCACTGTCTCAAAGGCGTCCAGCAACAGAACAATGGCTACTATTGTACCATGCACCAATGGCAAACAGTTCCCGTGTACAGGTTCGCCCTGCGTGTCCTCCAGGACTGGATCGGGACAGAAATTTGGGTCACTCTATTCAATGAAATG
The DNA here is from genome assembly GCA_963662155.1 of Lamellibrachia columna. NCBI lineage: Eukaryota > Metazoa > Annelida > Polychaeta > Sabellida > Siboglinidae > Lamellibrachia > Lamellibrachia columna. The sequence continues at coordinate 16,990,758 of OY759267.1, read as the reverse complement.
GCAGCAAAAGCACTGGGCTTCACCGCTAACAGCTACGTCGCTATGACGTCAGACGAAGACCGGTGTGCCTCGCTGTCGCTGCTGAAGGGGGCCCGTGTCATGGCGACCATTAAAAAACGCACCAATAACGACTATGTCAACTACACCGTGTCAGAACTGGAAGTGCTAGACGGAGCATTCTCATTGTAGGAAGACAAAAAAAAGAATGCCGTCGACACCAGCGAGACGATGAATGACAGCGTCGAGAAAGTGGCTAGACACGTATGAAAATGAAAACGTCATGTCGCCACTATATCACCTCTCCTCGTCCACCGCATCCACACAACCGTCGTGGTCAGACTTTGAGGGTGACGACGACGGTCATCATATCGTCGCTGCCGACTCTGCTGTCACCGCCGCTGCTGCTACCATAACTATAGTCAGCAGCAGCATCAGCGGCAGCGATGATATAGAGATGACGGTAAGTAAAATAGATAAAATATGGGATCGTACGGATGTGCCGTACCGGTGTGCCTCGCTGCTGAAGGGGGCCCGTGTCATGGCGACCATTAAAAAACGCATCAATAACGACTATGTCAACTACACCGTGTCAGAACTGGAAGTGCTAGACGGAGCATTCTCATTGTAGGAAGACAAAAAGAATGCCGTCGACACCAGCGAGACGATGAATGACAGCGTCGAAAAAGTGGCTAGACACGTATGAAAATGAAAACGTCATGTCGCCACTATATCACCTCTCCTCGTCCACCGCATCCACACAACCGTCGTGGTCAGACTTTGAGGGTGACGACGACGGTCATCATATCGTCGCTGCCGACTCTGCTGTCACCGCCGCTGCTGCTACCATAACTATAGTCAGCAGCAGCATCAGCGGCAGCGATGATATAGAGATGACGGTAAGTAAAATAGATAAAATATGGGATCGTACGGATGTGCCGTACCGGTGTGCCTCGCTGTCGCTGCTGAAGGGGGCCCGTGTCATGGCGACCATTAAAAAACGCATCAATAACGACTATGTCAACTACACCGTGTCAGAACTGGAAGTGCTAGACGGAGCATTCTCATTGTAGGAAGACAAAAAGAATGCCGTCGACACCAGCGAGACGATGAATGACAGCGTCGAAAAAGTGGCTAGACACGTATGAAAATGAAAACGTCATGTCGCCACTATATCACCTCTCCTCGTCCACCGCATCCACACAACCGTCGTGGTCAGACTTTGAGGGTGATGACGACGGTCATCATATCGTCGCTGCCGACTCTGCTGTCACCGCCGCTGCTGCTACCATAACTATAGTCAGCAGCAGCATCAGCGGCAGCGATGATATAGAGATGACGGTAAGTAAAATAGATAAAATATGGGATCGTACGGATGTGCCGTACCGGTGTGCCTCGCTGCTGAAGGGGGCCCGTGTCATGGCGACCATTAAAAAACGCATCAATAACGACTATGTCAACTACACCGTGTCAGAACTGGAAGTGCTAGACGGAGCATTCTCATTGTAGGAAGACAAAAAGAATGCCGTCGACACCAGCGAGACGATGAATGACAGCGTCGAAACAGTGGCTAGACGCGTATGAAAATGAAAACGTCATGTCGCCACTATATCACCTCTCCTCATCCACCGCATCCACACAACCGTCGTGGTCAGACTTTGAGGGTGACGACGACGGTCATCATATCGTCGCTGCCGACTCTGCTGTCACCGCCGCTGCTGCTACCATAACTATAGTCCGCAGCAGCATCAGCGGCAGCGATGATATAGAGATGACGGTAAGTAAAATAGATAAAATATGGGATCGTACGGATGTGCCGTACCGGTGTGCCTCGCTGTCGCTGCTGAAGGGGGCCCGTGTCATGGCGACCATTAAAAAACGCATCAATAACGACTATGTCAACTACACCGTGTCAGAACTGGAAGTGCTAGACGGAGCATTCTCATTGTAGGAAGACAAAAAGAATGCCGTCGACACCAGCGAGACGATGAATGACAGCGTCGAAACAGTGGCTAGACGCGTATGAAAATGAAAACGTCATGTCGCCACTATATCACCTCTCCTCGTCCACCGCATCCACACAACCGTCGTGGTCAGACTTTGAGGGTGACGACGACGGTCATCATATCGTCGCTGCCGACTCTGCTGTCACCGCCGCTGCTGCTACCATAACTGTAGTCAGCAGCAGCATCAGCGGCAGCGATGATATAGAGATGACGGTAAGTAAAATAGATAAAATATGGGATCGTACGGATGTGCCGTACCGGTGTGCCTCGCTGTCGCTGCTGAAGGGGGCCCGTGTCATGGCGACCATTAAAAAACGCATCAATAACGACTATGTCAACTACACCGTGTCAGAACTGGAAGTGCTAGACGGAGCATTCTCATTGTAGGAAGACAAAAAGAATGCCGTCGACACCAGCGAGACGATGAATGACAGCGTCGAAACAGTGGCTAGACACGTATGAAAATGAAAACGTCATGTCGCCACTATATCACCTCTCCTCGTCCACCGCATCCACACAACCGTCGTGGTCAGACTTTGAGGGTAACGACGACGGTCATCATATCGTCGCTGCCGACTCTGCTGTCACCGCCGCTGCTGCTACCATAACTATAGTCAGCAGCAGCATCAGCGGCAGCGATGATATAGAGATGACGGTAAGTAAAATACATAAAATATGGGATCGTACGGATGCCATGTTGAACCAACAGACATTCGAAGTAGCGGTAGACGAGGCCTGCGTTCGTTATACCTGCGCCGAGGTGGTTCGTATGTTGGATCTGTCGGACGTCCTGTTTTGTCGACCACACCCTACGTTGTGTTGTTGCAGTCTTTATGACGAGATTCGAGAAACTAGAATGGCGTCTTGATATGATAGAGAAGGTTAGAAATACCATCGGTATTCAATACAAAGATACGTGCTAGTAGTAGTAGTAGTAGTAGTAGTAGTAGTAGTAGTAGTAGTAGTAGTAGTGATGGTTATGACGAGGCACCCATGCCGCCGGCAGACGTTCGTGATAGTAGTGATGAAATAGGTGTTACTGACAGTGACTAAGCAGGTGTGTCTTTTTTTCCTGTGTACAGATAAGCAACGGTTTGCATCAATTGAGGAAGGCGTACGAGGAGCATGATGATGACAAAAAGACTGCGGCTGCAATGCCAAGAAAATGCATAACGCCATCATTTGCAGACAATGACCTGCGGTGGTACTTGATCAACAAAAGACAGCTGGCATCGCAGTCGCTGTCATCCGAGACATCGCCACCGCAGCAACAGCTGTCGTCAGCACCGCAGACGTCAGCGGTGACGTCAGTCATGACGTCATCACCGTCACCACCGCAGCAGCTGTCGTCAGCACCGTCACCACCGCAGCTGTCGCCAGCACCGCAGACGTCACCGCAGCCATTATCATCGGCGATTTTCAGTCCGGTGTCACCACCGTTGTCACCGCAGCCATCATCATCGGCGATGTTCAGTCCGGTGTCACCTTCGTACAATCAACATGAGTCGTCGTCATCTTCACCCGTACTACTACCATGTCACCCGATACCACTGCTGACGATCGAACAATCCAAAATCATGTTAGAAGACGCCATAAGCAACATAGTCATGCATACAACCATAAACACACCTCTAACAGTAGCTCAAGCCACGCACGCTATGTGCACTTCGATGGCTGACAGTCTGCTGTCAGAGGACCTACGGTCATGCATCATCATACATGACATCGCATCCTTCAACCCATGGCTACTATGAACAAACACACACGCACACGAACACGCACACACAAACACACACACACACACACACACACACACACACACACACACACACACACACACACACACACACACACACACACACACACACCTTTATTAGTATTTTATCATATATATTAGTTGTAATCCGTTGTAATGTAGCCTATATATCACATGTCATATGTAACCTTTATTAGTATTTGATCATGTATCTATCTTTGTATTACATTGTATTGTATCCTATTTCGTATTGTATCAATACAGTATATATTATATATACTTTGTTCTCTGCTTATGAAGAGACCGACTAATATAATTCATCATTCACGTCACCTCGGTCGTGGTGTAAAAACCCACAAGTGAATTCCATCACACTAGCCTCTGGCATAGCAGTAAACGTTCGTAAGCTAGCGGTCACTGTCGCGGAAGTAAAAAACCTACAAACCACCACCATAAGTTATCATTGTATATATAAGTCGATCCCTTTATAACAGTACAGTACCGTATATATTTCATACACGATATATGTATTCTATTTAATAAAAGTGATAAAAAGGAATGGAACGTGTTGTCATTGTTATATTCCTACGAGTGACACACAATAGTAGTCATTGTCATAGGACCACACACCGTAAGATTCATCACCCTGCACACACACACACACACACACACACACACACACACACACACACACACACACACACACACACACACACACACACACACACACACACACACACACACACATCAATCACTTCTTAGTATACACCTTCACCATCCCGCACGCACTATATAGATGTACTGAAGGTCCGTGACCTCTCAGTTGTAGATACAGACATAACCATGCAAAGACATCTATGACGCCACTGCGGAAAGTCGATCCCTTCATAACAGTACAGTACCGTATATATATATATATATATATATATATATATTCTATTTAATAAAAGTGACAAAAAGGAATGGAACGTGTTGTCATTGTTATATTCCTACGAGTGACACATAGTCGAAAGGGAACCCGTTGTCGATGCTAGTGGACAATAGTAGCCATTGTCATAGGACCACACGCCGTAACATTCATCACCCAGCACATACACAAACAAACAAACAAACACACACACACACACACACACACACACACACACACACACACACACACACACACACACACACACACACACACACACACACACACACACACACACATCAATCACTTCTTAGTATACACCATCACTACCCCGCACGCGCTATATAGATGTACTGAGGGTCCGTGACCTCTCAGTTGTAGACGCAGTCATCACCATGAAAAGACATCTATGTCGTCACTGCGGACTCGCCTTCGACATGTGTGCAGAGCTACAACGTCACGTACAGAGTCATTCAACGCCATCTTGAGACGTTCATTCGTACTCCGTGGCACCGCCTACAGTGGTGCCACCTAGCGACCACGCATAGAGAGCGAAATACGTGTGCGAGAAATGCGGTGCAACGGTCGGGAGATTGGACAACCTACAGCGTCACGTAAGGTCGGTATGTAGTAGTAGTAGTAGTAGTAGTAGTAGTAGTAGTAGTAGTAGTAGTAGTAGTAGTAGTAGTAGTAGTAGTAGTAGAAAAACCACCGTCTACACGTGTAAGAAATGTTGGCGGAAATTCGAAAAACGTTGGCTCCTGACCATACATGCACGAACCGCGTGTACCGACGTCTCCGAGCCGCCATCACCAAAGAGATCAAAAAGAGAAGATACTACCCCATCCCACCACCCTTGCGTCACCGAGGAAGATCCCATCGACCCACCCGATCGACTTCCCTTCTCCGACACTATGTCGACGAAATAGTAGTAGTAGTAGTAGATGTCGTTCGAAATCAATGGTTGACCATTAGGACCCGCGTATCGAGAGGTCCCCTCCAGTGCAGGTATGATTACAGATTAACCACGCTAGACACGACCGTCCTAGAGCCTCCTTTGAAGATCATGTTCCATGAACAGACCAACGCGTTCAATATTAACCTCAGTTACGTGTTCGTTCTGAGAAACAAGAACACGGGTCGATACAAGTACTATCTTTTTTTCGTGTGATTGCTGCGGACGCTACCTGGACGAGCCCAGTCTCATCACCAACAGCATGGACTTTGATGACTTTCTTAAACGCATCCGAGAAAACGACGTCTTGCAACGGGCTATTAATCAAAGACCGGATTCTGCGTGGGTGTGTGAACTCGTGACCAATGTCACCTTCTTCGTCAATTGCATCATCGATCATCCGATAGGATGTATACGTGCGACCCCCCTTCCAGTCTATATCAAGAAGAAGAAAAGCGTCATCAATCTGGAAAGGGAACCCAACCATAACAAGAGGTAGAATGATAACCTGTGTCTCTTCCGATGTCTGGCCCTGCATCGAGGATGCGATCTATATTGATTGGAACTGGCGGTGAAGACGCTGTACGAGGCATACAATCGAGACGATGTAACCATGGAAGAGTTTGCCGGGGTCACGTTGGATGACCTCTATCGCATAGAGACCACGTTCCAAACGAACGTGTGGGTGTACAAACTCGTCAAACAGGATGCAGAAGATGGTAAGTCGATCGCCGAACTGGTCCGTCGATCGTTATGCAAATACCCCGAAACAATGTATCTCAACCTTCACGAGACACATTTTTCATTCATCCAAGATATACGCATGTACTGCAACTCGTATAGATGTCGGAAGTGCGGTGACTCGTTATGGAAAGACGCATGGGCGCTATATTGACACGAGCGTACGTGTACGGGGGGTGTGCGTCGAGTCTATCCTGGTGGCTTGTACCATTCGACTCCATCGGTGTTCGAACGTCTGGACGACGAGAACATTCATGTGGCTGAATCGTTGCGCTACTATCCGTATCGAGCCACCTTTGACTTCGCGTGTTGGTTCGATACTGAACAACTTCCGTCGGACAGTGACAAGGTCCACTGGGTCGCGCGTCACGTCCCACTGAGTGTCAGCGTGGCATCCAACGTGCCCGGCCGCGAGCAAGTGCAATGTCTCGTCACGGATGGAGACACCAACAAGTTGATGAGCAGAATGATGGATATGTTGCGATCGATGAGTGACGCCGCGTACGACAAGATCAAAAACTCGTAGGTGGATGTGTTGGAACAACTCGCAGAGGCACTGACGAACTGGGACGAACGGGAGCAGGCTGCACAGTCAGCCAACGACAAGGAATCTCGTCCAGCGACCAATCCATACAAAAAGCTGATGGGACAACTTTATGGATGGATGCATCAGTTACCCGTCATCGGGTTCAATTCGGGTAAGTATGATCTCAATGCCATCAAACAGTTCCTCATACCCTACTTCCTATCCACGTCAAAGACAGAGGAATAAGAAGATGAAGAAGAAGACGACAAAGAGAAGGAAGAAGATAACGATGGTATCGGGTCGTTTTTCGTCATCAAACGCAACAACACTTTCATGTGTCTTTCGACGGATCAGCTGAAATTCCTAGACATGACCAATTACATAGCCCCCGGATTCAGTTACGACAAGTATCTGAAGGTGTACGTATACGAGGTGACGAAAGGTCATTTCCCGTACGAGTACACGGACCGTCTGGAGAGGCTCGATGATACCGCACTTCCATCGAAAGAGGCCTTCTTCAGTCGACTGAAGAACGAAGGTATTTCCGAAGAGGATTATGCCAGTTGTCAAAAGGCCTGGCGCGTCAATGACATGACGACTTTGCGACAATTTCTCGTCTGGTACAACAATAGGGACGTGGTTCCCTTTCTACAGGCCATCGACAGACAGTTTGCCTTCTACCAGCAACGTGGCATAGACATGTTCAAGCAAGGCATCAGCGTACCTGGTCTGACCTTGCTCTACCTGTTCAACGACCTTCCAGAGAAGACCTACTTTACTATCTTCAACGAGAAGAATAAAGATCTTCATCACCTCGTCGAAGATCACGTGGTTGGCGGAGCTTCGCTCATTTTTCACCGCTATCACGAGAAAGGGTTCACCACGCTACGTCAGCACGAGTACAGAGAGGACGCTCGTCGTGCCGGTCGATCGTCGGATACGATGCGAACGCGCTGTGCTTGTGGTCACTCATGCAAGACATGCCTATGGGATGGTACACGCGACGACGGGAAGATAACGACTTCCGACCCGAATCAGCGCAGCTGTACGGACAGATGGCTGGGAATGGTTCACTTGGGAATCACAACGTTAGGTCATACGACACCAGATCAACAGTCGAGAGAAGAGAATAGGCAAACTGTTGGTGGAGGGTGGTGCAGTGAGACGAACACTTCTTATCAGTACCACGGATGTTTTTTTCATGGTCACCCGTGCACCCGTCTAGAGGTCAACGCAGTCAATGGGAAACCCATGGCTGAACTGCTCGCCGAGACCCGAAAGAACACCGCCTACCTACGTCACTTTGTCAAGGTCGTCGAGTTGTGCGAATACGAGTGGAAAGAGATGAGACGAGATCGTGAAAAAGTGTCTGGATACTGCATTTCCACGACGGCGTCATGCACGATGGACGATGATGTCACAACAGATCCTGAGTGGCGTGCGTGCCGGAACCGTGTTCGATATGATCGAGTGTGACCTTTGCGTACTGGAAGCATTGCGCGAACACTTTGCCGAGATGCAGCCCGTGTTCAAGAACATCCGTCTGACACGCGACGATCTCGGACCTTTCATGCGCCGATACGCCGAGTAGCACAACATCATGGCGACTCCGAGGCGCATGTTCGTGGGTAATTATAGAGGCGATTAGATCTTGCTCGCCACGCCTCTGCTGCGATAGTATATGGACCACGGTCTCGAGGTGACGCACGTGTACCAGATCATAGAGTACGATCCTATCCCGTGCTTCCGGCGGTTCGGTGATGCAGTGTCCACGGCGCGACGCGAGGGAGACGTCCACTCACACAAGGCCATCATCGCAGACATCATGAAGTTGCTGGGGAACTCGGATTACGGAAAGACCATCACCAACGTGGACCGACATCGTGACGTCAACTACTGCACGGAGAAGGCAGCATCGCTCATGGTCAACCATAGACGATTCCGACCACTCAACGTCGTCGTTGACGACGCGTACGATGTAGAGATGAACAAGAAAACCGTCACGTACACCCTGTCCGTACACGTGGGATTCTTCGTTCTACAGTACGCCAAGATGCGCATGTTGCAATTCTATTACGACTTCCTCAACAGGTACCTGGAGCGCCCTCTTTTTCAGTACCGCGAGATGGATACAGACTCCGCCTATTTGGCCTTGGCTGCCTAGTCCGTCGACGCCCTCGTGACCCCGGAACTACGAGAACATTACTTCCGACACCGCTCCGAATGGCTGCCGCCCGAATGTTGCGACGACCATCGAGTACATACGCTGTCGACTCGCCAATAAACCGTGGGTCGGCGACGAGGCGTGCTGTAAGGCGCGCAGGGCGTGCGATAAGAGGACACCGGGTCTGTTCAAGGTGGAGTGGTCTGGTGACGGGTTTGTGGGGTTGTGTAGCAAGACGTACTATTGTTTGGGACCCACTGACAAATACAGCACCAAAGGATTGAGCAAACGTCAAAACGATATCGACAAGGACGCGGTCCTGGAGGTGCTCACCAACCGTCGGAGCGGAAGTGGAAAGAACCGCGGGTTCCGGGTCCGTCACTCTACTGCTCTCACATATTTCTACGCCAAACGCGTGGTGCACGAGGACGGGGTGATCACGGGTCCGGTGGACGTGTAGAAAAAGGCGATGCACTCTGGTCGTCTTTCATATGTGACCATGGACGCACGGTGGAAACATCCTTTCACGTGCGTCGTCGCCGGACCGACGGGATGCGGCAAAATTACTTTCGTGACGCGTATGCTACGTCACGCTGCTCCGATTATCGATCCACCCCCTGAACGGATCACGTGGTGTTATGGAGAATGGCAAGAGGCTTACGCAACGATGGACTTAGGCGACGTGCGGTTCGTGGAAGGGTTGCCGAGTGCGAGCATGTTCGATTCGTCGACGAGGAACCACATCGTCATAGACGATCTCATGGCAGAAACTGACGAACGGGTCACGACCTTGTTCACTAAAAAAAGTCATCACAGGAACACGTCCGTGCTGTATCTCGTACAGAACATGTTCCCTAAAAACAAAGAGAGTCGTACCATCAGTCTGATGTCGCACTTGGCTCGTCAGATGTATCCGGGGCGCGGGAAGTTCGTTCAAGAGGCTTTTAAAGACGCCACGTCGGTACCGTACGACTATCTATTGGTCGATCTCAAACAGGACACGCCCGAGGACATGCGTCTGCGCACGGCCATCTTTCCAGACGACAATGTTCAGTACGTTTACTTGCCGAAGGTCTAAAAAGACCTAGTGCGTGGATAGTCTCTACATTCGCACCATGTCTGACCTGGTGAAGAGACACATTTTGTGCATACAGGCTCTGAACAGATTCAAGAGCAACAAACTGTGAAGGGCCATCATCGCCAACGCCGATGCCGATCTGCTGTGTGCACTTAAAAAAGAACATTCCATTGACCGAATTACAGAGGCGACGTTTGAGTAAATACTGGACGAAATTACGCGACAAACGCCAGCTGCCTGCAACAGCAGGTCGGCGAGGGACAGGGCGGAGGTTTCCTATCGGCTTCCTAGCACCGTTGGCAAGTTCTGTCTTTCTACCCTTGCTCCGAGAAGTGCTGCTCAAGAGGTAGAGAGAGAGAGAGACATGGAACACGCACGCAAGATGGCCTTGGTGGACCCACGAATGTTGGACACACTTCGTTCACCCCTACCCCCGACGGACACCTTAGGTAAGAAGGTGCAAGCCCTCGATGACGAGATGATGACCATCCTCGATAGAAACGACCTCGACGACAGGACCAAGGTAACACTGTATAATCAGGTGTTGCAACGGTACAACGTCTTGTCTGATAAACACGCCAAGGAACCGGTACGCGTGGTCGCGGTGAACGAGTCTGGGACGGGGGCGGGGGTGGGTGTGGCGGAGGGAGCAGTAGGAGCTCCTGCTACTAGCGGAATAGAGGCCGACGTCGTGGACACCGTTCCCAATACCATGCAAGCCAAAGCCAGACGTTTGATGGAACATCTCAAAAGAGACATCTCTTGGACCGCTCGCGGCGAACTGATCCACGAAGGTGTGCCGGTTGCTGGAAGTAACGTGGTGGATCTCGTGAATGATCTGTTGCGTAAGAGAAAGATCGACCCAACGGGATGGCAACCATTCGCAAGACAACTCCGTGCCATGAACCTACCCATGGAATTGGTCGGTAACGTTGCCAGGAGAGACTATAAACGACGACACCCACTCTAGGTCGTCGTCGTCGAGCGGTGGCTACTCCTAGCTCTGGTGGTGCGGGTAATGCACGAAGATCACTCAGTTGGACACCCCTCGCTCGTCGACGCAGTCAGATGGAACATTCCATGCTCACCCCACCTCCGGAACGTCAACGCAAGGCTTTGGCGTCATTGGCTAGTTGGGAAGACATTTAAGACGGTGCGGTACGTGTCTATAGCACAGTGTGCGCTACGATGAGCGATCCACAGGACACATACCGTTCCGTCATCGTTGCGATATTTTGCGGTGGATTTTACTTGCTTGCTGACGCAATAGCCCGAAGTCTTATACGACATTCGCTATTCGGGATATGGTTTCACTACTAGATTATCGGTCATTCGTCATCGTTGTGGGTGCGGTAGTGGGTGTTTTGGTGTACGACAGCGTACTCGTCGTCACTCGTCAAGAACCGTGCTGTGAAGTCAACGTCACAACCACCACCAACCCATCGGAACTCTTTTAATGGCACCAAGCAATAAACCACTGAGGGAGGTCTAATTCGATCCGACAAGGGTAGGCTGTTACGGTGGAGTCGATGCCTTGCGACGCGTCACGCGCGTACCGCGGAAAATGGTCGCAGAATGGTTGTCGGAACAGGACGCCTATACCCTACACAAATCGGCGAGACGTCATTTCAGGAGACGACGCGGCATCGTAGGCGGTCTACGTCAGCAGTGGCAGGCCGACCTCGTCGATCTGTCGAATTTGAAAAAGGACAACGATGGTATGACCTTTCTCCTCACGGTGATCGACGTCTTCTCGATAGTGGCCTGGTGTGTTCCTATGAAGAACAAGTCCGCGTTGTCGTTGGTAGCAGCGCTGACAACCACGTTCAGCAAAGGCTGGCCAAAGACGTTGCAGGCAGATCAAGGACTGGAATTTCTGAATAAATCCGTTCAGGCTCTATTGAAGAAATACGGCATCCATCACTTCTCCACACACAACGCGGAGACGAAGGCGAGCATCGTGGAATGATTCAACAGAACGTTGAAGACGCGCATGTGGCGATACTTCACGAAACACCAGACGTGGCGATACATCGACGTCCTTCAGGACTTGGTGCAATCGTACAACAACACCCCCCACCGCAGCGTCGGCATGGCTCCGTCACAGGTAAGTGCAAAGAATCAAGAAGAGGTGTGGCAGCGTCTGTACGGACACAACGGTAAGGGCGTGCCCAAGTTGCGTGTGTCGGATCGCGTGCGCGTCACAAGTACAAAGGTAAGTTCGAAAAAGGCTACGCGCCGAATTGGAGCGAAGAGATGTTCACGATACACGGGGTTCATCCCTCCGATCCACCCGTTTGAGGGATGATCTCGGTGAAGTGTTGGACGGTACCTTCTACGAACTGGAGCTGCAGAAGGTGTCGGTACCCGCCGATAAAATGTACCGCGTGGAATCGGTACTGCAGCGTCGTAAGGTAGTTAGACGAACGGAGGCTTTGGTGAAATGGTTCGGCTACCCCTCCAAATTCAACAGCTGGATCGATGCCAAGGCACTCGTCCACTATAAAGACTAGCCGCGCGTATGGTGACACTTCATTCGAGAAATGACACAAGACACGACAACACGGAACTTCACCACCACCACCATCATAGAAGAGGAGGAGGAACAAGAGGACGTAGTAGCAGAGGACAGTACTGATGTGCAGAGCGAAGAGGACAGTACTCCTTGGCATCTGTTCGGTACCGTGTGTCCTAAAGAGGAAATAGTCTTTCTGTGTCAGGTCTTCGTCTTGTTCACGGTCATCCTGATAAGCATTTACAACCTGACCACAGGCCACGTGAATTCTAACCTGTGGACGGCCCTGTTGAGTAGTTCTTTGGGTTACCTGCTCCCCAATCCCACGTTGAGACGCAATGGCGACTGATTTCTACCTGACACTGCCTAGCAACGCTTCCATGAAGATGTATCCCGATAATACGTTGGCCCATTACATCACCGACTTGCCTCAACGCATCGACCTGACTGGCGAGTGGGAGTGCGGGTTAGCAGATATACAGTACCCGCATACTTGGTACAACGTTACAGAGGAAGATGTCTGGTTCTTCCTCGGTGAGAAAAATCCTACGGGTCTTACCGAGTACGAAGTTAGCCTCGGGGTATTACAAAGGTCCTGTGACATTGATGAACCGTGTAAACAAGGGACTGGACAGTATGTCGACGGACAAGACACGAGCTAAATTGAGCTGCAATGTCATCACTCAAAAAATGAATGTTGCACATGTCATCCGACACCGTGTTCACCATACCGTACCACAGTGCGTTGGGACCTATGTTAGGATTTCGTAAGTCGGTTGTCACCAGTCCGCCGGCAGTAGCAGTAACAGCAGCAGCAATAGCAGCAGACAGCACACGCCACTACGTTCACCCGAGATTAGGTGGAACGGATATCGGTGTCACACCATCAACCACCGTGATTATACCACCTACACACAGTCCTGATGCTCCGTACCCCTTCTGTGAAGAATCTGAAGACGTGGTGAGCATGACTCGCGGGTTCAATACCATCTACGTCTACACGGACATCGTGGAATCTCGTATAGTAGGTGACAGTCTCGCGCCTTTGTTGCGAGCCCTCCCGGTTAGCGGAAGTCACGGTGCCACGGTATCTGATAGGTCCACTAACATTCACTACGTGCCTCTGTTGTACTCGCACTTCAAGTCGATCGAGATGGATATAAGAGAAGACACGTGCCATTCGTGTACGGTAGAGTGACGGTGACACTTCATTTTCGACGACGCAGGACAGGACTGTTCTGAAGATGAATTACAACGAGTATTACGCGCGTCAGGTGGGTGGTGCACAGCCCTACTTCACCGGTGTCCAATACCAACGAGGTCACGGACTAGGCAGTCTGTTTGGAGGTCTGCTGCGCAGCGCCATGCCTCTCATCAAGTGAGGTGCCGTAGCGTTGGGAAAGGGGGCGTTGAAGACCGGCGTGCGCATAGCCGACGACGTCATGTCAGGACAGAGCATTAAAAAGGCGACCAAACGACGCGTCACGGATGCTTGTAGGAGTCTGATGCGTGACCTTTTGGCCCCTGGCGTGCGACCCCGTAAACGTATAAAACGCGCGCCGGCGAAGAAAAGAGTCACTTCAGCAACGAGACGACGCATGAGACAGACGTCCACGAAACGTGAGGCCGACATATTCGACAACGATGGCTTTCGTACATAGACAATCGTGTGAAGGGGTCAAGACCGAGCTGGATCTCTTTACCGTACCCCCCACTCAGACCAGCATCGTCAACAGCCACGTAGTGGAACATCAACCCATGGCCTCTCTGGACTCGGGTGGACCGATAGAATTCCTGATACCCGGATCGGGCGACGATTATCTGGATCTCGCCAACACGATGCTTCACGTGCAGGTGAAGGTGACACGAGCCAACGGGGACGATCTCGACTTGGCTGATCCTGTGAGGCCAGTCAATAACTGGCTGCATTCGATGTTCAGTCAACTCGACGTCTACCTGAACGGCACGCTCGTGACCCCTTCGACCAACACGTACGCGTATCGTGCTTACATCGAGACGCTGCTGAGCTACGGTCCCGATGCCAAGGACACGCAACTGACGGGTCAGCTGTGGCACAAAGATACGGCCACTCGCATGGATGCCGTCGAGATAGTCGACGGAGCCGCAGCTAACGAAGGGTTCGTGGCTCGACGAGCGAACATCGTAAGGAGTCGAGTGGTCGACCTGATGGGCCGTCTCCACGTGGATCTCTTTCTGCAAGATAAATTCCTGATCAACGGCGTCGATGTCAAGATACGACTGGTTCGCAGTAAGTCTGCTTTTGCACTCATGGCTGGTGGGAACAACCCCGATTACAGGATAAACATCGTCAATGCCACCTTGTTTGCAAAGAAGGCCACCCTGAATCCGACCGTGCAGATGGCGCACATGAAGGCTCTAGAGAAGAGCACGGTCAAGTATCCGATGCGATCCGTCGAATGCAAGGTGTACTCCATTCCTGCAGGCGCTCGGTCGCACACGCACGAGAACCTGTTCCTCGGCACTCTGCCGAAACGTCTGGTGCTGTGCTGCATCGATAACGATGCGTACAACGGTGCGTACGACAAGAATCCGTTTCACGCCAAGAACAACGCCATCAACTTCCACGCAGTGTACGTGGACGGACGACAGATACCCTCCAAACCTTTCCAGCCGAATTTCGACGACGACCTCTTTGTCAGGAGCTACATGAGCCTGTTCACCTCAACCGGCAAGATTTGGCAGGACGAGGGGAACGGTCTGACTCGCAGCGACTTCCGGCACGGCTACCCCTTCTTCGGTTTTGACCTGACCCCCGACCAGTGCGACGGCCCCTGCTTCCATCTGGTACACGGGCAACCTGCGCATAGAGCTGCATTTTCGTGACGCGCTGCTGAACACCGTGAACGTCATAGCCTACGCCGAGTTCGAGTCCGTGCTGGAAATCGACAAGAGCCGCAACATCATCTACGACTACTGAGATGGACACCCTGCAGATCGCTAGACTACTGACGATGGACCCGCGCACCAGATCGATATTTCGCGGTGTCGTACCCAAAGACGGACTGCCTACGACGATAGACGGCGCTCTGCCTGCGGCCTTCGTGTGCAACACCGACGACGGCGACGAACCAGGCGAACATTGGATAGCGCTGTACCTGGACGCCGACGGACGCGGCGATTACTTCTGCTTGTACGGTCTGCCGCCACGACACGCTGCGTTCCGCACCTTCCTGAACGAACATTGTTCCGAGTGGACTCATAATAGCAAGAGACTTCAGAGTGCTCTGTCTAACGTTTGTGGACAATATTGTGTAGCTTATGTATTGCTTCCTTGTAACGGCTTACCGATGAGAACTTTTGTCAACATATTCGGCACCGATCTAGTAGCTAACGATTGCCGCGTATTTGATTGGCTTAAACAGCTGTGACAAGGTAGACTGTATTATCGCACATCGTACATCGATTGAGCCTCTGGCGAGGTGGATGCACCACCCCTAAGCTTACGACCTCTGGCGTGATGGTAAACATCCGCAAATCGCCTCATCATCAATCACCCTCGAGCCTCTGGCGAGGTGGAGACACCCCTAAGCTCGCGACCTCTGGTGTGATGGTCAACATCCGCAAGTCAAGTCATCGTCATATTCGTCATAGTCGTAGTCGTAGTGATATTACACGCTACCCTTGTGTATCATCATGCTGCTTGTGTTGTTCAATAAAATACGTGTGCACTCGTACCATACCGTGTTGTGTTGGTTTCTCGTTTCCTCATTAGTCCCTTTGATCGTTAGGGTTAGGGTTCACCGCAGACGACAAAAAGTTAGGGTCATCCCACAGACGTCTACAGGCTGGGGTTACAGTTAGGGTTAGCTCCAGTCGACTAGGGGACGCTCTAGGGTTACGGATAGGGTTAAGGGTCACCGCCAGGGGGCGCTCAGGATACCCAGAAGGTTATGCGACTGGAAACCGGATGACCCTTCCAAACTGGTCACCTCTTTTGTTTGGTCATTTCCTCTCATTAACTACTCTAGTCCTTTAATTAAATGTTGAAAATAATAAATATATTTGGTGAGCATTTTCAATATAATTATAAGAGGAGATGCAATGTTTCGGTAAGTATGCCCATTCCAGGGGTATTTTTGCACAAAATGCTACACCAGTTGGAATCGAACCAACTACGAAAATTGAGATATTAGCATCTACCCTTACAAACCAAAAATAAGTCTTATAAAGTTAAACTGATTACTCTAAATGGCAAGTTTAGACTTTGGGGTGATGAATGTGTGTCAACTTCTCTCTTGACCCTGACATTATCCAGGGTGATCGAAACAGCATTAGTGACTTACATCAGATGGAAGAAATAATGTGAAATAATGTGAAAATGCAAAACATCAAAGCATTCTCAAAATAGTACTTCCTTTATTAATAAAGCATCAGCACACTTATTTTTCACAATTTAAAAACACAATTCTCAAAAATGTCCTTTTATTTCACATATGCAGCATGTGTCCAGAAAGAGATGATCAATCCGTGTGTCTTTGCATAGTCTGTTCTTTGTAGAATTAAATTTGGAGGAGTAGGTTGTTTTTTTCTCCAGACATCAGTAAGGCAGCGTTTCAACTTGATGTACCGGTCATCCTCTAAAACCTAGAACTCACACAAAAAAATATATAGAAACAAACAGTACATAAAATAATACATTCTGTAGTATTTGCACCTTTATCATCTCTCCAGAAACCACACAACCCCCCCAAAAAAGGGTAAGAAGAGCAAGTAGCAAGACTGGCGATTAATAATTATTCCAGAAATCAATACTGTTGAAGTGTCTGATTTTAGGCAGTTCTACTGCTAATTTGGTTGCGACAACTTAAGTTATTTAATTACAGAATAGGTAAACCATCTAGAATGAATGACCATAACACATTTAACTACATCACATAATCAACAAATATACTAACATCTAAATGATTCGTGGCACATTCTGCTACTTTTTGACGTCCTAACGTTGTTTGTGACGTGTTGGGCAAAACACAACCCTGAAAAAGATAGAAAAAACATTTAACAATTTGAAACATTAGATCAGAAGAAGATGGCTTAAGATTCTGACACGGAGTCAATGTTTCGTCGACTTTGTATAGCTCAGGGGATAAAACAATTCAACTAATTTAATAAAACATTTAATAGTACAGTGTCTGATCTCGTATACTGACCATGTGACAAGGAATGACTTACACACCGGAGATTGGATTCACAGTTTGGACAGTAGGCATTTTTCGAGATTTGGAATTTGTCGGTCTATTTGCATAAGTACTTCACTCAAAACAACTTTTCTAGTTCTAACAATTTGCTTGCATAAATTTCACGGAATAGGTGTTAGAGATTTAGCACAAATATATCTTGTGGAAGACTTTGTTCTGTTTGTTTGTTGAAATGGTAAAACACATTAGGTAGCACGAATTTGGATTTATTTCCACAAGCATATACGCAGAGCAGCTGCGTGAGTAGTCTCGTCCTTTGGGGAAATTTTGGGAAACTACTTCACGTTGTATTTATTGAAAAACTAACAGTTTATTTGCACCCCATCAATTGATGGTAACCCAACTGATTAATAATTACAGCTATGGTCATATATGGATCGCTAACATTTTAACCAGTCTAGTTGAAGTTCGTATTTATCGTTCCTAGTACAACATTCTTTAGACGCTTATCGATACCTGCGCGATGGGTGTAATTTACAAGATAATGTTTAATGAGTAACAGCGTAACCAATTTGCGAAAAAAAAAACAGATTTTGGATGCAATAGCCACGAAAGTAAATTCACGTGACAACGAACGGTGTACCGTGGCCGAACTGGAAAAAAATGGGCTCATCGCCCATCGCTCATCGCTCATCGCTACCCCAAAACAAGGGGTGGAAAGAAAGAAAAAGAGCCGTGGTATGTCAGCCTTATTTTGACTATGTGTAGGCATATGACCATGCAGTGTGTGTCACCGATAAACATAAATTATTTAGCACAAGCCAAACAATATGTTTATTTGGTATACCGTTTATTTAACAGTGTCTAAATAATTGTCGGACTTCCAGTGTGTACAGTTGCATTAGTTATCAAAAAGAAAAACAGTCCAACACAGATTAACACAACATTATTTATTAATAATGTTGTGTTTTTGTGAACGTTCAATACATGAATTACTATTTCAAATCCAAATCAGTTTTCATCAGTATATTACATACCCAATGCAATGGATCCATGACCATGTTCTTATCCAACATCACCAGTGAACAGACTGATTCACAGCTCGATGAATGGCACATTTACAACTGCTTCTATCTCAGATGCACACACAGTGTGGTTTTACAACCCGGCCTTGATTAAGATTCCTGCTGATTGATGATTGAGATATCGCTTGACATCGCGTTAGAGACGTCACGGCGACAATAACGATACAGAGTCTTTTCTGAGCAAAATATAGTTTGATATATAATATAACATGGAACACTCTATGATATTCATACCTTGATAAAAAACGACTTTGCATGCTTACCAGACATTATTATTGAGCGTCTGCTGAAGCATGTCTCGTGGCCACATGATAATAATAAACCCTTTCGTGGTAGATGTATGGCAAGCCAGTCTTGTCATAACAGTAGGAATAATTAAAATGTGTTAAATATACGAGAACAAATACGCTGTGACAAGTCTGATTGTTATACAAAGTAGAAATAAATGGAACAAAGTGGTGAAATGAAAAAAGATTGTCTTTATGGCTTGCCATATAGGTTGCATTCCGCCTGTTTCCTCGTCTCGCGCGACATGGTTCGAACGTTCAATATTCGTAAGTTTTTTACCCAAAACAAATGTTTTAATAATTTGTTTGCATTGAATAAATGAAGTAGCTGTTATCTTACACAAAATGTTTCTTCAGATTTGTTTTAAACGGCACATTCTGTTATTCCCATCGGAATAGTGACCATGATATCGTTCTCTATGACACTTCGATCACGCCCCTCCGACCAAAACACCCACGACGAAATCTGTTCCTCTGGATGTAGACGCCATCAGACAGGACTTAAAAGAATATGCAGACGCCTTTGCAGCAGACGATACACCAAGCACTCCCATAGATCAGCTCTGTGCAGACTTTAAGGAAACATTCCTGAGCATCGATGAGAAGCGATTACCTTCCAAAACCACGACATCACGGCGCTGCACCCCCTGGATAAACACCTCCATCCGGAAGGCCATCAGACGAAAACAGAAATCAGAGAGCCCATAAGAAGGCAAGGAAGACAGGGAAGAAAAGACCGCTACAAGCCGAAGTGAAGTACGACATCAAACAAGCGGGGAACAGTTACCTCGAAAACATAATCAGTGAAGACTACAACTCCGACGCGAAGAAAACAACAGAGCAATCGTCAAGAATCCACTAAAAAGCCAGGATGGTTTCCTCAAAAGCGACAGTACCAGCAAAGCCGAAATACTAAACGCCCAATTCAAGTCTGTCTTCACTGAAGAGGACTCGAGCAACCTGCCTTACAAAGGCGAGAGCCCATACCCCAACATGGTCGACATAGAGGTAAGCGAAAAATGAGTCCTCGATCAGGCTTCTTCAGAATCTCCGGCCGAACAAAGCTACTGGACCAGACTCAGTACCAGCCTATATCCTGAGATCGGTGCTAAGGAACTATCTCCAGTTTTGACCAAACTATTTCAACGGTCCCTGGATGCTGGACAGGTGCTATCTGATTGGAAGGAAGCGATGGTGGTCCCCACCTTTAAGAAAGGAGACAAACACCAGCCTGCGAACTACCGATCTCACTGACTTCAATCACTTGCAAGATCTTGGAACACATCATCCACAGCAGTGTGATGAAACACTTTGATCTCCATCCACTGATGCCCAAAACGGATCCAGGAAGAAGCGCTCATATGAAACTACTACTACTACTAGTCACAGTACGCGACATCGCCAAAAACTTGACCTTGGAGGATCAGGTAGATGTAATTCTGCTTGACTTCTCCAAGGCCTTTGACAAAGCTCATCACCAACGCCTACTGCATAAACTGCAATACTACGGAGTATGCAACAATACTACGGAGTACGCAACAATACTACGGAGTACGCAACAATACCCTGAGCTGGAAATCCTTCCTGATCCAATGCTTAGTGCATCGGAAAAAAGAGTTTTAAGTACGCATGGTCTGTGGAAAAAATATATGAAACCATGGACGGCGCCGTAGGCTTAGATTTAGACATCGCAGTGTAGATCAGTTCTATACTGTAAACTATACAAAAATTCCAGCTGAAATGGACTGAAATGATGTACAATGCAGAAACGAACAGTTAAGGCTAAAATTCTGTAAACGTATATTTTATAAATAAAATATATAGTCGAGTTGTCTAACCTCGTCTTCGACTCGTGCATCTTTTGTTTTGGTTCCCATATGCAAAGTTGGCAGAACTATCCGACTATTATTTTCGAAAATAAATTCATATTTTGTCGTTATACGATGCCCACAACAATCAGCGTAGACAGTATCAGTTCAGCGTAAACACCGACTTCCTATAACCAACCGCTAGTTGCAGAACGATAAAATACCTCGTTACCACGGAATTGTGCGACACACGAATTTGGGGCACGCAACCATACAAACAAATGTTTTTATTTTAATATATTTATATTTTCGGAAATCACGAAGATTTCTTGTTCAGCTAAAATATCAATAACTCAAAAACTATTTGTGCGAGAACTCTGAGATTTTGGCATGGTTACTCTCCATCATTTGTAGATAGTACCATAATCTGCTATTGAATGTGTGTGTTTTTATGTGTGAGATTGAGCCAACGAGTGAGTTCAATAATAAAAAAATTGTAGAACACAAATAAATCTTTTGTTACTCAATTGGCTGAAACATTTCGTAGATGTGGTTAAACCAACGACGGATGAGACTGTTGCGCTCATTCTCGATGGCCACGTGACCCACACAAAGAATTTTGTTGCAATTGAGATGGTTCTGGAAGCTGGAGTGTGTTCATGGTCTCACTTCCGTCACACACGGCCCACCGACTACAACTTTTGGATGTGGCCTTTTTCGGGCCATTTGGGAAATACTACGATGATGTATTGAGGATGTGGATGAGAGAACATGTAGGCAGACCAGTGACAACATGGCAAGTCGACGAAATTCTGAATGTGGCGTACGGAAAAGCGGCATCCGCCCAGAATGCTGTTAGTGGCTCCAGGAAGGCAGGTTTGTGGCCATTGACCATAGACGTATTCCAAGACTCCGACTACGCTGCTGCTACGGTAACTAATGTAATCAGGGAAGCTGCACATGAGCACAAACCTGCACCACCTCCGATCCCAGCAGTTGCAGCTCCAGCACTGACAGCTGTTGCCATAGAAGCTGTACCAGAGTTATGCCCACCGCTACCGCTGCCTATGCTATCCCGGATGCCAACAGTCCCTACGAGAACAACTTAGTTAAGAAAACAATGATGTCAAAAAGTCAAAGCCGGACCGAAGAAAAAAAATAGTTAAAGCAAAGTCGGACCGGAGAAAGCTGTGCTTACTAGACCTGTACTTCTAAGACAATTCAATCGGAGCACACAAGAGTTCTGATCCGCCCAAACCTAGTTGATTGCAGCTCATCAAGGACATCGAAGACTGCAGAACTGGTCAATGGTGTGCCATTTTGTACGATGGTAAAATCTCCCCAGGCATAATGCGACGAGTAATGGATGTGAAGAAAAAACTGTGGCGGTGCAGTGCATGCAAATTGTAGGACATAACATATTCAGATGGCCTCTTAAGGATGACATCGCAGAATACGAATTGCAGGAGATCATTTAAGCTATTCCGGAGCCATTGCCAGTCACTACGCGACACTTGCGCATCGATCCACTAGTGTGGATGGAACTAGAAGACTGAACATAAGGCCCTGTTAACATTGCAGTTGACACCATGCAGGCATAGTGCGACGTACAGACAAGTGTAATGGATGTGATGAAAGACTATGTGGTGCCAGTGCGTGCAGTTGCGAGACAGAACATGTTATAGTGGGCTCTAAAAGATATCGATCATTTCAGCTAGCCTATTCCGGAACCATTGGCGGAAGACTATGAACATTAGGCCCTGTTCATTTGACTATTGATTAGTGTTATGTTTATAATGAACAATATATTTTACTCACGTATTAATTCAAAGTTTGGTCTACATAATTTGTTTGTTGGTCCAATCGAAGAAGACATTGGACATTGTGTAGGGTGGATGGAACTACAACGATTACGAACACTGGGATTTATTAGTATATTGTATTTGACTAATGATAACTATTATTGTTATAATGAACAATATATGTTACTTACGAATCAATTCATAATTATGCTTAGACCTATATAATCATTGTACTTTCGGTCCAATCGAAGGCTGTGGGTGGTCCAATCGAGGTAACCATGTCCACGGTTGTACCTTTTTGTATTTTTTAAGTTATATTTTTTTTAAAGTCATCAATGATTTTCCTGTGATTAATAGCTTGGAGCTCCGCCCGTTCAGAAGGTTAGTTCTACTAGAATCTAGTTAGTTTCCAGCAGCCGCCACGTTACGTTTACTGACTAGTGTGCATATGCCTTATGAAGCTTCGTTTAACTATTCAGCGTTCGCTAGAACATCACGCCAAGCCGATGTCTCCATGGGGGTACTGAGTGAGTGTCGTTCCCTCGTAAACTCTGCAAACCCTTGGTTTGCTTGTTACCGTAAGATGGCACCACTGATCAAGTTATTCATTAATTAGGTAGTAAATTTATGCGTATACTACGGTCACTTACTGTTATGTATTTTTGATAAAAGAATTACGTTACTAATATAACCTACAGCTATATACAAAATATGTCGTATCGGATTCTCAGTTGTCAGCTATAAAAATTGACTGGACCAGTGATGGCTCTAATAACATGATTGGCCCAACGATGGCTGTCACTGGCTCAACTGATATTGGCTTGCCATGAAAAAACATGATTCGGACAATGACAGCTGTCAATCATTGGCCCAATCAGGTTTTGTTAGCTGGGTCCAGTAAATGTTTATATTGGCTTTTCGTATTGGCCAATGAAAAACAGCCAATGATGGGTCAATGAAAAATGCACGCTTGAGCTTCATTGGCCCAATGAGGTTTTGTTAGCTGGGTTAGAATTGGCAAACTTAGCCGTTAATAATTGAGACCCGTTTGCACAAACGATTTTTGTCCGACTATATGTCGTACGATACGTGGTTTTTGGCAGAATGAATCAGTTCAGCTATAGTAGTTCGACATTTATGGACCAAGTATGAGGTCATCGATTCGTGTACGCACTATCAAGCAGTGCCAGGCGCCGACCTCTCGCGCTGAAGCTAAGCTAGACAAGGCTAAGCCATTTACGGTCTGGTTTGGGGAGGTTCGGCGTCTCCATACTACGCTGGGGCCTGGCCCAGAGTGATCGTTGTGACTGTGGGGCAGTCCACACGGCCGACCACGTCATCAACCGGTGTGGGGAGGTTCGGCGTCTCCATACTACGCTGTGGCCTGGCCCAGAGCGATCGTTGCGACTGTGGGGCAGTCCACACGGCCGACCACGTCATCAACTGGTGTGGGGAGGTTCGGCTCCTCCATGCTACGCTGGGGCCTGGCCCAAAGTAATCGTTGTGACTGTGGGGCAGTCCACACGGCCGACCACGTCATCAACGGAAGCTGCCAACTACTCGTGTGCGTGCGAAGATTCTCGGCGCTGGACGTAACTATACGCGAGTGGCTCGAGAAGACCGAACTTGATATTTGACCCGTGATGATGGCATACGCAGGAAGACCAGGACTAACACGATTAACGCGACATGATTTGTGACCGTCAATTAGGCCCTAAATACCTGCGCCTTTCTTTCCGCACAATGTTCAGTATTGTTCTATCAGAAACTCTTCGATTATTTTCAAGACTGTAAGCGGGTGTAGGCCTATTCAGTTAACTGTGCGTGCGTGCGTGCGTGCGTGCGTGCGTGCGTGCGTGCGTGCGTGCCTGCATGTGCGGTTAAATGACTGCGTAGATCACTAAACCAGGATACGGTAATTACTATTTAGTCACGGAAATAGCCAACGTTTTCAACTTTTGTACACTTTCTAGTCAAACGTCACTATTATATATTATCTGCAATTTGACCGTATGAAAGGCCTTAAAACCTAGTTGTGTGTATCTGTGTGTTAGGTGTTCTTGTACTATTTTACGCACGCACGCACACATGCCTGTGTACACACAGGCACGCACACACACACACACACACACACACACACACACACACACACACACACACACACACACACACACACACACACACACACACACACACACACACACACACACACACACACACACACATGCCGGTGTACACACAGGCACGCACACACACACACACACACACACACACACACACACACACACACACACACACACACACACACACACACACACACACACACACACACACACACACACACACACACACACACACACACACACACACACACACACACACCACCCACGCACGCACGCACGCACGCACGCTCGCACGCACGCACGCACGCACACACACACACACACACACAACTGCTTGCAGAATAATCAGGTATGACTAATGTTCGGGCCAGATGCCGAGCCATCCATCATAAAATTATACGCGAAAACTGGCGCGCCTCAATAACGACGTCATGAATACACGATATGTAGCTCCAACACAAGTATGTCGCCACACAGCGAGACAGCCTCACACTTTGCCCCATTGTAAGAAGTCACACACGTTTGACATTTGACTTTAATGGTTGTCATGCCTCACCCGCTGCAAGTTGAATCACGCAGTGACGCACTGTCTTCAAACTGTTACGTCTGCGTGCTACACACAGGCGTTGACTACGACATCGGATGAAATATCATCGACTGAGTTCAAACAAGTTTCCGGTGGTGATTATTACAAATAGTTGTGCGTTTAGTGGATTTGATTCCATTGCGTATACGTGGAATGGAAAGCCAATCATGACGTTGTTAACGATTTAATTTTGTTGCCAAGGCCTATAGATAGTTGTCACTTGATTTGTTATTGAGAAACCCATAGTTAGTAAGACACAGTTAAATTTTATCTGATAAAGTAAATATGTTGAAGTAATTAGAGTGTTAATGGAAATATCATGGATGTGGGTGTCACAGTAAAAAGCAACCCAACGTAAGCTGGTTAATGGACTACAATATTATTTTAACATGTATTTATTTGACAAAATAACCACTCACGACCTTACAGGGTGGGGTAGGGTTTATCGAGTGATAGTTAATGTGACACTAATTAAACTCCTTGATTCATTTTAACATAGTGCATCATTATACATATCGTAGTAAACGCATTGACCAATAAAGGTTTCGGGTAAAATCCAAGGTTCCCCATAGTTACATTTGGTTGCACGTTTTGTGGGAACTCTGGGCATCCACCAGGTCATTAAAAAATGGCATCTTTACCTCAAATTTGTCGGGTCATCGTCACTTTCTACTGGACTACAAGCAGCACTCGCATGCTAGTTGTCGAAACATAACTGTACATTGCTACGCGTGGCAGTGGCGTATATAGGATCTCGCAAAGAGGGAGGCCAAAGGTGTGGTCAAAGGGGGAGGCCAAAGGTGTGGTCAAAGGGGGAGGCCAAAGGTGTGGTCAAAGGGGGAGGCCAAAGGTGTGGTCAAAGGGGAAGCCAAAGGTGTGGTCAAAGGGGGAGGCCAAAGGTGTGGTCAAAGGGGGAGGCCAAAGGTGTGGTCAAAGGGGGAGGCCAAAGGTGTGGTCAAAGGGGGAGGCCAAAGGTGTGGTCAAAGGGGGAGGCCAAAGGGGTCAAGTTTATTTCCCCATTAGTTTACCATGCTACCATGTAGTGACGCAACAGGTTACATACGAAAACAAAATAGGTCAGAGGCCATGGCCAAATGACCCCCTAAATACGCCACTGCAACATGGTTTGCGTAATTTATTCAATCCTTCCCGATTTTTCTAAATCACGTTGTTTTTGTTGTTGTTACACAGGGTAGATATTCAAATATATCACCAGACCGTCAGCCTAAGGGGAAATCCATAGAGTAAGTCGCGCTATTTTTTGACTTTTTTTGAGACCACCACCCCCTTGTCATGCGTCGTAGCGCTGGCCTGTACACCCCCCTAAAAAAAACTACGTTCGTTTTAAGAAAGACCGCCACCTATTATGCATCCCTCTTTTTTTTCACTATGTTTGCAGACTGTGCGCGCCATTACATGAATGGCCCCTAAGTTATGGCACATAGTTCTAAAACATGCGATTCAGTCTGTTACGCGATAATTATTTGCTATTTTTTGCGTTTTGAAAACGTCATCCATAAACCCGTATGGAAACCTGCACGACTGTATCACACCATAAAAACAAAATCCTTCGTAATTTACGAGTGACAGTGAAGGGTAGACAATCACCCCGGGGTTATGCTTTTTCAAGTTTAGTCTCTTCCAGTGACGTCATTCAGGGTGCAAAAAAACCCTCCACCGGGTCTATTCATTCCAGCACGGCGTCGTGACTGGTGTGTCAGAAATGTCCCACTTTTCTAACAAGACATGCACACGCCAACGGTATTGGCGTCATAAATATACACGTTTTTGCAGCACATAATGTGTGTTAGGTGGAACCAAGGCAACGTACATAATTGTTCACGGCGACAACCGATGAGATCTTGGTGACTGAGTGCCTGCGATGCTTTGAGGTAGCATGATTTAAAATATGGTTGTGTCTCGCACGCCTTTCCGCCCAGTCACACGCTGAGCAGCATTCTTTTCGCTGCGACTCTCGAGACAGCACCAGCATTCAATTACCTCAGCATATATAGCAATAACGAAGTCTACATTACAATTCGGCGACGGTTCAGCTGCTGACCATTTACAACTATGAAGACCTCCTGCACGCTAGTGTCGACGAAGGTCCTTCTGTTGCTCACCGTTGTAGCGGTGGCACATTGCTACAGGAATGGCGTTCGCGGTAAATCGTGCGTTGACATGAAGCCTGGCCACGGCACTGCTCAGAATACGACGAGTCCGTATGTTCTGGAAATGAAAGGGGACGCGACCACTTACTCTGCCGGCAAGGAAGTCCGCGGTGAGTTGGCCAGTGTGATGTTTGTCGTTATGGGATAATTGGTGTTACTGTCCTATGTATCCCTGAAGTCTTGGGTGGGGTTGGCATCGATACCGGTCGTCGATTTTTCCCCTTTCTTCTTCGTCACTGATCCCGTTTCACTGCCGTCGCCACCAACCATCTTAACTCCTCCATCCCTCGCTCTCATTCTCCACTCCCCTCTATCCCTCGCTCTCATTATCCACTCACCTCTATCCCTCGCTCTCATTCTCCACTCCCCTCTATCCATCGCTCTCATTCTCCACTCCCCTCTATCCCTCGCTCTCATTCTCCACTCCCCTCTATCCCTCGCTCTCATTCTCCACTCCCCTCTATCCCTCGCTCTCATTCTCCACTCCCCTCTATCCCTCGCTCTCATTCTCCACTCCCCTCTATCCCTCGCTCTCATTCTCCACTCCCCTCTATCCCTCGCTCTCATTCTCCACTCCCCTCTATCCCTCGCTCTCATTCTCCACTCCCCTCTATCCCTCGCTCTCATTCTCCACTCCCCTCTATCCCTCGCTCTCATTCTCCACTCCCCTCTATCCCTCGCTCTCATTCTCTACTCCCCTCTATCCCTCGCTCTCATTCTCCACTCCCCTCTATCCCTCGCTCTCATTCTCCACTCCCCTCTATCCCTCGCTCTCATTCTCCACTCCCATCTATCCCTCGCTCTCATTCTCCACTCCCTCCTACTCCGGCCAAATCTTTCTTCACACAGTCCTCCCATCTCAGTCTCGGTATTCCTCGTCTCCTCCAACCCTTTTCGTCAACCGTTCCCCTTCCATTCTTTCCACGTGTCCAGCCCACTTTATTCGGCTCTTCACCAACTTCCTCCTGAGACTCTCTTTCACATATAACTAGCGATCTGTGTTCAGGTTATATATGTGTAACAGCTTAAGATCTCTGCCTAACCGTCTTAATGTTAGTATAGGTTTAAACAATGTTGGCAAACAATTGTATTTTGTGAATCTCTACATATAGTCCAGGAGCATTAAGGTTGAACCTATAAATAAATGGTACAAAGCACATTTTTTTCAGGATAGTTGCAAAAATACCACATTGAACACCATACACGACAAACACAATTTTTCCACGGTAAAATATCGCTCATTAAAGAGAAAGGTGTAATTGTGGGGTCATAAGGTTTTAATTTTAATTGTTGACACTATGTCATCGTAGTTGGTATAAATTTAAAGCTTATGATCTACTGAACAAAGTTGGCTATAAAATTATCCAATGTGTGAAATGCGCGTACCCCAGTATGCCAGATTTAAGGTCAAAATCCTATCTTAAAGAAATATTTATGGGGCCTACGTATTCCCGTAAACACGAAATGTTAATTTGTGACAACCGGTCGGGCTATCTTTTCGGATGTATTAACTTACAAAAAAAATTGCTCTTGCAATTTGTCTAAGTAATATTGGCTTGAGTTGGGACTGTGACATCCACTGGTATTATTCATCGTCATTTTAAACCATTTGACATCTGTCCGTGTGGTGCAGGTATTGAAATGCTGTCCAAAACATCCTCCATCCTGTAATGCCGCCAGTGCCTCTTTGTCGAATATGGGGGAGTTTTTGGCCAGGAAATCGACACATGCACCAATAGATTAGCTCGAAATGACCAAGAGTAATGTCAGAGGATGGCACAATAAAAAAAAAACGAATTTAACTTGCTTAAAGGGTTACCTTTTTATCTTACTGTGTATTTGTTTGACAAAATAGGCACTCGTGTCCTTACAGGGTGGAGGAAGATTTTGGCTAGAAAATCAATACTTTTACCTACAGAGAGGTGCAAAAGGGCTCAGTGTGACCTGAAGTAGAGTATATGAGTAACGCAAGAGCACAATACCATTTTAATTTGGCTAAAGTGTTACACTAGTGTTTTAATATTTATTTTTGGACAAACAAATGCACAGGACTATTTTTGGCCAGAGAATCAATACCTGCACCCACGAAGAGATGCCAAATGACTCATTATGATCAAGAGTATTGCCAGTGTAACAATAGCAAAACAAAACATTTTAATATGGCTAAATGGGTACAATTAACGTGAGACAGGTGTAGGGTGTCCATATAAGATAGTATTTTGACCATATATCTGTCTTACCGGGGTACATATGTTTAATGTACCGGATATTTTATAGCCACCTTAGTTCAGTAGATCATAAGCTTGACATTGATACCAACCACGATGCCAGTATGTAAAAAAAAAAATAACTAAAAATTACCTTTTGACCACAAAATTACACTTTTCTCTTTAATGAGCGATACTTTTCAGTGAACAAATTGTGTTTATCATTTGTGATGTTATGTCTAATAGTTTTTTGTCAAGATTTCATGTTGTCGCAATGACTGGACGGCGGAGTTCGTGAACGAAAGTGATTCCAACGTCCTGGCCTTCAGTCTATGATAGTTCTCACGCATATAGCCTCGTCGTGACAAACGCACACACGGACAACTTGGGGACTTTTGATATGTTGCTCAATATTGTATTTTGTAACTATTCTGAGAAAAAAAAAATTGCTTTGTGCTATTTATTTCCATCTTGGGTTCATCTTTGACCTAATGTTCTTGGACTATTAGTGCTATATTTCTTTAAATGCAGGCCCGAGTCAGTACATTTACCGAACTGTGCGTATAAACGACTTTTATAGATATTATGCAGTCGAACCTGTGTTAGCATCGAGGCACCATTAAGGAAAATAACCGAGTTCGACATACAAATATATTAAGCAACTTTCAGCGATATCACAGGCGAACTTATGTTCGCGTGTGACACGTATTTGGGGTTTCGATATTCACCTGTGTTAGTTTGCCTCTATGGACCGACCGATTCTTTTCGTAGTGTATTCTATTGGACGTTTTGCATGGGTAACGTTTCACATGGGTGACGGTGACCATTTACTTTGAACATTTGTGCACTGCATGTACACTGTACTGTACATAACACGTTACAATAACGATACAATAACCGTCTTGTTAAAATGCGTGGTAATATTGTTTTCTTTTCACAGCCAATTTCAATAGACAGCAGTTACTCCAAGCTCGACCACGATGTCCACTCTGTCTTATAGGGCTTATACATTGCGTTTTGTGCTCCACGTCAAGAAAATTCATGCAGCTGATCTGCATGGAAATGCACTCTACTTCAAATCAAGTGTTACTGGAAGTCATATTGTATATCAACCCGTGACCGCTGACTTATCCCTGTTGCAGTGTGCATCAAAAACAGGCGTTTCGAGGGCCTGTTGCTGCAGGCGAGGCGGGCTGATGGCAGTAGTCCAAGCCCGGTCGGCCGGTTCTCTACCAAACTGCCTGAAGGGACGAAGGCGCTCAAGTGCCGAGAAGACGCCGACTCAGTGACCCACTCTAACGACGTGTACAAACCCGATGTCACCTGCTTCTGTTGGGAGGGACCGACAACGGAGAGCGGCCAGATCCATTTCATGTAGGTACTTCACAGCCAGTGAAGTGTTTATCAGAATCGATACGCACACCACGGTCGTTCGCCTGGGTTAATATTAAGTATTTTATAGCGCTGTTTCAGTCCTTTTGTCTGTTCAAAGCGCTTTACGACACATTTCTCTATCGATAGATGTCCTCAATTAATTGGTGTATGCAGTTTTTAAAAGGTGTGTCTTCATCGCAGTCTTAAGAGACGCGGTGGTATTGTAGCATAAGTGCAGCTTTAGAGTAGAATGTTTTGAAGCGTCTAGTGGGCACAGTCAACAAACCCGCATAATTTGTATTGAAGGGAGCGTGTGGGTTATCACTGAGAAGCTCGGATATGTAGGGCGGTGCAAGTCCGTGTACATTAGACGGACGCTTGTGTTCAGTGTGCACTGCGGTATGTGTTGTTGACACTTGTAAACGCCAAGTGAGTTACTGATTAAGCGTGTATGGTTCACGGAAGTTCATGTTGTGTGTGACCGACCGTGCGTGTATACCTGACGTGTAATTTGGTTTATGCCATAATGTATTTATTTCAGTTCCAACAGGTCCGAGGAAACAGAAACAGGTCTGATGGGTTATTTCAGAGTGTCCTTCTCTGGAGTTAGTGAGCCCACGACATATGTTTTCATATATATATATATATATATATATATATATATATATATATATATATATATATATATATATATATATATATATATATATATGCCGAAAACCAATCACGATTAACTAATATTGTATAGCACCACATATAGACACCGTCTGACTTTGTTACAGAGCAACTATAAACGA
Source organism: Lamellibrachia columna (assembly GCA_963662155.1). Classification (NCBI taxonomy): domain Eukaryota; kingdom Metazoa; phylum Annelida; class Polychaeta; order Sabellida; family Siboglinidae; genus Lamellibrachia; species Lamellibrachia columna. The sequence goes on along the minus strand of OY759267.1, from coordinate 16,958,696 downwards.
AGGGAAGAACAAGTATTGGATGAATGTCACATCGAAGTCTCTCGCACCTGAAGGTATCTGTTTGCATGATCACAATCCTACACATCTTATGTTGTGTGTTCCTGTCACATCTAATAAGTACCCCACATTTTGGGTTCATCCAGTCATTATATATATATATATATATATATATATATATATATATATATATATATATATATATATATATATATATATATATATAAATATATATATATATATATATATATATATATATATATATATATATATATATATATATATATAATGCACCCTGGGGTCACTTTTATCAACAATGAACCCTGGGGTAGTTTTTATCAACATAATAATGACCTCTTCATATAATTTTAACCCCCATGTGGAAAACATTATCATGTGTCCAGCACAATACTTCGTGTGTGTTTGCGTGCGTGCGTGCGTGTGTGATTGTGTGATTGTGTGTTTGTGCGTGTCTGTCTGTTTGTTTGTGTTTGTATATTTGTTTGTGCGTTTGTTTGTTTATGTGCATGCGTATGTGTGGCGTGGCGTGTTTGTGTGTGTTTGTGTGTTTGTTTAAATATAATTGCGGATAGAATCAGCACTTTAATAGTATAAAAATTCAAAAATTCACTAAAATTAAAACGTGTTTTGATGCTAATGACATAATTGTGTGGGATCGCCAACGTCGCCAGACATGGCACATGTACAAGAAATACTCTTTCTAGGCATCGCACATTTTAGTCTTGGTAGCTTCCGCTGTTTATGATATCCAAGGGGGTGATGTTTATAAAGCGGGGATCATTATTATCTAGATAATGATGACCGTAGGTAATTATGATCTAGATACTAATGACTCGGTGTATGTATCATATTGGGTTACGTATTTGATGCGACACCGTCGTTGCACCCAACAAAGTCCATGCAGTGTAGTAGATATATTTATCATGCGAAAGACGATTATTCTGATTACCTTCATGTAACTGCTGTCAACCTACCCCATCGGGTTATGTTATGTTGGTTTTAGTACAGTTACGAAGCGAAAATGACATACAAATACGTTTTAGTATATTATAATGTATTTAACGTTTGCATAAATAAAACACCACCTGTAACGAATTCAGGCCATGCCACATCTGCTCAGATTTTATTTTATTTTCGTATGTACCGTGTTGCGCCGCTACGTGGGTAGCAGGGAAACTAATGGGTGACTAATCTTAGTTTAGAGTAAACCCCCGCCATTTGTCCCCTCTCCCCGCGAGGTCCTAGATACGCCAGTGAACACCACTGTACTTTTCATACACCGGATTTATCAAAAAGCGTGGGTTCACACCAATTTTCTATACGGTGTCAGTTTGCGAACCAACTACGATTAAAAATCGACAATCGGCCTCGACTTTGGTAGACGGAGGCGGTGATGTGAAAGAGTCGATACGGCCTAATGAACATTAGATTACTATAGACTATGTAGCGCGATGGCCGCCATATTTGTCAAAGTCATTTTCAAGGTCATTTGAACGCGGTCATATTATGGAATCGTGTTGTTTGTAGCCACTGTATGCGTGTCTCCTGTTGCAGGTTATTCCAGCGGCACTACAGCACACCCAGGTAGGAAGCGCCAACCTGTTTCTGGCTTAGTTACTAGAGGTGCTATTAAATCAATCCATGCGTGTATACAGCTAAAATTGTATTAAAAATTACTTTACGCTACAGTTTCGCTACTGCATCTACCCACCAATCTACCCGAGTATAAAATATTTTAATGTTTCATGATTAATTTCTTACAGTTGTAACTCATAATGGATGGATTCCAGTGAAGATAATGTGACAGCACATGATGATTTATTCAGGTGTATATACAGCGATTGCATAGACCAAGTGCAATATATATTAATGATAATTATTGTTAAGTATCAGAACGTTAAGCGCTGCCTATGAAACACATGCCTGATTTATGTGTTTCAAGGTGGTGTTGTTGTCTTGGTGACGTTCCTCTGCGCGTGGCTGATGTACACGGGCCACGAGTCCGACATGTAGACCACACGACACGGTTCCTGGGAAGAAAGACTCGCAGTCGGAGCCGAACGACCGAGATAACCAATAACAAAATCTTTGTGGCATATGACGATTATCAATTATTTGTTGTATTTTTATATATTTCATAGCTTTCATAGCAGGTAGGGTATCCTGGGACAACGGTAGTACAGCCCTAATCACGTACTCAAAATAAAAACTGGGAACGTCTCCAACTTTGGTGCAACATGATGCTGAAATCTATCGGATACCCGTACGCAGTTCAGCAAAAAGAAGACGGACCCTATGTCTTACCTCACACGTACATGATTGCAATGTATTAAATGTATTACACATGCCCAAAAATGTATAATACTTTTAATATAATATGTACGTATTGCAAGGTCTATATAATGTATGTTAACTCCAATGTGCAGTTACAACTATAATAGCTTGATATATTACTATCATACTATTTATATGCACACATTTTATTTTAAGACAATGGGTCTTTCATAAAAGCGAAAAACACAACGGGAAATTAAGGACCCCAGGCAGAGGCCGTCGTACCTCACCTTATGGGGTAAGACGGTTTTGTGGATACTCTAATGGTTTTTCAAATGTAATCT
>OY759267.1:16876060-16951060 GCA_963662155.1 Lamellibrachia columna | reverse complement strand
TATTTATGGAGTGATGAGGACTGGCTGCAGTTTGTGGAGACTGCGGCCTAGTCGACTCTGGAAGGACTCCAGTGAAGGGGCTGAGGAGATAGAGGTTGGGAGGTGGTTCCACTCAGACACTGTACGGGAGAAGAAAGAGTGAAAGAGGGCAGGGTGATGGGTCTGTTCCTAATGCAGGCGTTGTGCTCCTCTAGTCCTTCGGAACACGTGAATATGGTTAATAATCACCCTCCACTCGTACTAGCTCGGTGATTAAACGGTATATAGTGCTTGCATCGTGACCGTGGGTAAGTTCGACACACCCACCGGGTGTTTTTCAAGAAAATTAATTGTGAATTACGTTTACGTTGGAAATATGACTGTATATGTTGGGTGAGACGAATAACGGCGTAGGTTCATTCTACCGGGTGTATGTAAGAGGTTAAGCACACGATACGTGTAGAAACTACGTAACATGTCGTGAGTTCACAGCCTTACAGGCTCGTAATAATAAATGATTTACTGAGCACTTGCATTTATGAGAAGATGCAAATCACAGTACTATAATCGGAAGATCACATCCACCGTGATTGTGAACGTGATTGAGTGAATATGTGTGATTGCTAAAACATTTACAGGAGAATAATAATTAATACATTCCCGGAATTATACGCACTGTCATTATAGATCGTGCACTGTGCCACGACATGCTGCCTCTGTTTGTGGGACTGATTTAATACCAACGCATTGCACGTGGGTCTACGTCTGCGTTGCAACCTGTTTTCTACGAATGTACTAATAACATGTATGCGGCTGCCAGACATCGTAGAACATTGTGGAATTCAGTTGTGTGATTGCGTTGTTGTGCGCCTACTTTGTGATCATAGGTAGTGTGCCTTGGTTCATGGGTAAGCAATCGTAGAAAGATTCATTGGACAAATCCAAGACTAAACTGACCAGTACTCTCTATTTAAATAAAAAATTAAATAACGCCAAAACATGTCGTTGTTTCTTTTTCTTGCTACCTGATCTGATGTCTACCTACCTACCTACCTACCTACCTACATGCATATCATTTTTGCCTTCTTTGACTCTTCACGCACGAGCACATAATCTTCAAATGTGACGGATTTGCTGTTATAAATATGAATAAAAATAAGACTACATGAGTTCGAGAAATTAGGTAAATCTTTCTGTCTCCATGAAACCTGTTCTCCGCGTTGTCTAAACAACTTTATTTTCAATAAAACATTCCACTCAAGTACTATATTTGGGATCAATAAATTTGCAACATATATAATCGACGAGGATTGTCAAATAAAACAGCATGGGAACATGACGGTTTCCACACGGTGGTCAAAGTCCAGAAATAAGATCTTAAAATGTTATCCTTGAGTTTCGACAACCCGGAAAGTAGTTTTTGTTTCGTAGACTTCTTTTAACAATAATAATTTTTTTTTAAATGGTTGTTTTCTGTCATGCCGATTATTATGCACACCGGGGCTTCAAGTCGTAATTCAAGCAACATTTCAACATGGCGCACTTTTGCAACGAGGCCTCATTAATAGTCTCAACTAAAAATGCGAATGACAACACAAAAACAGTTTGTATATTGGTAGTCAATCTCAACATACAATGTTTGGTTTAGAAAACGTCGGTTTCTTCTAGGCTAGTACAGATTATTCACGACATATTTAGAAAATAAATAAGCTGGATAGCCGTGGTCTGTGGCGTGCGACAGGACTTATCACTTTGCTGGCAACAGGTCAGTTGCGAAAACTAGTTCCCCTGAAATGTCTCAGTGTAATAAAGTAACACTACCATCTAGTCTATCGTTCGTTGTTGACACAAATATACCGTACGATTGTCCTCATTAAGACTATTGCTAACGGTGCTTTGAGAAAATCGATCGTTAATTGCGTGGTCTTCATTAAAAAATTTTCATTGTAGTTAGGTCACATAGGTGTGTCCTGAGAGACACGGAAATGGTGACAGCTAGGGCACGTGTGCTGAATATCTTGACAGCAGACAGTAGAAGGAGGCGGAGTCACCCTTGGGAAAAGTGAAGGGCTATGGAGAATGAGACGATAGCCTGCAGCCTGGCATGTGATACCTACACCAACCAGGCTGCAGATCGACAACAGTGACGTACTCTTGTGGACGTCATATATGGAATGAGTGACACTGAGTAGGTGCGTGCCGTCTAACTTACACGAACATCAAGTCGCCGTGATCCTTTGCTGGGGCCTTCCAAACGAAACAGGAAGGATCCGCTTTGTCGTTCGCATTCGAATGAGTGACTGAGTCTCCGTTGACTGAGCACGTCGTCAATTTCGTGTTGCTGGGCAGATCTGGCATAAACCTGCCAACGGGAAACGTCCCTTCGGCCACCCTCATCTGTAGAAGGATGCCTTTGAAGGTCTTCCCTGTTACACACACTGAAAGGCAAGGCATAGTATTGGAATTAACTGATTTGTGAAGATGTAGCTGTATATCGAATGAAGGACTGGTATCACTGTCAAAGTCTGCGAGCACTAATTGCAGCGTGGCTGAATGATAAGATAAGAAGAACATTTGTATAGCGCCATAAATCTAGATAAATCCATTCGGAGGCGCTTAAAATACATTTATATGCTAAACATTGATAAGTTATATAAATGATGATAAATTAATTCAGATAGAAGAGAATATTATCATATTAAAAAAATAAGTTATATAGAAGATAATTACTAAAGATATATGATAATGAGTACTAATAATACAAAATTAAAAGGATTAAATATAATTAAGTATTAAACAAGCAAAATAATAAAATATATATAGGTGGTGCTTAAGATGCGTATGCAACCCGGAAGAGATGCGTTTTTAGGAGTCTTTTAAAAGTCACTAGGCAAGAAATTGTCTTCATCTCGTTTGGTAGTGCATTCCACATTCGTGGAGCAGAAACTGAGAAAGTTCTGTCACCGTATCGGCTACGTGATGGCGGCACATACAAATCATTGTTTGTAGCCGAACGCAACACACGAGTTGCTCTTTGTTCGTGGAGTAGGTTAGTTATGTAAGCGGGTGCCAGTCCGTGTTGAGCACGAAACGCCAGTATAACAATTGCATAATGAATGCGTTGCTTCACGGGAAGCCAGTGCAGTTTCTTGAGTACAGGTGTGATGTGGTCCCATCTGTGGCAGCGGACCACCAGCCGAGCAGCAGCATTGTGTACTCTTTGCAGCTTGTTGATCAGGCAATCAGGGATGTCATGTAGCAGACAGTTTGCATAGTCAATTCTCGATATGATGAGTGAGTATATCAGACGGACCGCAGCTTTCTGTGTAAGACATAATCGGATCGACGCGATATTTCTCATATGAAAGTACACTATTATGTGACCGACCATCGACATTTCCGAGTCGAATACAGCAGATTCCCAGAGAAGTAGAGTTGATGTTGAACGTGACATGGATGAATGTGGCCGTGTGACTAAAGAGGCGCTCGATCAGTGTTGAACAAAACCAAACCAAATGAATCACCCCTGATTGATTAATTGTTTGGCTCACTGCCTGATTGACTGGTTGAGATGTTAACGAGACGGCGAAAGTTCAGTTCCCACCCAATGGTCTACCGTTTGGTTCTTGGATGTTTGTCCTGCTCTGAAGTTCTATTATTTCCTATTATTCTAGTGGAGCATTAGATGAGCCCAGTTGCCTTTCCTGCGCATGAACAGAAATAGCAGTGATGCCGTTGTTGTATATCATATTGTATCTTTATAACGGCGAAAATTAGGGGGACCCGGAATGTATGCAAGTGCCGCGATTCGTGTGCCATACCTTTCAGTGTCTGTCCAGGTGTGTACGTGGTAACGCCACGTTCAAGTTGCAGCGAATACGGAGGGGTTGACATCTCTGCACTGGTGTCTACATGACCCGGTGTCATGCTAACGCACGCTGACTTCGGCGCTCCCGATGGCATCGCGTTTGCTGTAGGGATAAGAATCAACAGAACGAACGCTCCACAACGCACCGACAAGGACATGGTTTTGAGAATACTACGATCCATGCCGTACACAAATAGCTCTCCGTTTACGTTGCGTGCGTCCGTGTGCTAGTCTTTGTCTGTAGCTGGTCTTTGTCCATGGCCTAAGGGCCGAGTTCGACTTCTCGGGCATAGTGATTAGTCGCTGTTGTCATAGTTACCATTAATGACTGTCGACGTCTCCCGACTGTTTAGCTATAATGCGTTATAATGAGCATCTACCATTCTTCCCTCTGTAGCTGGTGAGTATCTTATCCGGGGAAATGCCACACTTGGTGGTTATTGTGACGTGTTAATTGGTTTCTTAATTGGTTTTAGTTTTGACAAAACACTTACAAACATGATACCCTTCAATATCCACCCACCTCAATGAGTGATTTTAAAATGTTGGTGCGTTTGGCCTGTGCCGTGAAGAAGCTATGCAAGCGGTCAGCAACTACTATCCATGAAATGTCTACTGCCGACTACATATCCGTGGAAACAACAGGCGTAACCCTTCACTTCCAAACGTCCATACGTAGTTGCCGATTTCGTGGGCATGTTGGGGAGGTGGGTCGTCAGGAAACAGACGACACATTTCCATCGTCACGTCGGAGGCAAGCTGAACCGATGCAAATGACCACAGGCGACTCGCGATTCCTGCACCACTTGCAACCGGAGAACGTCACCTCGTCCAAGTACGTGCTGCTGGAAGGTCTTCGTGAGAAGATCATCGCTGCCCACCACGAGTTTCTCAAACACTAGCCCCCGACAGTGAACACTTGTTGGTTGTATTGTTAGGTACTGAGACTTCATTGCTCGTATCGAGCCTGGGATATTAAGTAACTTAGCAACTTTTTAACATGTAGCGTGTGACAAAGAAACATGATAGATTTCGGTACTATATGTAACTGCTGACCAGGTATTTACGCCAGTGTTAAAAAGCGTGTAAGATGGTGACGCAATATAGTTTGTAATGCGCAGAATTTTAAATGTACACAGTAGCAATATTGGCTGTTATGTGTTATATTAAACTACAGTTGGATAGTACGTTATGGTGTTTTAAAATGATACTAATAAAGGTGTTAATAATGTATAATTGGATGTTTTTACGATATCGGGGTACGTGTCCCGTCTCCCATATACTAAAATTTAAACAATTATTTATCAAAACCCATACATTACATGTAATCTTGTTTTTCTAACAAATCAAGACAAAACAACTATATAATGTAACAATCCTCCCCAACAAAAATATTTGTTTCAGCAAAAAAAAAATGCAGTGTGTGCTCCTTATTTTAGACTACTGCTGATGTATGTACTTATGTATGTATACGTTTACATTTAAGTATGCACCGTACTTGTGTTTGTTAACAGTACGTTCTAATATAGTGCGGGGTCCAGTCCGTAGGACCACGCAAAGGGCTTTGCACTTCACCCCCGCAGACCTTGTTCATTCAAACGCCAACTCGAGTGGGAAGCATTCAGCCTCGCTGCAATGACAGCGCGAAAACTATTCGTTCACATATCCACCACCAATCGTTCAACACCGTCATCATCTGCCAGGTACCCAGGTGAGTGAACCGTAGCAACGTGAAGTGGACGAAATTGTCCAAGCTTCGAAACAACATTTATTGAGAGTCTGGTGTTCTAACAACTACACCACCGCGACACACACTGGGAAATATAGAAATGTATTTGTAATGTGAACTTTGCTGCCAGCAAGTTAACTTGGACAACAAGATTAACACATATATCAGAAGGGCGGTTTACACATAGACGAATGATTGATGGTCTCTAGCTAAGCAAATGGCGTCCTTGTCCATTTGTCATATGTTATTTGGTTTGCGTGGCAAACTTGTGCAAACTATGTATAAGATAATACTAAGATAAAAAAGATACGTTTTATTACCAAGTAGCAAGTACAAGGAATTTGTAGTATTGTGGCGTTAGCACAAACATACACTCATGCACCCAATAACACACGGACTAAACATTACATATCACCAATCGTAATACTAAAAATAGTTGAAACAAACGAGAGTTATATAATAGATATAAAAATAAAATAAAAACCCAACATTGCAACTACCTGCCAGAGGCAAGACATTGATGATGGCTCTCCGTTTTAAAATCTCAGCGCTTGAGGATAGAAACTATTGTTGAATCTCGTCGTTTTAGTTTTTAAGCAACGGTAACGCTTACTGGAGGGAAGGGGTTCAAAGAGATGGTTGGTTGGATGACATGCGTCTCGTACAATACGCGTGGATTTACGCAAACTGCGAGATAGACAAAGAGACTTGATGGACGGCATATTTAACCCGATTAGTTTAGAAGCGTTCTTGACGATTGATTCAATTTGATTAATTTCATCTTGGCTGGCGCGACCAAACCAGACTGTAATAAAAAATGACAAGACACTTTCAATTACTACGAGGTAGAAACGTGTTAATATTGCTTGAGATAAGCCGAATCGTTTGAGGTGTCTAAGGAAGTACATGCGTTTTTGTGCTTTTTTAATGATGTCAATCGAGTTGTTACACCAGGAGAGATCTTTTGAAATAGTCGAACCCCAAAATTTTACAGAGTCGGCTTGTAAGACCGTGGGGCACTAGAGTTAAGAATAACAGGTTTGGAGAGAGAGTTGTTGACCTTGACAGATTGAGGCCTGTGAATAAGAAAGTTGAGAGTCCAGTGACAAATGGCAGGATGCACATTCGGAAATACAAGTTTATCAAACAACTTCACAGGAATTATGGTGTTAAAAGCCGAGCTAAAGTCCACGAAAAGAATCCTCGCATAAGTACTCGGTTGTTCCAGGTGCTTCATAACATAATGTAAATCTAAGGCAACTGCATCGTCCGCAGATCTGTTAGTTTGATAAGCAAATTGGTGAGGATCCAATAGACGGCCATGGAAGATTTCAGATAACGGAGCATGATATGTTCAAAAACTTTCATCGCAACTGAGGTAAGTGCCACTGGACGGTAATCGTTCATGGTAGAGACTTTAACCTGCTTGGGAATAAGTATAATCACAGAAGTTTTAAAACACGTTGGAACTATGCACTGTTGTAAAGATGAATTGTAGATGTCAGCGAATACTGGAGCAAGCTGATCGGTGCAATTCTTGAATGTATATGATGAGATGTTGTCAGGACCCGGAAGCCTTGGCCGTACTCAGTCGCTTGAACAATGTCCGCACGTCAGCAACGTTAACGGTGAAAGGTGGCGACAGAGGAGTGTCTGTGGGTAGGGGGCGCTGTTCCGGCGATGTGTTTAACTTGTCAAATCTGCCGTAGAAGTCGTTTAGTTGGTCGGGGAAGGACGGATCGGCGTTGTAAATGACTGAAGCGTTTGGTTTATACTGTGTAATTTGACGTAACCCTTGCCATACAGATCTGGTGTTGTTGGAAGCAAATTGGTTTTCAAGTTTGCGTTTGTGTTTTTACTTGGCCGAACTAATCGCCTTGCGCACTGCGTACTTGGCTCTCCGAAACTCTTCCCTGTTGCCGCTAATGAACGCTGAGTTTGTCATGGCTATTTTCTGTTTAATGTCCCTGGTAAACCATGGTTTGTCGTTGCCATATACTGTAACTAACTTACTCTCGTAGCAGATTTTTTCACACCAGCTGATGTAGGCAGTAACTGTGCCAGTGTACGCGTCGAGGTCAGGGCAGGAATCTTTAAACACAAAATGGAAGAGGCCTTGAATTCACGTTTGAAAGACAATAGGTGGAACAGTTCGTCCGTTTTGTTCTTGAGCGCACGCACGTCAGTGAGAACAATAGCAGGAAGTGGTGGTCTAGAGCCGCACCGATGAAATCTGCACAGTGCATCGCCTCGTCTGCCCCGTTTGCGAGCGCGATGAAGTGTGGCGTGGTGGATTTCAGAAGTAGGTCGAGTAGAATTGATGACGGGAAAACATTCTCAGAGGCAAAGTTAGTTCGATGATCCTTATGCATTGAATCCAGAATATTCAGCAAATGTTCACGCTCACACCTGTGCAAGGCAGCTGTACTAGCCGCCAAAACAGCAAGTGAAATCCCACAAACAATCACGCATCGCCACAACGTGTCGCCATACACCGGCGCCATCTTGTTGATGTATATTCAGTGTTCAATGGAGGAGTGTTATTTTTTTAACAACGAAGACGAAAATGTGCATGTGTAGTAAAGTAGCCGTCGCTTTAATGTGCCGTTGCTCCCAGTGCTCTTTGTACATGCCGCATTATTTCTAAAGAAAATACCGTATATGTTTTTTTTACGCCCGGTCTACTAAATATTGTTAAAAAGTAATTGATCTCGCCCGAGAAGCTGGTCAAATACATAATTAACTACGCTCATCACATGGGCGAGTCAGATTGAATTAAGATTAAAATAAAAATTTAATGTCAAGGAAGTAAAGTCACTGGATGCACATGTTAGATATAGTAAGGGAGCAGCTAAGTATGCAGTGTATACGTAATCGCTGTTAGACATGGACGTACGTGATTACGCTATTTGGAGCTGGAGCTGCTTCTTATTCAGTTGGACGAGCTCTTTCAGTGATAAATGATACATTTACATAAGTTTCATTTAAGCACGATTATTGCTTATCTAAATATGTCAGTGTTAGTTCATAGTAAGTAATAGTTTGATTAAGTTTAAATTATGATTCAGAGTATTGCCGCACAAATAACTCAAACATGGTACCATGTGTTACGTCAGGTCATAGTCCAGCAGAAATAACACATTATTAACAAAACCCGGACATTTTGGTTAAAAAAGCCAATTTATGTCTCACAATTAGTACTAGTAGGGTTTCCTGGATAACAATTTTTTTTTGGCCACAATCAACCTTATCTTGATTTTTTACACAATGTTCATTGTACATGTAAATAGCACACTTCTGCACAATCAAAAATATCCTGGCGGCACACATGGATGCCATGCGCATGGAGAATAACTGGCTGATAACACTGACTGCGCAGCTAAGAAAGAATACCATCACAGCCTTCAGAAGGTGCATAGTCAAAGGGCCGTGACATCAAGAAGCTAGTGAAGATGAACGATCGGAGGTGGGTGGATGGCGTATCAATGAAATACAGAAAGAACTCTCCGTTTTTTGGTTTGTATACCTGTACTGGCATCCCAATAAATAATGTTTGCACATTGCACGCTTGTTACAACATACAACGTCAACTACGCTGGCATGCCACGTTAGTTACGACAGGGTCTGATGAATGACAGAAAACTATTTAAAATATGTTTGGATGTATCATTTGTCTACAAGTACAATTTTTTTCTGTTGTTACTCAGAAGTATTACGGGAGAATATCATTACAATTCACAGGAATATGGAATTGTTCATAATAACTGAAACGCGAGGGGACATTTGGTATGCACTGGAACGGCCATGGTAAGTTCTAGTTGACGTGCTTTTTTAAAGGCGTGGGTTTAACTTCGTAAAAACAAAAGAGTACCATTTTTTGATGGGTGTAATTATCATCAGCGGCTAGGATCAATTAATCAGATTAATCAGATTTGCTGCTAGATAACCCATTTCAGAGGCCTTTTATATTGAGGTCATGACTTAATAGTCTTAACTAAAAGACACGTTTGACAAAATATATGCATGTCAACTTTATTTCAAACAATGAATACAATTGCAACAACCTTATAACCAAAACAATGCATAAAAAACATATTAAGAAATAAGCCACGTTTACATTGAATGGGCTACGAAACTGATAGGTGGCGCTAGCAGTACCTGTCGTCAACAAGGTTACATTAATTAACATTAACATTAACATTAACATTGCAAAATGTAGGTCTCGTAATCCTAATAACCCGCTTCATATATTTCGGTAACATGCTAAACATTTGTTATTCACTATTAAAATGTCTGCAGTTTTCGACATCACAGTAACTGATTTTTTTACATTTTTCAAAAAACGGACGGACCAGCCATGCTTACATTGAATGGACGATAAAAATTATAGGTGGCGCTAGCAGTAGCTGTCGTCAAAATGGCATCTCCGTGAATACCCCGAATTCTTACTTTATTGCTATGGTTCTTATAAACGGTTTCATACATTTTACAATCACTTTTCCTAATAATAGTATTGCATAAGTACTACAAGATATAGTGGTTGTATGACTTATATCGATATATTCTAATACATGTGCTAAAGAGTATTTCTCGGGTATAAATTGCAATATATTTCTACAAATGTGACAATTTGGAAATAATTATATAGCCACACACACATATTCAAGCATTATCAAAGTTGTTAGTCGTCCACACACCGCTGAATACAAATAAAATACTTAATAAACTACATTACAAATATCCCGATTTAGCTGCGCTACTGGAAGATCTGCGATTGGATCTGCAGCGACACATCACCGAATAGACATACAAAACAACGTATTTGTTAAAGCGTTTTCGTAGGAAATGTATATTTGCAAACAACGTAATTGATGCACATACAAATGATAATCAGTTTGCTGTTTGACTTACGTGCATGAATAAATTCACATCTATCAAGTGCACACGACTGGGACATAGTCCTACGTTTACTTTGACAGTTGTATCAGTTAATATTTTGACATCCTGTGCATCAAGCTTTACAAATGCTGGCATATGCGAATATGTGCCAGAACGTCTGAATATCCGTTTACAGTTTTAATGATTCGTACTGAAAACACTGAAGTCTGTTTTATACAGAGGCAATTACACATACAATGGAACCCTGCTTAATGACCATCCTGTTATTAAGATCCGAAACTACTGGTATTAACATTACCCCCCATGGGCATACAATCCAAAAATGAGACCACCATGGAATTTACAGGCCAGTTTAACAAGCCCCATGGGCGGACATATTTATGGTGTTCCGTTGTATATATGTTGTACATGGTGTGTCTTATCTAACACCTATCAGCTTCGCGGTTGAAAAGTATGAGTAAGACGCCCAACCCATCACGCTTGTTACAATACTGTCACAGTCAATGAACTCATCGACGAACCGATAAAATTCTTGTGGAATGTAGACAAGGAATGAGCTACGAATTACCCTACAACCTGCTGAAGCGAGGGTGTGAAAGGTATCGCTGTCAATGAACCAATGCCACAGCCGGCGCAAGTTCTCCATCCAATGACCCGAAGACAAATCTGTACGAAGGATCAACACGAGGAATATCAGCAACATCAGACATGCTCTCAAATCGCACACCAAGAGTTTCTTAAGCTTAAATCATACGAATGCAGACCATTAAACAAAAAGAGGCAAACTCGTACTATTTAGGTGTAATTATATGTAACGATCGATCTGAAAGTTGACGAAGATATAATATGTTAAGGCATCTATGTAGCTTTTATACCAGGTCTACAAGTATTATTCGCAAATTTCACTGTACCTATTGGATATAAATGGACAAAGGGACACTACTATGTACAACGGTGATGTTATGATTTTTTTCTTTAATTATGTATTATATTTCAACTTTGTGCGTATATGATTTTATTAACCTAAAAATAAAGATATTCATATTTGTAACTGAAAAAGTTTACTGATACTGCAATTAATTATTGAAATCTAAAAGTGAGCAAAATGGTGATTATACGTATATATTAACAACTAATTGTATTGTATGTACACGCACGTGCGCGCGCGTATACGCACGCATAAACAATATATATATAAACAATGTCTTACCCGAAACGTTGTGAGCACGAATGATGTCCGATGTGACGTAAACAAAGAAAACGTCGTGGTCCTGGGCAATGGTGGCGCTGCAAGCAAATAAAATGTCGTCGTTGGTTCCTCGTGTATTGCTTGTGTCCCTACTTTCCCCGACACACGTAGCAGATGATCTCCGCTGGTAGCAAACCTCTAATCTATTTACTGGAAATGGCATGGATTAAATTATAAGAAAACCATGTCTTGGATATCACAGAATAAGCTGTATAACATTCCCGCCCGCCCGCCCGCCCGCCCGCCCGCCCGCCCGCCCGCCCGCCCGCCCGCCCGCCCGCCCGCCCGCCCGCCCGCCCGCCCGCCCGCCCGCCCGCCCGCCCGCCCGCCCGCCCGCCCGCCCGCCCGCCCGCCCGCCCGCCCGCCCGCCCGCCCGCCCGCCCGCCCGCCCGCCCGCCCGCCCGCCCGCCCGCCCGCCCGCCCGCCCGCCCGCCCGCCCGCCCGCCCGCCCGCCCGCCCGCCCGCCCGCCCGCCCGCCCGCCCGCCCGCCCGCCCGCCCGCCCGCCCGCCCGCCCGCCCGCCCGCCCGCCCGCCCGCCCGCCCGCCCGCCCGCCCGCCCGCCCGCCCGCCCGCCCGCCCGCCCGCCCGCCCGCCCGCCCGCCCGCCCGCCCGCCCGCCCGCCCGCCCGCCCGCCCGCCCGCCCACAAATCCTTTGACTTGTTGTGACAACTTACACAAATTTAAGATCACCCTGGTCCTCATTGGGAGCCTTCCAAATGAAGCAGGTGGGGTCGGCTTTAACAGCGGTGTCCGAATGTGTCACGGAGTCGCTGTCTGACGCACATTCCATTACTTTCGTGTTAGGCGGTAGGTTTTCACCAAATGTGCCAATAGGACGCATTCCGCCGACAGTTCTCGCCTGTAGAAGGACGCCTTGGAACGTATTTCCGGTGACACATACTGAAAGACATTGCATCGTATCACTGTTCAAACGTTCGCCTATGGATAGCAAACTGGAAGAATAGACGGATGTGTTTGCCTAAGATTCCCATATTTTTAATCGAACTGTAGCCCTGAACGACGACGTATTATTAAACAAGCCACGACTTTTTATCCCCGAGCAATTCGCTTATGGAATATGATCCCACCACAAATTACTAACATAAAAAACGAACTTGTTTCAAGAAACTATCATGAAGTTATCATGACACCTCATATGGAAGATAATCCCATAAAAAATTACTAACACAAAAAAACCAAATTGTTTCAATCACGACACCTCCTCACATAAACTACCTATAAAACATATACAGCAACGGAAACTGATCCAAGTGTGCGTGAACGCTATGGATTGTCGGCATGACAGGGACAGTTTCCATACACCTGTGGCATTGACACCCCCCGCCCCGTAGTGACACCCCTCCCGACTCCACTCAGGAGAGCGGTGACGGGGTCAAAGAGAGAGAGAGAAAGAGGAGGCGGGCATTGCGTTCAAAGTTTTGTATGCAATGTTGGTTGTTGCCCTGTTTATTAAACTTTATTAAACTAACTTTGATTTTTATATATATATATATATATATATATATATATATATTATATATATATGTGTATATGTATATATATATATATATATATTATATAAATATATATATATATGTATATATATATATACATATATATATATATATACATATATATATATATATATATATATATATATATATATATATATATATATGTATATATATATATATAGTATAGTATATATATATAATATATATATATATATATATATATTATATATATATATAGTATGTATATATATATATATATATATATATATATATATATATATATATATACATATACATATATAAATATAGTCAAGGTTTATTTATCTAGTTAGTTTTGGGTTGGTGTGTTGGAACTGTCATTGTCATGCCTCACACTCCATATATATATATATATATATTATATATATATATATATATATATATATATATATAAAACCTTGACTAATATTAAAGTTACGAGCCTACATTTTTAGTTTTGTATGTACCACCACAACGCATGCGCACAGACCACCACAAACTCCTGCGTTAGCCCAAGAATGGGCTGGTTGGAGTATAATTATTTGAGACTAGCCAGAACAGTATCGCCACACTGTGGATCATAAACTATCAATGTGCGAGAGTAGCGCATCTAGCGGAAAGACATGGAACTTGAACCATCGCAAGATAGGCACAGACCTAGACAATAAACATAGTAGCCTCAATTATCCAGGCTTCGCGCTGTGGCGCCACCGTTTGTCACACACATCTTCGCCTGGAAGCAGAGTGGGGTTTTCACTGTGACGGAAATTATGTACGCGCCCATATTCTGGGCGCATGCACAATTAGCTAATTAACGTCGCTAATTAGCTAATTAAGATGTCATCCGGGCATTTAACTAATTCATAAAATAAAAGTTAACTTTTATCAGTTGATACGATGCAATTCGAATAAAAAATCAAATTAAATAATTAAACTGTGATTATATTGAAACAACTCTCCGACTGAAAAGTTAAATCAGGCAAAAAAGTGTTTAGTGTAGCATCTCGATAATGACGCTGATTGGCTACTGGCGCCTCACGGGAACGCCTACACAAAATGGAGTGTTAACAGTTGATAACAACGAGACCACGCCTGTGCTGCCAGACTCTCGTCACGGCGGTTTCACGAAGCCGAGAGAGAGAGTCAGATAAGCGAAACTATAAAAACACATCATGCCCAAATTGGTTTGGCACCATGTTGCATCGGTTTATTGGGAGATAGCAGTTGGGGTGCGCTTTCCCTCACCCTAGTCTAAATATAAATTATCACGTTTTGTGATGAGAACCGTAACATAAAGTCGACGAAGTGGGTAATTACTAAGGTACACGGCCTACATCCTGGCCTACACAGTCACAGTCACCTACCTTTCAGATTTCCCCCAGGAGTGTACGTTGTCGCGTCATCTTGTAGTTTTAGTTTGTACGGACATGGAGTGACGTTAACAGTATGAACGTGCAGTGGAATCATACTGGAACATGCGTTTGTCGGGGCGCCAAACCTAAACCCAATCCCTGCAGGGATGAAACCCAGCAGCATCAGAAACCATCCAACATATTCCATGGCGCTTTAAATGTACTGCGTTTGCTCAACGATTACAACCGACAGGTGCTGTGTTTCTGCTTTGTGTGAGCAATGTAAAATAAAATATAACCACGTATGAAGTGACTTACGAAATTACCCGGGAAATACCCGACGTCAAATGATGAATTAACGTAAAACGAAACTAACAAGATCAGATAGGCATCCATGCGTTTCAACGCGAAATTATGCGAATACCAGTGTTGTGAATCGGTCTGATTTTCATAATCAATCATCAGTTTGGCCAAACCGATCGATTATATAACATAATAATTGGTTTGTGCCTATACATTGTGAGCGACCAACGTTATTGTAACGTAGAGTGCTGCCGCCTATCGGGATTCGCCGTAAATTTTTTGTCGTTCGTCACGGGGAAAATGTACAGTAGCCTGACCATTAGTCGCGTTTTAGAGGTGGTCGCTGACGAGGGGTCATTTATACAGGGCATGTAGGCCGTCAATGAAAAATGTACTCGATCAAACTGTTCCCATGGATAGTCGAATAGTTCGTCACCAGCGGCCGGTTGATTTAACGCCATAACTAACCTCGATTATCCACACTCCGCGATGTGACGCCACCGTTTAACAAGAGTTTGAACAAGATTGCCATCCAAGCATTATTGTCTGTGCATCCTAGGCAAATTGGCAAGTGGACAATGAAACCATTGGCTTATCGAGAGTCCAACCGTTTCTAATCTATATATAATCTGCCCTCCTGAAATATTTGTAATTTTTTTCCCATTTTATAGTTTACATCCAAGTTCAATTTACATTTTCCAAAATTTAATAATATCTTCCATTTTTGAGACCGTTTAAAAATATCTCTAGATCGTTTTGTAAATGATGTTTATCTCCATCAGTTTTAAGCTTTCTAAAAATGTGTCATCCGCAAATTTCAGTAACTTGCATGTTCCTGTTTGTCGGACACAAGAAGCGAGTCCGGATAAATCGGGAACAGGAACGAAATTCTGCATGATTTTTTATAATAATCGAAAATGATCGATCACACAAGATTGTAATCGATTGATTGATACGAAGCATGAACCAACCAACATTCGACTAAATCGATTAATCGGAACAGCATTAGCAAATACAAAATGTATTTGTTAAAAATAAATGATTTCACCAACCGTTGCAGAGATTAATTAAGAAATTAAGAGAGTGTATTAATCTCTTAATTAATACACCCCACTACAAATAGGGTGCGGTAGCGTGGCTGTTGAAGCGCCTGGATGTCAATCAAGACGACCGGGGTTTGAGTCCATCTGGTGTCGTTACGAAGTTTGGGCAACTTCGTTCGCCCCACTTTGCCTGTATCTTTCGGAAGAGACACCGACAGCCGTTAATCTCTTCTACCTGGTGTCTATGCCAGATCCCACACAGAGGGTAAATGTGTAGACTGTCGTGGAACCACCAACTCTAAAATAGGGTTAACTGCGCTCGCAAACAGCCCAGCCCTATAATACTAGAAGAAGAGGATATTTTATGCGTTAGGCTGGCGTTTTTCTTGACCTTTTTTGCGAGGCTTTTCTCTTATCTGATAGTCTGAGAGCCAAAGTGTTTGTTTTATGGAAAGCCGCGGAGCAAACATGGAGGACAACGGTGACCTATGTTTTCAATGCTGGCTTTACTGGTGCCACCACCACAGGGTAGGCAGGGGCGGATCTAGGCTTGTTTGCAGAGGGGTCTCAGTCAGTCGTAGTCATATGTCATTCTACTTACGAACCGGGGGGGGGACATATGTGTCGTTTTATATAAAGGTTAATATTAGCTGGCTGCTAATACTTCAGTCTTTACATTGACACACAGTGCAGTTTTGTCTTATTTTTATGTCAAATTTTTTAACACACATTTGTTACAAACTTCAAATCTTTACAAATTCTGTTGTATGTATGAAATAAACCAGGCAAAAAACAAAAACAACGTTTGGCACTGCATCGGCTAGAAAATTATGAAACAAAATCTGGTTTTTACTAGAAAATAACACTAAACTGGACAATTGGAAGTCTATATAAGAGTGCATGTTAGTGTGTTTATGTTCACAAGTGATCCTGAGCATTTTACATCAGATATCCTAGGGGCAAACTTGCCCCGTAGCACACAGGCGGACGTGCCACAACACAGAGACATATTTGGTGGGCGGCAACTAAATATCACTGAGCAACAACACAAGATCCAAACAATATCTCTGATCGAAAAAAAAAAAAATTACTTTCAGTCACCAAAATCAGTTTTCTAGTTCACAACTTTCCAGCCAGCAACTTGTGGACGTCAGTTTCCCGCTGCATCAGTGTTCGAAATGAGGGGGTCTGGGGGTTCCTGTCATAAGGCACGAGTGATCTCCCATAAGAAAGAAAAATGTAAGCTTGGGGGGTCCTACATTTGATCGTTTTACCGATGTAATTACCCTTCCGCTGTTGCACTTCTTGCTGCGTGTGAGGCTACTCTGTTGCACCTCTTGCTGCGTGTGAGGCTACTCTGTTGCACCTCTTGCTGCGTGTGAGGCTACTCTGTTGCACCTCTTGCTGCGTGTGAGGCTACTCTGGCTTGTCTGTGCTAAAACTCGGTTTTCGCAGAACTCGACAGTTTTCGCAGAACTTGATCGATCTCGCAGCACGAACTCGACGGTTTTCACAGAACTTGATCGATCTCGCAGCACGAACTCGACGGTTTTCACAGAACTTGATCGATCTCGCAGCACGAACTCGACGGTTTTCACAGAACTTGATCGATCTCGCAGCACGAACTCGACGGTTTTCACAGAACTTGATCGATCTCGCAGCACGAACTCGACGGTTTTCACAGAACTTGATCGATCTCGCAGCACGAACTCGACGGTTTTCACAGAACTTGATCGATCTCGCAGCACGAACTCGACGGTTTTCACAGAACTTGATCGATCTCGCAGCACGAACTCGACGGTTTTCACAGAACTTGATCGATCTCGCAGCACGAACTCGACGGTTTTCACAGAACTTGATCGATCTCGCAGCACGAACTCGACGGTTTTCACAGAACTTGATCGATCTCGCAGCACGAACTCGACGGTTTTCACAGAACTTGATCGATCTCGCAGCACGAACTCGACGGTTTTCACAGAACTTGATCGATCTCGCAGCACGAACTCGACGGTTTTCACAGAACTTGATCGATCTCGCAGCACGAACTCGACGGTTTTCACAGAACTTGATCGATCTCGCAGCACGAACTCGACGGTTTTCACAGAACTTGATCGATCTCGCAGCACGAACTCGACGGTTTTCACAGAACTTGATCGATCTCGCAGCACGAACTCGACGGTTTTCACAGAACTTGATCGATCTCGCAGCACGAACTCGACGGTTTTCACAGAACTTGATCGATCTCGCAGCACGAACTCGACGGTTTTCACAGAACTTGACGGGTTTTTTTGCAGGATTCGACATCATTGTGTTGGTAGTTTAGTTGATTCATTCAGCCCACTCTATTTTCATTCAGTTAATCTCTGTTAAAAAACATCTTAAATCATTCCACTCATGTCATTGATGAGTGTGTGTTTTGTTTTCTGTTGGTTGTCTGCAGTAATGCCACCATTGAGTGTCTAGTTGAGGCACATTTCACCTTGGCATTTTACTTCTCAGATTTACAGAGCACTGTGCCTACTAGCGCATTACTCTAGTAACAATGGTTTAGACCACAATTTACAATTTAGTCATTGTTGTAAGTCGCTCTTATTCAGATTCTGGGCGCATGCACAATTAGCTAATTAAGATGTCATCCGGGCATTTAACTAATTCATAAAATAAGAGTTAACTTTTATCAGTTGATACGATGCAATTCGAATAAAAAATCAAATTAAATAATTAAACTGTGATTATATTGAAACAACTCTCCGACTGAAAAGTTAAATCAGGTAACAAAAGTGTTTAGTGTAGCATCTCGATAATGACGCTGATTGGCTACTGGCGCCTCACGGGAACGCCTACACAAAATGGAGTGGTAACCTTTCATAACAACGAGATCACGCCTGTGCTGCCAGACTCTCGTCACGGCGGTTTCACGAATCCGAGAGAGAGTCAGATAAGCGAAACTATAAAAACACATCATGCCCAAATTGGTTTGGCACCATGTTGCATCGGTTTATTGGGAGATAGCAGTTGGGGTGCGCTTTCCCTCACCCTAGTCTAAATATAAATTATCACGTTTTGTGATGAGAACTGTAACATAAAGTCGACGAAGTGGGTAAACAATAAGGTACACGGCCTATTACCTGGATACACAGTCACAGTCACCTACCTTTGAGATTTCCCCCAGGAGTGTACGTTGTCGCGTCATCTTGTAGTTTTAGTTTGTACGGACATGGAGTGACGTTAACAGTATGAACGTGCAGTGGAATCATACTGGAACATGCGTTTGTCGGGGCGCTAAACCTAAACCCAATCCCTGCCGGGAGGAAACCCAGCAGCATCAGAAACCATCCAACATATTCCATGGCGCTTAAATGTATTGCGTTTGCTCAACGAATACAACCGACTGACGCTGTGTTTCTGCTTTGTGTGAGCAATGTAAAATGAAATATAAACACATATGAAGTGACGTAATCTCTCACGAAATTACCTGGGAAATACCCGACGTCAAATGATGAATTAACGTAAAACGAAACTAACAAGATCAGATAGACATCCATGCGTTTCAACGCGAAGTTATGCGAATGTCAGTGATGTGAATCGGTCTGATTTTCATAATCAGTTTGGCCAAACCGATCGATTATATAACATAATAATTGGTTTGTGCCTATACATTGTGAGCGACCAACGTTATTGTAACGTAGAGTGCTGCCGCCTATCGGGATTCGCCGTAAATTTTTGGTCATTCGTCACGGGGAAAATGTATAGTAGCCTGACCATTAGTCGCGTTTTAGAGGTGGTCGCTGACGAGGGGTCATTTATACAGGGCATGTAGGCCGTCAATGAAAAAATGTACTCGATCAAACTGTTCCCAGGGATAGTCGAACAGTTCGTCACCAGCGGCCGGCTGTTTTAACGCCATAACTAACCTCGATTATTCACACTCCGCGATGTGACGCCACCGTTTAACAAGAGATGGAACAAGATTGCCATCCAAGCATTATTGTCTGTGCATCCTAAGCAAACTCCCAGATGACAAGCGGACAATGAAACCATTGGCTTATCGAGGGTCCAACCATTTCTAATTTATATGTAATCCGCCCTCCTGAAATATTTCTAATTTTTTTCCCATTTTATAGTTTACATCCAAGTTCAATTTACATTTTCCAAAATTGAATAATAGCTTCCATTTTTGAGACCGTTTAAAAATATCTCTAGATCGTTTTGTAAATTATGTTTATCTCAGTTTTAAGCTTTCTAAAAATGTGTCATTCGCAAATTTCAGTAACTTGCATGTTCCTGTTTGTCGGACACAAGATTCCCTGCAGAAGAGAGTCCGGATAAATCGGGAACAGGAACGAAATTCTGCATGATTTTTGTATAATAATCGAAAATGATCGATCACACAAGATTGTAATCGATTGATTGATACGAAGCATGAACCAACCAACATTCGACTAAATCGATTAATCGGAATAGCATTAGCAAATACAAAATGTATTTGTTAAAAATAAATTATTTCACCAACCGTTACAGAGATTAATTAAGAAATTAAGAGAGTGTATTAATTAATCTCTTAATTAATACACTCCACTACAAATGGGGTGCGGTAGCGTGGCTGTTGAAGCGCCTGGATGTCAATCAAGACGACCGGGGTTTGAGTCCATCTGCTGTCGTTACGAAGTTTGGGCAACTTCGTTCGCCCCACTTTGCCTGTATCTTTCGAAAGAGACACCGACAGCCGTTAATCTCTTCTACCTGGTGTCTATGCCAGATCCCACACAGAGGGTAAATGTGCAGACTGTCGTGGAACCACCAACTCTAAAACAGGGTTAACTGCGCTTGCAAAGAGCCCAGTCCTATAATACTAGAAGAAGAAGGTACGTTTTTCTTGACCTTTTTTTGCGAGGCTTTTCTCTTATCTGATAGTCTGAGAGCCAAAGTGTTTGTTTTATGGAAAGCCGCGGAGCAAACATGGAGGACAACGATGACCTATGTTTTCAATGCTGGCTTTACTGGTGCCACCACCACAGGGTAGGCAGGGGCGGATCTAGGCTCGTTTGCAGGGGGTCTCCGTCAGTCGTAGTCATATGTCATTCTACTTACGAACCGGGGGGGGGGACACATGTGTCGTTTTATATAAAGGTTAATATTAGCTGGCTGCTAATACTTCAGTCTTTACATTGACACACAGTGCAGTTTTGTCTTATTTTTATGTCAAAAAAGGTAATTTTTTAACACACATTTGTTACAAACTTCAAATCTTCACAAATTCTGTTGTATGTATGAAATAAACCAGGCAAACAAAAACAACGTTTGGCACTGCATCGGCTAGAAAATTATGAAACAAAATCTGGTTTTTACTAGAAAATAACACTAAACTGGGCAATTGGAAGTCTATATAAGAGTGCATGTTAGTGTGTTTATGTTCACAAGTGATCCTGAGCATTTTACATCAGATATCCTAGGGGCAAACTTGCCCCGTAGCACACAGGCGGACGTGCCACAACACAGAGACATATTTGGTGGGCGGCAACTAAATATCACTGAGCAACAACGCAAGATCCAAACAATATCTCTGATCGAAAAAAAACAAAAAAACTTTCAGTCACCAAAATCAGTTTTCTAGTTCACAACTTTCCAGCCAGCAACTTGTGGACGTCAGTTTCCCGCTGCATCAGTGTTCGAAATGAGGGGGTCTGGGGGTTCCTGTCATAAGGCACGAGTGATCTCCCATAAGAAAGAAAAATGTAAGCTTGGGGGGTCCTACATTTGATCGTTTTACCGATGTAATTACCCTTCCGCTGTTACACCTCTTGCTGCGTGTAAGGCTACTCTGTTGCACCTCTTGCTGCGTGTGAGGCTACTCTGTTGCACCTCTTGCTGCGTGTGAGGCTACTCTGTTACACCTCTTGCTGCGTGTGAGGCTACTCTGTTGAACCTCTTGCTGCGTGTGAGGCTACTCTGTTGCACCTCTTGCTGCGTGTGAGGCTACTCTGTTGCACCTCTTGCTGCGTGTGAGGCTACTCTGTTGCACCTCTTGCTGCGTGTGAGGCTACTCTGTTACACCTCTTGCTGCGTGTGAGGCTACTCTGTTGCACCTCTTGCTGCGTGTGAGGCTACTCTGTTGCACCTCTTGCTGCGTGTGAGGCTACTCTGTTACACCTCTTGCTGCGTGTGAGGCTACTCTGTTACACCTCTTGCTGCGTGTGAGGCTACTCTGTTGCACCTCTTGCTGCGTGTGAGGCTACTCTGTTGCACCTCTTGCTGCGTGTGAGGCTACTCTGTTACACCTCTTGCTGCGTGTGAGGCTACTCTGTTGCACCTCTTGCTGCGTGTGAGGCTACTCTGTTGCACCTCTTGCTGCGTGTGAGGCTACTCTGTTGCACCTCTTGCTGCGTGTGAGGCTACTCTGTTACACCTCTTGCTGCGTGTGAGGCTACTCTGTTGCACCTCTTGCTGCGTGTGAGGCTACTCTGTTGCACCTCTTGCTGCGTGTGAGGCTACTCTGTTGCACCTCTTGCTGCGTGTGAGGCTACTCTGTTACACCTCTTGCTGCGTGTGAGGCTACTCTGTTGCACCTCTTGCTGCGTGTGAGGCTACTCTGTTGCACCTCTTGCTGCGTGTGAGGCTACTCTGTTACACCTCTTGCTGCGTGTGAGGCTACTCTGTTGCACCTCTTGCTGCGTGTGAGGCTACTCTGTTGCACCTCTTGCTGCGTGTGAGGCTACTTTGTTGCACCTCTTGCTGCGTGTGAGGATACTCTGTTACACCTCTTGCTGCGTGTGAGGCTACTCTGTTGCACCTCTTGCTGCGTGTGAGGCTACTCTGTTGCACCTCTTGCTGCGTGTGAGGCTACTCTGTTACACCTCTTGCTGCGTGTGAGGCTACTCTGGCTCGGCTGTGCTAAAACTCGGTTTTCGCATAACTCGACAGTTTTCGCAGAACTTGATCGATCTCGCAGCACGAACTCGACGGTTTTCGCAGAACTTGATCGATCTCGCAGCACGAACTCGACGGTTTTCACAGAACTTGACGGTTTTTTTTGCAGGATTCGACATCATTGTGTTGGTAGTTTAGTTGATTCATTCAGCCCACTCTATTTTCATTCAGTTAATCTCTGTTAAAAAACATCTTAAATCATTCCACTCATGTCATTGATGAGTGTGTGTTTTGTTTTCTGTTGGGTGTCTGCAGTAATGCCACCATTGAGTATCTAGTTGAGGCACATTTCACCTTGGCATTTTACTTCTCAGATTTACAGAGCACTGTGCCTACTAGCGCATTACTCTAGTAACAATGGTTTAGACCACAATTTACAATTTAGTCATTGTTGTAAGTCGCTCTTATTCAGAGCGACTTACAACAAGTGCATTCAACCTAAGTTGATAATATAACTACAGGTTTTCACAGAACTACAGGTCGCTATGATAGCAAGCAAGTTTTTTTTATACAAAAATAGGCGTTAATAGCCATTACAGTGCCTGAAAAGAAGATTTTTAAGAAGATTTTTTGGGGGACTCCGAAGAGTCAGTAGTCATTTCGAACACTGCACTGCATGTAGTTTGATGATCATGTGACTTAATCGTGTGACCGAAATTACAAAATTCTGCAACGGCGCGGAATAAAAGCCGGTTAGCGGACTTGCCCCGGGGGCGGACTAGTCCCGGTCTCCCCTTCGTGTTCTTTTACCGTAACATTAGCCACGGACACAGGGGGGGTCTAAGACCCCCTTCATGACCTAGGGGGTCTTGAGACCCATAAGACCCCCCACTGGATCCGCTGCTGGTAGGCAACATATTTCTCAAACGTGGCGTTGCTGTTTTTATCATATCCGTGACCTTCGCCGTATTCGCCGGTATATGTCACTTTCTGTCGCTGAA
Organism: Lamellibrachia columna; assembly: GCA_963662155.1. Taxonomy (NCBI): domain Eukaryota; kingdom Metazoa; phylum Annelida; class Polychaeta; order Sabellida; family Siboglinidae; genus Lamellibrachia; species Lamellibrachia columna. The sequence goes on along the minus strand of OY759267.1, from coordinate 16,927,238 downwards.
ACTATTGCAACAACTCTTGTTAGCAGCAGACTTGATTATTGCAATTCCCTCCTTCACAATATTGCTATCAAGGATATTACAAAACTTCAACGTGTTAAAAATTGTTTGACTAGGGTAGTTACACGATCTCCTCGTTTCTCTTGCTCAGTGCCACTTCTAAAATCCTTGCATTGACTCCCTGTGCGATATCGCATTATTGTTAAGATCTGTACAATTACCTATCAAGCCCTTTCAACCAAACAATCTGCATATTTACATTCAATGCTCACTCCAGCAAGACAACCCAGACAGCTTCGGTCGTCTGGTTCTGGTTTACTTTCTGTTCCCATAGTTAAGACAAACACTGGAACTCGAGCTTTCTCGGTTGCCGCACCAACCCTGTGGAATTCACTCCCCGACAGCGTAAAATCAGTAAGAAATATAGCTTCATTTCGCCGTCATCTGAAAACCTATCTTTTTAAAATTGCCTATCCTCCTTAGCTTCTTGGCACCTCCATCCATCTGTTGACGACTTTTCGCATTGTACATGATCACGAGAATGCCTAATCCTTTGATTTTGTTGCGCCACTGAGCTCGGATGTTCCGAGGATATTGGCGCCAAATAAGTCATTTTATTATTATTATTATTATTATTATTATTATGATCTTCTTACAAAGACCTTCCTGCAGCTCGCACTGGACGCGGTTATGTTTTCCAGTTGCGTGTGGTGCAGGAATCCGAGTAGGCTGTGTCCATTTATATCGGTTCAGCTTGCCTCCGACGTGATGCAGGTAATACGCCCGCGCGGCGGCGTCTTTTTCCTGATGAACCACCTCCACGACCACCTTGGAAGTGATGCTTGTCGCCTTGAAGCCAGCAGTAGACCTTTCATGGATAGTAGTCGCTGACCGCTTGCGTAACGTCTTAACAGCACAGGCCGAACCCACCAACATTTAAAATCACTCATCAGGTTGGGTGGACATTGAGGGGTATCATGTTTGGAAGTTTTTTTTTTTTAAACAAAATCGAGTTATACCATTTTCGTGAACTGCACACAGGAAATAAGTTAACCGGTGACTCATGATTACGCACATTTTCAAGAAGCCAATAAACACGTCACAATAACCACCACTGGCAAACTAAATGTGGTCTTTCCCAGACAAGACACTCACCTGCTGTAGAGATGAAAATGTTAGATGCTCATTATAACGCAATATGGCCAATCAGCCGCTGCTAGCTGCTAATGGTAGCTATGGCAATAACGACTAATCACTATATTCAAGAAGTCGAATTCGGCCCGTGGACAAAGACCGGCTACAGACAAAGACTATACGGGCGTACGCAACGTAACCATGTCCTCGTCGGCGCGTTGCGGATCGCTCGTTCTGTTTTATCTCGACAGCAAATGCGATGCCATCAGGAGAACCGAAGTCAGCGTGTGTTAGCATGAGACCAGATCACGTGGACACCGGTGCACAGACGTCCGCCCTCACTATTCGCTGCAGCTGAAACGTGGCGTAACAACGTACACACCGGGACGGATATTGAAAGGTATGGCACACGAATCGCGGCACGCGTATGCAATCCGGGTCCACCTAATTGTTGCCCTTATAAAGATACAATATGATGTACAACAACCACGTATCTGCTATTTCGGCGCAGGAACAGCAATTGGGCTCACATTTCCAGAATATGAATAATCTAAAAGAAGGATTGGTGTTACTGTCAAAATGTCAGTTCACTCAGCTGTATATTAAAATGAGTCACTGGAATTAGATGACGGTGGGTAAATGTTAACCACTAATCTTCGTGCAGGAATTGCAGCGTGGCTGAATGATTCACAGAGAAATCGAGCTGGTGTTGAACGTAACAGGTCCGCCAGGGGTGAAGCGAGAAGAGCGTTGATCCTTTCTTACTGTTATAAAAATGGTCATGGCCATTATGACAGTCATCGAGGAGAATGACCATGTGACCATGTGACCATGTGACCATGTGACCAAAGGGGCGCTCCGTCAGTGTTGAACAAAAGCAAACCAAATCAACCACCCCTGATTGATTAATTGGTTGACACCGGGAGTAATAACGACAACAGTGGTGCAATCGCTCTAGGTACAGTTTCACAAACTTCCGCAAAGACTAGTTATATTGATCAGAAGATAAATACATATACACGATATTCGATTATCTGTGCACAAACTTGGACAGTTCTTGCTGACAGAATTGTCGCATCAGTGTTTCTGCCTCTTCCTAACTAAGATGGTATACAATAACCTGGTATTATTTCGTGATTGATCTCCTGCTTGTGACAGTTTGGTGTTCTTTGTTGTAGGTCTTGTGCTCGAGACGTTCGCCGTTTGTGCACTACTGGCGGCTGCAGCTCATTTGTTGGAATAACCTCGCGTCCCCTAGCTACAAGATCTCGCCGGGGGGGGGGAGGGGGACCAAGCTTAGTCATCCATTAGTTTACCATGCTATCATGTACACAACAGGTTATATATGAAAAAATAAAACATTAAACCAAAGAGGGGCATGCCCCAATGTCCCCCTCCAAACAGACCACTGGTTCCGGTGGTGTTTATATTTCTGTCTTTGCTGCACAACTTATTTATATACCAGAACCAGCAATTACAGTTACATAAGTTCATTTCATGATAGTGCCGCAACACTTAGATATTCCTATTTTTACGCGAAATGTCAAGTAGATGGACTGCCATTCTTAGCGTCAGTTGCACTGGGCGACCCGTTCGTTAGTTTCTCTCATAATCCTGTTTGGTGATTGAATTAATAAGTATGAATGGTGTATTGTTAACGGAAAAGCTGTTATTATATTATTATAGTTATTATTATTGACTTCCATAGTTTCTGTAATTATTTTTCTATGCTTGACCACCGATCTGTGTACGACTGCTTTGAAATACGTTGTAAAGACGTTGGTTGGATTGTGGTGAATGCAACCTATCACATTAGAATGCTATGTATGTAATACCGCGCTTCCCGTTGTTTATATGTGGCTGTATATCACTGGTTTATTGACGATGCAATTGTTTCTAATTACGAAGCGATAATAGTATGACGTCATTATTTGCATTATGGTTGGGGCAAATGTGAATCGGCTTGTTGGACGTAAAAGCAGTTACAAAGTAACAATTTCGGGTTAATGTTGAACTAAATCAATTAACAAATGAGAGAATAACTAGTTTGTTTTATTCACAGCAAGACACACATTAAACTACATGTGTTCACTACACAATCGTTTGGGCCGAGATCACTATGCCCTTTGTGCTCTGAGGCCAGAGTTACCAGAGTTGCGGGCCGAACTCTCCAAAGAATGCTGTCCGAATTCACCGTGAGCCGACATCACCTGTATCCGCGCTGACAGCTCGCTGACATCTCGCCTCGATCCTAGGTGGACCGCGGTCGTCGACGCCCGTGTCGCTGCCTGTGTTCTACGGATTGGTGGCGTCAACATAGCTTCCACTATTGGGAATGATGTGGGCATATCATCCTTTCAAGGAGATTTTAGCACCAGGATAACCCAGGGTTGCCACCTTCCCTGGTCCGGATCACAGTCGAAACAAATTTTCTCGAAGCGAGCAAAGCCTGCTGTGCTTCGTCGGTTTGACGTTTTTTTTAAAACAAAGTGTTGTGTTTAGATATTTCTTGTCACGGTGTACTTCTTTTGTGGAGAGCTGATTTTTCTTTCTCAGAAATGTGGGAATGTTAACTTTGACATTGTACGGGGCGAATATATCTTGCACATTGAAACCTTTGTCTGACGTGATGGAGTTATCAGGATCGCACCTCTGTGGCAAGTCTCCTCGCTCCACAAGAATGCGATCACTGGTAGATCCTCCATAAGCTGGTGTGACGTATGATGCTAATCTTCCTGGTGTGATGCCTACAAGTACTTTTAGTGTGTTTCTGTTTTTGTAGGTTGAATATGTCACTTGTTGAGCTATGGGTTTTCCAGGTTTTTTGATGGGCACCTCCATCCCATCAACGATCACCCTGGTGGTAGCATACTGGCGCTTAAAACCACTTGGCATGTATGTGTCCACTAGTTCTTTGGTGGACCTAATGTCTAGTTCCTTCCATGAACAATACATTACATTTATCCATGTGACAAAATGTGTTGCAGTTTAATGAGGGTGAGCAGGAGTTGGTTTTCCACGGATATTTTCTGCAGAGTTCTCCACCTGTACTCCAGATGATGAGCTGCCGGGCCAAGGCTCTGCAGCATGTAGTTGTCCACCTGTACTCCAGATGATGAGCTGCCGGGCCAAGGCTCTGCAGCATGTAGTTGTCCACCTGTACTCCAGATGATGAGCTGCCGGGCCAAGGCTCTGCAGCAGGTAGTTGTCCACCTGTACTCCAGATGATGAGCTGCCGGGCCAAGGCTCTGCAGCATGTAGTTGTCCACCTGTACTCCAGATGATGAGCTGCCGGGCCAATGTTCTGCAGCAGGTAGTTGTCCACCTGTACTCCAGATGATGAGCTGCCGGGCCAAGGCTCTGCAGCAGGTAGTTGTCCACCTGTACTCCAGATGATGAGCTGCCGGGCCAAGGCTCTGCAGCAGGTAGTTGTCCACCTGTACTCCAGATGATGAGCTGCCGGGCCAAGGCTCTGCAGCAGGTAGTTGTCCATCTGTACTCCAGATGATGAGCTGCCGGGCCAAGGCTCTGCAGCAGGTAGTTATCTACCTGTACTCCAGATGATGAGCTGCCGGGCCAAGGCTCTGCAGCAGGTAGTTGTCCACCTGTACTCCAGATGATGAGCTGCCGGGCCAAGGCTCCGCAGCACGTACTGGAAATTGCGATAGCTCTGGAGACCAGAGTAGTGCTGCAGCATCTTCGGATCATTGCTCAATTCCTCAATGGACAGCCTCAACCAATGTGGTGTTTGGGAAGAGTTATCTGCTGGCACTGAGCAGTGTATGACAGGGTTTTCATTAACACTGCTGTTGATATCACCAATAACTAACTCCGTTACATCAAGGTGAGCATCAATGACAACCGAAAGAAGAACACATACACTAGTATCAGATGGCATATGTTATTTCACTTATATTTGTTAGCAAATGTCAGTTGCATGTTTGTGTCGAATGGTAATTCACTAGTGGAATGTATGCATCATTAATAATACAAAATGTGCTTGTATTCAATGTAACATGATCAGTTAAATACATTTTCTTGTGTATATAACCAATTTAATCTTGTCTCTTGTCGTTATTTAATGATCACCAAGATATCCCATATACGTTATAGCACATGCCATATTCAGTGGCAGTGACGGTGTAACCCCCCCCCCAATTAACTGGCCTGAGGGCGATTTACTTTTACGCACCCTATCCTTCCGACCCCTCCCCCATATTTACAAGATATATACACGGGTTTAGTTATAGTAAAATTTAATAAATACAGTCCAACGTGACCCTCTCTTGTCGGCGGCGCGTCTAATTGCATGGACCCACTTGTACTCAGTGTCAGCTGGGAATTGATGGCCTCGCTAAGAACACTCAGGCGCCGAGCAGCGGTTTGGCATTGTTACACATTACTCGTTGCTATTCAAGTGCGCTCAAGCATACAATTGTTGAATCAACATGTTTACTGAGTGAAAATGGCTAGCCTCGTTTTCGAATTTGATATTGGGTGCCGGAACGGTACGTGCGCCCTCTGGTGATTATTACGGCTACCCGCCGCCTCATTCTAATGAATTTTTCGGTGTTGTGGAAATGGAAATATACTACAAGATGTAATATAATATGATTTCAAGCAATCTTTGTTGTTATTCCCTATAAGTGGTAAATTTACGTGTATACTACCATCACTTACTGTTATGATAACATAATTACATTACGAATGTAATAAGTAGAACCTACAACTTTGTGCAAAATAAAAAAGTACCATAAAATAACAGAATACGAAAAAAATGTATTCCCTCGTATCGGATTCCTAGTTCTCAACTAGCAAAATTTACTGGGCCAAGGATAGCTCTAAAACATGATTGGCCCAATGAAGGCTGTCACTGGCTCAACTGGTATTGGCTTGCCATGAATAAAAACATGATTGGGATGTCAATCATTTGCCCAATCAGGTTTTGTTAGCTGGGGTCAGTAAAGGGTCAATGATGTTTCCATTGGCTTTTGGCATGACCTGGTGTGCGCATTCTCATTGGGCCAATGGAAAACAGCTAATGATATGTCAATGAAAAAGGCATGTTTGAGCTTCATTGGGCCAATGAGGTTTTGCTAGCTGGGTCAGATAACTGAGCCGTTAATAATTATGACCCGTTTGCGCAAACGGTTTTTGACCGACTATGTCGTACGGCACTTTGTTTGTGGCAGAATGAACCAATTCATCTATGACAGTTCGACATTTATAAACCTAGTACTAGTGTGAGGACACCGATTCGTGCACACACCCATCAACCAGTGCATCAGGCGCCGTCCTCTCGCACCGAAACCGGACAAGGCTAAGCCATTTACGGTCTGGTGCAGGAGGTTCGGCGTCTCCATACTACGCTGGAGCCTGGTCCCAAGTAACCGCGCGGTGACAGTGGGGCAGTCCACACGGCCGACCACGTCACCAACGGAGGCTGCCTTGTCTATCAACTACCTGGGGGCGTGCATAATTTATTCAATCCATCCCGATTTAAAAAAAATCATTATGGAACAACAACGAATATCACCAAGACTCCCCTACATAAAAACAAAATCCTTTGTAATGTACGAGTGACCGTGTAGGGCAGACACCTCGTGTTGTGCTTTTTCAAGTTTAGTCTCGTTCAGTGACGTCTTCCAGGATGCAAAAACCTCCACCGGGTCGACTCATTCCAGCACGATATCGTGACTGATGTGTCAGAATTGTCCCACTTTTCTAACAAACATGCAACCGCCGACGGTGTTGGCGCCATAAAAATACACGTTTTTGCAGCACACAATGCGTGCTAGATGGAACCAAAGCAAGGTCCATGATTGTTCACGGCGACAACCGACGAGATCTTGGTGACTAACTGCCCGCGATGCTTTGAGGTGGCATGATTTAAAACATGGTAGTGTCTCGCACGCTCTTACGCACTGTCACACGCTGAGCAGCATTCTTTGCGCTGGCACTGTCTAGACAGTACATGCATCCAACTACGTCAGCACACATAGCAGTAACGAAGTCTACATCACAATTCGGCGACGGTTCAGCTGCTGACCATATACAACGATGAAGACATCCTGCACGCTGGTGTCGACGAAGGTCCTTCTGTTGCTCACCGTTGTAGCGGTGGCACATTGCTACAGGAATGGCGTTCGCGGTCAATCGTGCGTTGACATGAAGCCTGGCCACGGCACTGCTCAGAATACGACGAGTCCGTATGTTCTGGAAGTGAAAGGCGGCGCGACCACTTACTCGGCCGGCAAGGAAGTCCACGGTGAGTTGGCATCGACAGCCAGTGTGATGCTTATCGTCGTGGGATAAGTGTTGTTGCTCTCCTCTTTATCCCTGAAGTCCGGGGTGAGTTGGCATCGACAGCCAGTGTGATGCTTATCGTCGTGGGATAAGTGTTGTTGCTCTCCTCTTTATCCCTGAAGTCCGGGGTGAGGCTGGTACCGAGAATCGTCGTCGATTTTTGCCCCTTCTTCTTCGCTGATCCCGTTTCACTGTCGTCTCCACCAACCATCTCCACTTCCCCATCCCTTGCTTTAATTCCCCACTCCCCTCCTACTCCCGCCAAACCTCTCTTCACACAGTCCTCCCATCTCAGTCTTGGTCTTCTCCTTCTACTTCCTACTTCTTCCACTCTAAACGCATCCGCTCTTTTGGTCAACTGCTCGTCAGCCGTTCCCCTTCCATTCTTTCCACGTGTCCAGTCCACTTTAGCCGGCGCCTCACCAGCTTCCCCGTGAGACTCTCTTTCACATATAATTAGCGATCTCTGTTGAGGTCATATATGCGTAACAGCTTAAGATCTCTGCCTAACCGGCTTAATGTAAATATACGTCTACACAATTTTGGCAAACAATAGTATTTTGTGAATATCTACATATAGTCCAGGAGCATTAAGGTTGAACATGGAAATAAATAGTACAAAGCTATTTTTAAGGATAGTTGCAAAATACCACATTGAACACCACACATGACAAACACAAATGTTTATTTTTGACACTATGGCATCGCGGTTGGTGTAAATTTAAAGCATATGATCTAATGCACCAAACTGGCTACAAAATTATCCTATTTGTGAAATGCACGTACCACGGTAGGCCAGATTTAAGGTCACAATCCTATCTTTAAAAAATATCTATGGGGCCTACGTAAACACGAAACAACTGGTCGGGCTATTTTTTCAGATGTATTAACATAAACAATTGCTGTTGCAACTTTTTTCTGCTAGCAGTGAGTATGTTTAAAAAAGAGGTTCACACATATATCAGGAGGGCGGGTTGCACATAGATGAACATTGTTGGACACTCGATAAGCCAATGGCTTCCTTGTCCACTTGCCATCTGGGCCTTTGACTTGGATGGCAAATCTTGTTAAATCTTGTTAAATCTTGTATTTTGTAACTATTCTTTGGATTATTTATTTCCATCTTGGGTCAATTTTGACCTAATGCTCTTGGACTATTAATGCAATATTTCTTTAACACTTGCATGTCCCCAGGCCCGATTCAGTAAATTTACCGAACTGTGCAAATAAACTACTTTTATAAATATTATGCAGTCATACCTGTGTTAGCACCCATGCACCATTAAGGAAAATAACAGAGTTCGACATACAAATATATTACGCAACAGCGTTATCACAGGCGAACTTATGGTGGCGTGTGACACGTATTTGGGGTTTTGATATTCACCTGTGTTAGCCAATTTCAATAGACAGCAGTTACTCCAAGCTCGACCACGATGTCCACTCTGTCTTATAGGGCTTATACATTGCGTTTGTGCTCCACATCAAGAAAATTCATGCAGCTGATCTGCATGGAAATGCACTCTACTTCAAATCAAGTGTTACTGGAAGTCATATTGTATATCAACCCGTGACCGCTGACTTATCCCTGTTGCAGTGTGCATCAAAAACAGGCGTTTCGAGGGCCTGTTGCTGCAGGCGAGGCGGGCTGATGGCAGTAGTCCAAGCCCGGTTGGCCGATTCTCTACCAAACTGCCTGAAGGGACGAAGGCGCTCAAGTGCCGAGAAGACGCCGACTCAGTGACCCACTCTAACGACGTGTACAAACCCGATGTCACCTGCTTCTGTTGGGAGGGACCGACAACGGAGAGCGGCCAGATCCATTTCATGTAGGTACTTCACAGCCAGTGAAGTGCTTATCAGAATCGATACGCACACCACGGTCGTTCGCCTGGGTTAATATTAAGTATTTTATAGCGCTGTTTCAGTCCTTTTGTCTGTTCAAAGCGCTTTACAACACATTTCTCTATCGACATATGTCCTCAATTAATTGGTGTATGCAGTTTTGAAAAGGTGTGTCTTCATCGCAATCTTAAGGGTGGTGGTACTATAGCATAAGTGCAGCTTTAGAGAAGAATGTTTTGAAGCGTGCAGTGGGCACAGTCAACAAACCCGCATAATTTGTATTGAAGGGAGCGTGTGGATTATCACTGAGAAGCTCGGATATGTAGGGCGGTGCAAGTCCGTGGAGATTAGACGGACGGTTGTGTTCTGTGTGCACTGCGGTATGTGCAGCTGACACTTGTAAATGCCAAATAGCAGTGAGTTACCGATTAAGCGTCTATGGTTCACGGAAGTTCATGTTGTGTGCGACCGTGCGTTCTTGCCTGGTAGTTCCGCGTGGTTCCTTTGTTCACGGCTGTCATAAACCCTGAGATCTGGCGTAGTAACAGCTCGTCTGGAGAAAGCGCACGTCAGGCCACTATTGAAAAAAACCAGGCCTGGGCAAATCGGTTCTGAATAACTACATACCCGTGTCGAATCTACCCTATTTATCTAAGCTAATAGAACGTGTTGTAGCAGCGAGACTGTCGGCTCACATGTCAGAGCATAATCTCAGCGAGCCCTGTCAGAGTGCATACACATCTAACCACAGCGTTCAGACAGCTTTATTGTGCGAGCAGAACAACATCTTGAAAGCAACGGATAATCAACAAGTCACTATTTTGGTGCTGCTTGACCTATCGGCTGCATTTGACACTGTCGACCACAAAGTATTATTGCGTAGGCTGTCACAGGATGTGGGTGTGGCCCATCATGCACTAAAATGGTTCACAGTATACATGAGTGACATAACTCAGTCCGTTCACATACATGACGCATCATCGCCTGCCCGTCCCCTTGGATATGGTGTCCCCCAAGGCTCGGTGCTCGGTCCCCAGCTGGTTTCTACATACAAAAACCTGTTGCCAAGGTCATCAGCAAGTACAATCTGACGTTCCACCTCTATGCAGGTGACACCCAAATGTACCTCCCAGTGAAACCTCTCCACATGGACGTCGCCGCGGCTGTCGAGCGTATTGAGGGTGTGTGGCAGAAATGAGGGCGTAGATGAGCTCCAATTTCCTGAAACTGAATGATGACAAACCGGAGGTCATTATCTTCGGTTCTGCGGAGCAGCTGAAGAAAATCGAGCTATGTGCAATACGCATCGGCGATAGTTTGATCACGGTGTCTCATGACAATGGAGTTGCCTCTAATTGGGAGTCTGACAAACTGTTCCGAGCCCACGCCATGCGTAATATCGAGGAAACACCGGTTAATTTGCAAGGGGTTGCTGTTCCCGCTGATCACATCAGTCTCCCAGTCGATGTCGGGCAGGTTGGCATCTCCAGCAATCCATATGGTGGCACGGGGTGTGTCGTTGTGTAGTTCTCTGATATTGCGGCTCGGTTCTTCCATGTACGACTTGTCAGTGTTGGACGGGCGGTACAGTGCTCCAGTAATAAGTGGAGAATTCCCAGGGCATTCAAGCAGCGCAGCTGTGAACTCAGTTTAAGTTTCCATGTTGATTTCTGTTTCTGTTATGCTGTCCTTGGCGATTATGGCAACACCTCCATGATGGTCTTTGCGGTCCTTTCGCGCAATGAAATTGTAGCAATCTTGGAGTACCTCCCTCTCTCTTGGGTCCCTTCATACAGCCATGTTTCACTTCCGATGACGATATCTGGGTTCACTTCTGATAGTAACAACCAGAATGAGGTACGCTTTGCTTTGAAAGTTTGCGGTGAGCACCCAGAAAGTGTTTTATTCAGTTTAGAATGTGGTGTTGCCACAGGTCTGGTACTGAACGTGGGTGATGACGTACGTAGGGAAGGACTAAAGGAGCCGTCCTTTGAGCTGAAGCTCTGTGATGAAAGGGACTCCCTGCTCGTATTGTCATCATCGCTAGGCAGACTGTAAACGTTCTGCATTGTCATTGAATGATGTGTTCGGGTGTGCGTCGTTTCAATTAGGTTAAGGTTGTCGAGAAGGTCAAATTGGTTGGATGTTGATATTTCTGTGGCACCGAAAACGGAATTTGAAAAGTTTAGATGGTTGCATTCAGGGCAAGCCGACGAGCAAGATGAATGAACTATCCAGTTGTCGCATTGTATAGCTTTGTGGTGATTTAGGACTTCCCTGTGACATATGCCACAGGGTGCCGAGTAACTAGGACGATGCCATTGACTGCTGCGGTTTCTGTAAATTGCATTGAATTCTTGGCGGGACGCCAGCACACTTTATGTGTACGGCTTTGCTACGGTACATGTCGGTACATGTTAGGAAGAGTCCGTTTGACTTAATCGTTTTATTACAGATGCCGCATTTAGTGGGGCCAGGGTTCATATGTACGTGTAAATGTAAAATGTTTAAATATTAAGTTCACCTACTCTTAAATACACTTACTCTTTAAATCCACACACTTAAATACACTTACTCTTTAAATTAACACACGTAGATACACGTAAATCTCAGTAGTTATTAATATAAAATCGCAGTAAAATATTACATAAACTTTATAGGCTGCAGGATTATTTAATCTTACGAACTACAGGTAAAATGTGTGACTGGGTTGCAAGACGCTTTGTGCAGTGCGATGGAAGTGCAAGTCTTCACCCTGGTTGGGCCTCAGGGCGTTACTGGGTAAAGAACGTATTGGTGAAAGGCCTGTTAGTAGACTGTTTATTTTATAATTATTCCGTATATTGTGTTTACTGTGGGATTCTGATTGCTGAAAGCCTATGATTAGGACATATAACTAAAATATATTTTATGGTTATAAGTAATGTACGTTTAGTTTGAGAGAATGCTATGATTTGTTGAGTTGTTTTGGGGGTGGTTTGGGTTTCGCGCGCTATATGTTTACTGTTTACGAATCCGCCATATTGTTTTGAAACTTTGGACTGATTGTTAAGCAAACTAATAATAATAATAATAAACAGTAAAACATAACTTTGGAATGATTGCTCGCAAATGTATTTATATGAACGTATTGTGATGATGATGATACTATTACACGTTGTAAGTTTGGGTTAATAAAAGTATTTAAAAATTGTATTACAGTCGATAAACGTGGCGGTAAGCAAAATATACAACGGCGCCTGACGCATGCGCACACTCGCAACCATATATGACGTAAACCAATCACGATTAACTAATAATGTATAGCACCATGCTTTGATATTAAATTGAACCATGTTGTGTATTGTTACACGTCTGATGCACGTCTGATGATTAAGGCATGTAGCTGTTACAAAGGAAATAAGTTGTTTCATATGACACCGCCTGACTTTGTTACAGAGCAACTATAAATGAAGGGAAGAACAAGTATTGGATGAATGTCACATCGAAGTCTCTCGCACCTGAAGGTGATACTGTTCGCGTGATCATAAACATGTCATGTTATGTGTTCCGGTGTCACATCTAATAAGTACCCCCCATTTTGGGTTCCCCGGTCATTATATTTATATATATATATATATATATATATATATATATTATATATATGTGTGTGTGTGTGTGTGCGTGTGCGTGTACGTGTGCGTGTGCGTGTGCGTGTATGTGTAATACATAATGAACCCAATGGGTCATTTTTATAAAGATAATTATGGACCCCTTCATATCATTTTGACTCCCATGTGGAGAACATTGTCATGTGTCCAGCATAATACGTGTGTGTAACATCAGCCATTTAATAGTATCAAAGTTCAAAGTGTCAATCAAATTAAAACGTGTTTTGATGCTAATGACATAATTGTGTGGGATCGCCAACGTCGCCAGACATGGCACATGGTATAGAAAAAATATAATACTCTTTCAAGGGGTTAATGGTTATAAGGCGGTTGTCATCATTATCTAGATAATAATCGGGGGTAATTATTATCTAGATAATAATGACTGGGGGTAGGTATCATATCGGGGTACGTATCTGATGCGACATCGGCGTTACACAACATAGTCCATGCATTGTAGTAGATATATTTATCATGCGAAAGACGATTATTTGGATTAACTATAGGTAACGGTCGTCAACATACTCCATCTGGTTAATTTATTTTGGTTTTAGTACAGTTACCAAGCGATAATGACATATACGTTTTAGTATGTTATAATGTATTTAACGTTTGGATAAATAAAACACCACCTGTGACGTATTTAGAACAAGCGATCGGTTAATTCTTGATAAAAACACCACCATTGTATATGGTCATTAATTAATATAGGATATGTAGCGTGATGGCCGCCATATTTGTCAGTCATTTTCTAGGTCAGTTGAACTAGGTCATATTATGTTAGGTGCTATTAAATCAATTCTTGCATGTATACAGCTATAGTTAAATTACAACGTATTTAGGCTACATGCTCGTTACGGGAACGGCCGTGAAACTACATCCTCCCAGGCTACCAGAATAGAATATAACTTTGTATTTTATATTTAATTTAAGAAATATAATACTCTTTCTAGGCATTGCATATCTTAGCCACAGTAGTTTATAATATTCAAGAGGGTTATGTTTATAAAGCGGAGGGTCATTACTATTAAAATAATGATGAACGGAGGTAATTAGTTTGTAGATAATAACGACCGGGGCGGTAGGTATCATATGGGGATACGTATTTGATGCGACACATATATTTATCATGCAAAAGATGACTATTAGAATTAGCTATAAGTAACTGTCGTCCACCTACTCCCTCGGGTTAGTTTATGTTGGTTTTAGTATAGTTACCAATAGATAATGACATACAAATACGTTTTAGTATATTATTATGTATTCAACGTTTGAATAAATAAAACACCACCTGTGACGTATTTAGGCGAAGCCCCCTTCGTCTCAGATTTTTATTTTGTTCATATATAATCTTTTGCGCCACTATATAGTAGCATGTAAACTAATGGGTGACTAAACTTAGTCCTCCGCCTTGTGTCCCCCCGCGAGATCCTAGATATACCACTGAACACCACTACATTTTATTCACTGGATTTACCAAAAATCGTGGGTTCACATCAGTTTCCTATATGCTGTCGTTTTGTGAACCAACTACGATTAAAACTTAATAATCGATCGTTTAATTCTTATTAAAACACCGCAATTGTATATGGTCAAAAGCCTCGACTTTGGTCTGCGGAGGTGGTAGTGTTAAAGACTCGATACAGCCCAGTGAACATTAAAATTAATATAGAACGTGTAGCGCGATGGCCCCCATATTCGTCAAAGGCATTTTCAAGGTCAGTTGAACGAGGTCATGTTATGTCATCGTGTTGTCTGCATGCAGTATATGCGTGTATCCTGTTGCAGGTTATTTCAACGGCACAACAGCAACCCCAGGTAAGATGCGCCAACCTGTTTCTGACTTTAGACGCTATTAAATAAATCCAGCTATAATTAAATTACAACGTATTTAGGCTGCAGAGTCGTTACGGCAACGGCCGTGTAGCTACAGAGTCGTTATGGCAACGGCCGTGTAGCTACAGAGTCGTTACGGCAACGGCCGTGTAGCTACATCCTCGCAGGCTACTACCATATAATACAACTTTGTATTTTATATTTAATTGAAGAAATATAATACTCTTTCTAGGCATTGCATATTTTAGTCATGGTAGCTTTCGCTGTTTATAATAACCAAGGGGTTAATGTTTATAAAGCGGGGGGTCATTATTATCTAGATAATATTGACCGGGGGTTGGTATGATATGGGGTACCTATTTGAAGTGACAGCGGCGTTGCGCTCAACATACTCCATGCATTGTAATATCTACATTCATGATGCAAAAGACGATTACTCGGATTAGCTATATAGCTATATATAACTGTCGTCAACCTTCTCCCTTGGGTTAATTTATGTTGTTTTTAGTACCGTTACCAAACGATGATAAAATACGAATGCGTTTTAGTATAATAAAATGTTTTAACGTCCGGATAAATAAAAAAAAACATATAACCTTTTGCGCCACTACATAGCAGCAGGTAAACTAATGGGTGACTACCCTTAATCACCCGCCTTGTGTCCCCCGCGAGATCCTAGATACACCACTGAACACCACTGTACATTTTAGACATTGGATTTACCAAAAATCGTGGGTTTACATCAGTTTCCCATATGCAGTCGATTTGCGAACCAACTACGATTAATAATCAATAATCGATCGGTCAAATCTTGATTAAAAACACCGCAATTGTATTTAGTAAAAAACCTCGACTTTGTATGCGGAGGTGGTGGTGTTATCGAGTCGATACGGGCCAATGCACATTAAATAAAATACATCAATTTATCCAGCGCACTTCGCCGGAGTTGTTCTTCCCTTCTTCCCCATCAGTAGTGTGTAATCACCTCGACCAGAAGGTGACGGAACTGCCGGTGGTTTAAACGAACGAACGCGACTGCATAGTTCAAATATAAAATATGTAGCTCGATGGCCGCCATATCTGCCAAGGTCATTCTCAAGTTCAGTTGAACGAGGTCATATTATGTCATCGTGTTGTTTGCAGCCAGTATATGCGTGTCTCCTGTTGCTGGTAATTCCAGTGGCACTACAGCACACCCAGGTAAGATCCGCCAACCTGTTTCTGACGTAGTTACTTGAGATGCTATTAAATCAGTCCATGCATGTGTACAGCTATAATAAAATTACAACGTATTTAGACTACAGTGTCGCTACGGGAACGGCCGTGTAGCTACATCATCCCAGGCTGCCAGAATAGAATGCAACTTTGTGTTTTATATTTAATTTCTGAGATATATAGCTCATAATGGATGGATTCCAATAAACACAATGTGACAGCACATGATTTATTCAGGTGTATATACAACGTTTGCGTAGACCTATAATATTATCTATGTGGTGGAAGTGCAATATGTATTAACGATAACTATTGCTAAGTATCAGGAGGCTAAGTTGTCTGTGCTGCCTGCAGTTGCTGTCTGTGAAACACATGTACCAGAGTTGGATCTAGACTTGTTGGCGGGAGGGGGGGGTCTCAGTCAGTCGTAGACATATGTCATTCTACTTACGAACCGGGGGGGGGGCATATGTGTCGTTCTACTCACATAAGGGTTAATATTAGCCGGCTGCTAATAGTTCAGCCTTTTCACTGACACTAGTTCCGATGTCCGCATATATACGTGTTCCTTTACCGTAATATTTGCCACGGACACAGGGGTTCTAAGACCCTCCCTCCATGGCCCTCCATATATATATATATATATATATATATATATATATATATATATATATATATATATATATATATATATATATATATATATATATATATATATATATATATATATATATATTAATGACGACAATTGTTATGTACCAGGTTACGTATCATTTATGTTACGTATCATTGTTATGCATAAGGTTAAGCGCTGCCTATAAAACACATGCCTGGTTTATGTATTTCAAGGTGGCATTGCTGTCTTGCTGATATTCCTCTGCGCGTGTCTGATGTACACGGGCCACGAGTCCGACATGTAGACCACACGAGACAGTTTCTGAGAAGAAAAACTCGCAGTCAGAGCCGAACGACCGAAATAACTACGAACAAAAACTGTATAACGATATTCTAACTCATTAATTCACTTATCTGTATGTGGAACATGATTTTTATCAATATTTTGTTGTTGTATTTTTATATATTTCATATGTTCGATCGCTGTCGATGTATTTCATCGTCTTGTAATACTTGCGTGGAATGGATGTGGCTGTACGAGTCATTGTGAATGTTTGTACTCGTCAAGTCTTGGAATGTTGCTACGTAAAGAGCAAAGAAAGGGAAAGTTATCTATGTGCTTCCTAAATGCGGCTGAAGAAAACAAAATTACTGGAGTACATTTTCGCAGTGTATTTCTTTTGGAGTGCAAAATATATGTTATTAATGATCTCTCCCAACAAAACTTCCCCGCAAATCCACAGATCCATCCCCCTGCAATTTCGATATCTGTGACCCCTCTTTCCTATTACTCTTAAAATCTCTCAGTGAATCACCTGCTTAAACCGCCTGGATTAGTGTTCTGACTAACTGCCTGTATTTCCTAACTATGGCAGTTGTACCCTCCCTCTCTACGTTATTTGTCCCTACGTGTACTAAAACAGATCCACCCTTGCCCGAACCCACGACGTTCTCTACCCTCTCAGTTATCGTCTCTATTTTGGCCCCAGGGAAGCAAACCACCATGTCATCTCCCTTGTATAAGACTCTGTCATTCTTCCTAACTATCGAGTCCCCTGCAAACACCCTCGCTCTCCTCCTCAACCCCTCTGTCACTACCTCACAATAGCTCTTCCGTTGGATCCCTTCCGTCACATTCTGTCCTGCATCCTTGTCACCTGGCAGACTGTTATCAATCCCTCTCTCACCCATCAATCTGTCACGTTTCTTGGCTAACTTGCGCTCCCGCCGCCTTCCCTCGTGCTGACACCTTCCCTCCCGACTCCCTCACTCCCATCGCCTTCACTCTCATCTCCTTCCCCCCCCCCGTCTCCTTCGCTCCTGCCTCCCCCACTCCAATCTCCTTCGCTCCAGTTGTCTTCCCTCCCGTTTCTTTCCGTCCAGTCTCCTTTCGTCCCGTCTCCTTACGTCCTGTCTCCCTACTACCTGTCATCTTACCTTACTAATGACATTATGTGGCTGCCATTCAGTGTAGGTCATTGTGGAATTCATTTGTGTGATTGCGTTGTTGTGCGCCCGCTTTGTGATCATATGTAAAGTGTAATTGGGCCCAGTCGTAGAAAGTTTCATTGGACAAATCCAAGACTGAACTGATTACTATCTATTTAAATATAAAAAATAACACCAACCACCAACGCATTCCGTTGTTTCTTTTTTCTTGCTACCTGTTCTGTTATCTGCCTATCTATATTTTTTGTCTTCTTTGATTCTTCATTCGCGAGCATGTAATCTTCAAATGTAACGGATTTGCTGTTATAAATATGAAGAAAAAGAAGATTCGATGGGTCCGACAAATTGCGTCATTCTTTCTGTCTCCACGAGACCCGCTAGATGGGGGTACAGTTTGGACTACAGATTCCTCCCCGGTGTCTAAACAACTTAATTTTCAATAAATAGAAAAGATCATCGTTGTCCACCACAAGTTTCTTCACTGCTCGTCTTGAGCCTTGAATAATAAGTTACTAAACAACCTTTAACATTTACATCAATATTAAAACGCATGTAAGACGGTGACACAATAGTTTGTAATGCGCAGACCTTTCTGCATTTTAGATGTTCACATGTGTATATTGGATAAATGTTGGTTGTTACGCGTTATATTAAACTACAGTTGCATGATAAAGGTGCTAATAGTGCATAATTTCGAAGCTTTTACGATATCGTGTTCCGTCTCCCATACACTAACTATCGTGTCCCGTCTCCCATACACTAAAATTAAACAATTATTTATCAAAATCCATACATTACATGCCATCTTGTTATTCAAACATCTAATTTAAAATAAAGCAACTATACAATGTAACAAGTAAGTGTTCTAATGTAATGTACACACCCCCCCCAAATAACCTTAAAAGGGGGAAATAACAAAGAAAAACGGATCGTCCGTGACAAACATATGGTAACTAAGTAAATCTTCCCCAACAAAAATATTTGTTTCAACAAGAAAAAAATTATGTTAAAAGTAAAATTGTTAGGTAATTGAAAAAAAAGTATTCTTATTTTAGACTGCTGCTGGTGTATGCATGATGTATATACTTATGTATGTATACTTTTACATTGAAGTATACTTTGTTAACACAACGTATTATTGAACGAAACTGCCCAAGCTTCGAAACAGGAGGATGCGAACCCGAACTCTCTCTATTGAGATTCTAACAGCTACGCCACCGCACGATACCCTGTTATTTGCTTTGTGTGGCAATCTTGCTAAATGTACACAATATGTATATTCAGTGTTCAATGAGTGTTATTTGTTGTTAGCAACGAAGACGAAAGACGGGCATGTGTAGTAAAGTAGCCATCGCTTTAATATGCCGTTGCTCCCACTGCTCTTTGTACATGCCGCATTATTTCTAAAGAAAATACCGTAGGTTTGCGCCCGGTCTACTAAATGGTGTTAAAGTAATTGATCTCTTCAGAGAAACTGGTCATACATAATTAACTACGCTCATCAAATGAGCTAGTCATATTAAAAATTAAGATTAAAAATATAGGATTTTATGTCAACGAAATTCTGCATGATATTTTTTATAATAATCAAAAATGATCGATCACACAACATTGTAATAGATTGATTGATACGAAGCATGAACCAACCAACATTCGGCTAAATCGATTAACCGGAACAGCATTATCAAATACAAAATGTGTTTGATAAAAAAATTATTATTTCATCTAACCGTTACACTGCTCTAGGGCGCGGTAGCGTGGCTGTTGAAGCGTCGGGGTGTCAATCAAGACGATCGGGGTTTGAGCCCATCTGCTGTAGTTTCGAAGTTTGGGCAACTTCGTTCACCCCACTTTGCCTGTGTCTTTCGGAAGAGACACTAAAAGCCGTCACTCACTTTTACCTGGTATCTGTGCTAGATCCCACACTAGGGGTAATTGTGTAGACTGTCGTGGACCCAACAACTCTAAAACAGGGTTAACTGCGCTGGCAAATAGCCCAGCCCTATAATACTAGAAGAAGAAGGTACTTTTATGTTTTGCGTTAGGCAGGCGTTTTTCTTGACCATTTTTGCGAGGCTTTACTCTTTTCTGATAACAAACTTAGTCTGATAACCAAAGTGATTGTTTTGTCGATTGCCGTGGGGCAAGCATGGATGACAACGATGACCTATGACATATGTTTTCGCTGCTGGACTTACTGGTGCCACCTCACCTATCCTCTTCGGGCCCAGTGGCCCAGAATGCCGAAGTGCATCTCCTCCAGGTCGCTCTGTCAGCTGCTACACGTCTGGCTTCGTTCCAGCTGTTCCACCCCCGCTGTCTTTCATTTTCAATAGTTGATCGCCAAGTTATCTTTGGTCGACCAACCTTTCTTCCACCTTCAGGCGTCCAGGTCAATGCCGTCTCACATTTGCTGTTCTTGTCCATTCGTAGGATATGTCCTACCCATTTCCACCTTCTTAACTTGACCTCGGTACTGGTAGTTATACTTGTCCACTTCCATTAGTTTTTGGTCATCAATTAGTATTCTGTTTTCGCACTTGCTTCTTATCCTCAATACTTTAGTTTTCTTTTTATTTATTCTTAGTTCTGTCCTTGCTGCAAATTGATTCAGTTGTCTTGTCTTTGTTTGCATGTGTGTGTAGCATGATGACATGAGTGCTATGTCGTCGGCAAAGTCCAGGTCTTCTAGTTTTGACGTGAAGTTCCATCTTATCCCTGTTTTATTTCCTGCTGTTGTGTTTCTCATTATCCAGTCCACTACTATCAAGAAGATAAATCCAGACATTACATCTCCTTGTTTAACTCCAGTTTTGACCTTGAACCACTCAGATTCCCCACCTTCGTCTAACACTGAACATTCACTATCTTCATATAACATCTGAACCATGTGGATTATCTTGCGTGGAAGTCCATAGCTCTCCATGATTTTTCATAGACTCTCTCGGTGCACTGAGTCAAGCGCTTTTTCAAAGTCCACAAACGTAATGTATAAAGTTGCCTGCCATTCCACTACTTGTTCTATAATATTACGTAAAATAAATAAATGTTCTACTGTGCCCCTCCCGCTTCTGAAACCTGCTTGTTCGTCTCTCAACTTGCTGTTAACTCCATATTTTATTCTGTCAATGAGTACTCTTCCGAAAACTTTACTAGGAACAGATGTCAAAGTAATTCCTCTCCAATTCCCGCACTCTGTAAGGTCACCTTTCTTCGGTATTTTAACGATCAGTCCCTGCTTCCATGTTTTTGGAACTTTCTCTTGTTCCCAAAATGTTGTGAATAATTTTACAAGCCATTTCTCTGTTGTATTCATGTCTGCTTTTAATAATTCTGGTGTAATTTCGTCCTTGCCCCTGCTTTCCCGTTTTTCATCTTCCTTAGCGCTGTTCTAATTTCTGCTTTTGTTATTGGGTAAGTGCTGATTTCATTTATGGTCGGGTCTATCTCCATATCTGTTACAGGGTCATCAGGGATAGGTCTATTAAGAATTTCCTCAAAATGTTCTTTCCATCGCTCCCTTCTGGCCAATCCTTCCATTATTAAATTTCCACATTTGTCTTTCACCGCATTTGTTGTCTTACGTTTGTCATTACTGAGGGTTTTTGTAATATCATACACTTTTTTATTTCTTATATTACGTGCTGCTTCCTCTGCTTCCATGGCTAGGTGGTCAACCCACTTCCTCTTGTCTTGTCTCATGCTCTTCTTCACTTCTTTGTGTTTACACCTATATTTATTCAAGTAATTCTGCTTAATCCTGTCCGACTTTGTTTGTTCGATGTTGTTTTTCAGTCATTTTCTCTCTTCTACTAGCTCCCACAACTCCTTGCTGATCCGTGGTTTTTGCCCTTTCTCTTTGTACCCCAGTATTTCTTGAGCTGTTTCTTTGTATGCATCCTCAAACTTGTGCCATTGTTTCTCAACTTCTTCGTCGTCTATTTCGTCGTAGTCTTCTAATATGTAATATTTGTTGCGCAACTTCAGAGTGAGAATTGGGCTTTAATAGCTGGTTGCTGTAACTTAATTATATCAAATTTCTTTCTGATCGACTTGTTCTTTTGTTTTTTTCTTTAGTTTAAACTTGATTTTTTCATCACACTAATTGGTGGTCGCTCGCAATGTCTGCTCCTCTCATGGCCCTAGTGTCCATTACTGATGTCCGGTGTTGCCTGCTCACTAACACACGGTCTATTTGATTCTTTGTCTTTCCTCCTGGATATGTCAATGTCGGTTTATGTATCAGTTTATGTGGGAAAATGGTACCTGTTACCACGAGGTTATTGAGTCCGCAGAAGTCAACAAGTCGTTTTCTGTTGTCATTTCTTTCACCTACTTCATGGCTTCCTATTATGTTCTCATATCCTTCATTGTCTTCTCCAACTTTGGCATTTAAATCCCCCCATTACTAGGAGTATGTCATGCTTATGAACACTGTCCACAACTGTCTGAAGCTGTTCGTAGAAAGTGTCTTTATCTTCGACGTTGGCTTCATTTGTTAGTGCATAGACTTGTATGATCGATAGTTTTACATACCCGGAGAAGAATATATATGTATGTGTATGTTGTCTTATCTCCTTAAAAAATTACACTCTCTCCGGTGTTCATCTGGACTTTTCCTTGTCCCATCCATCCGCATTCACTAATGCCTATGATATATTTTATATTTATCCATTTCTCTTGCAAGCTGGACTGATTTCCCTATAGAGTACAACGTTCTCACATTCCAACATCCTATATTTACATTAACTTTTGGCTTGGCTAAAGACGTTGTCAGCCTCCGAACTTCCGTTTGGATTTGATCTGGAAGCATCAAACTGTCCAAATAAATGATGTCATCATCCGCTGGTATCTGGGCCGTCGTCTTCCTGTAGCCATTTCCAGCACAAGCTGGCTTTTGAGATTCACTTCTAGTTTCCGTAACATCGTTTGAACTGGCAGGGTTGTTGGCCCTCCGCAGTAGGTTTATTTTCGGGGTTTTCCTTCCCTTAGCCATAGCATCGTTAGCCCAGCACAATGTACTGGTTACCAGAGTGCACATCTCACTCAGTGTGGAAGATGTTATCCCCCAACAGCATTAACTTAATTTCTATATTTCCGAAAGTAGTAGTATATTTTCTATAGAAAATTCACGTAAGATGTCAAAACAACGTCTCGGACTTTCCGCCATACGCAAATCGCAACAATTTCACACAGACACCGAAATTATCTTCAAAGCACATTAATGTGTGTGGTTCGGTGCACCAAAATTAAATTTAATCAGACGAACCAGACATCAGAAACAGTTCGTTTTGTTTTTGCAGAAGGTCCGTGATTATTTATATACTTCTTTATACTGCGTAGGGCTTCTAACATAGAGCAAGTTAAGCCAATACACTACAGGGGATATCAGCATCCGACACACGCTTTGTCTTTAGAGCATATGTAAGAAATTGCACGTTTCGCATAATATTTGTAAAATTTATATGCCATTTAACGATTTTGTTTTTGTACATGCTTTTTGTACATGCAAATAGCGCACTTGTGTTTCGCCAAACTATTGTTGATTGTGCTGATGTAAATAGCGCACTTCTGCATAATCAACAATAGTTTGGCAAAACACAAGAAAGCCATGCGCGCGGAGAATACAAACACTGCGCAGCCAAGACAGAATACCAGAGTGAGCAGGACCCGCCACACGAAGAAGCTGGTGAAGATGAAGGCGGGTGGATGGCTAACCTCCGATCACCCTCGAGGAGTTGACTGGCCAGTTATGAGTTCATGCAGTTGCAGTACCGGTTCCATCTTCGCCTGAAGCTCCACCTGCAGCTCCAACGCCGAGGAGACGGTCCAAAAGAGACAGGTTTGACACCACCGTGGAGCTGGTTGAGGTTGTAACACTACGCCATCTTATACCTGTCCTTCGGCTAGAAGGCCATGCAGAAGAACACTGCGGCAGGCGAAACATATGCATGCAGCGGAACATGTGGCGGTTTGAGAAGTTGATCTCCAACGGCAGACCCCAAAAGGGCACAACTCCGGACCAGAAAACGACAGTTCAACCAAAGGAAATGTATTCTAGGATGAGCTGACTATATGTACTGACTTGATGTGCTGACTCTATAACCCTAAATCTATAAAAAAAACAGGAGTTTGAACCCATGTATAATCCCAGTAAATAATGTTTGCATATGCAACGTCAGTTAAGCTGGCTGGCGTGCCACGTCAGTTACGACAATGTTTGATGAATGACAGAAAACTGTTTGAAAGATTTTTTGGATTTACCGTTTGTCTTGAAGTATTATTATGTGTCTTTGTTGGTATCCAAAAGTATTATGGGAACATATCATTACAATTCACGGGAATTTTGAATTGTTCCCGATAACTGAAACGTGAGTGAGACATTTGACACGTCAGTTAAGATTTTTTCAAGTTTTATTTAATGTCGTTTACATTTTTTTCTACATTGACATTTTGTAGTAAGAAATGATGTATCATGATATATCAAGGTTTGGGGCATTTGCTAAAATTAATGTTTATTTTAAGTTCATTTTTAAGTACTGCTTGTGTAGATTTTGTGTACAAATGCCACGTCAGTTACGCTGGAATTGCCCTAAATAACATTATGTAATAGCAAAGCTGACTTACTTTTTATGTCTATTTGTCTCACGTACTTATGTTATTTGAATCACGGAACATGTCTGAAATCCGAAGAATCACGGTAGGTTCTATATGACGTGTCTTTTTAAAGGCGCGGGTCTAACTTTGTAAAAATAAAAGAGTACCATGTTTTTGATCAGTACAGTTGGATCAATTAATCAGATTTGGTCAGCGTCCTGCTAGATGACCAATGTCAGAGGCCCTAGATGTTGAGGTCATGACTTAACTGAAGGAGACGTCCAACACAACATGTGCATGTCAACTTTATTTCAAACAATGAATACAACTGCTACCATCTTATAACCAAAAAACTGAACAATACCAGATTAAAAAATAAAGGTTAATTGAATTGCTATAAAATGTAGGTTTTATATTCCCAATGACCCGTTTCATATATTTCTGTAACATGCTGAACAATGTGTATTCACTTTTAAAATGTACACTTTTCTACATCAGAGTAGCTGATTATTTACATGTCTCCAAACGTTTAAATCACACTGTCTCGGACGGACCAGAAATGTTAACATTGAATGGACGACGACACCAGTATGTGGCGCAAGTAGTAGTGTAGTAAACCTCGTTCTGTCTTCAATATGCTCCCTCGTATTCACATTTGTATTTATATAATACTACATTTATCTTTATATATAGGACTTTCATTGGCAGCTCGATGCGTTTTATAAAACATGCTTATAAAATAAATAGAGAGTTATAGAGAGAAAATAACATAACGTTGTGTTAAAAAGCAAAATGTTTTTATATTGAATATGCAATTAAAACTTTGAAATAAAAGCTAACTCAATATAACTAGATACAATTATTCTACCTAAATGTCATCAATACGTTAACAATTATCCACAGGTTCCATTATATATGGTATTAATGATGTGTCTGGTCAAGCAGTTATCTGTTTCACTGGTGAAAAATAGTTCATAATGTTGTTTACAATGCCATCACAGTCAACAAACTCATCGACGAACGAACGAAGGAATTCTGGAATTACTCCAGTGTTACGCATTAACCAACAACCAGCGGAACCCAAGAACGGAAGAACTGTGGGGAATAAGAAGTTGCTGCTAGTTTCAACGAACTGACGCCATCGCCGCCGCAAGTCGCCTGCCCAATGTTCCGAAGACAAATCTGTACGAAAGACCAATATGAAAAATATATCAGCAACATCAGACATGATCTCAAATCTCACACCACGAGTTTTAAAGTTGGAAACTTGCATCCTATGAATGCACACATTTAAACAGCCAATGCGAGGTAACATCTAACAGAAACATGTCGCTACTATTATTACAATACAAAACATAACGATGCAATAGTTTCCTTAATGTTTGATAAAAGAAACGTATTTGATATCAACATTTATGAATATGGAAATTAAGTAAATAAATAATAAATGCTGTCAAGATCATTTTGGTATAAATGCAGCATCTCTACATTGAAGCACACAATAAATATTGCATGTTTTGTGGCAGTAAGAGTCATTTTGACGTCAACACGAGCAAGACTGAAATCAGATAATGCGCTTATTTAATTTTACCGCAACATAAGTTTTTATGCATTTTTTAACATAAAATAGCAAATATACGTTCATATATTTTTATGCTAACAAACCAATATGTTATATATGCTATATGCTAAACTATCCACACTACATACACACTATATTGTTGTGTGGTACGTGAGTTACTCCATCCATGCTGACAATTTCACATATGTTTAAGGAAACTAGTGGTTTTAAGTGTATAACATCGATGTTCTCTTCATTCTTGTACATTTTACAGGGTTATCATGGAAAGCTCCTTCAGAAACACCCCTGCCATCATTTCCAGACACCACAACCATCCATTTCTCGTATATAAATATGTCATTGGTCTTGAAAAGATTGATTGTGCTTTACTCTAATTAAAAAGCCTATGTCTAAGAATGTCGGCACGCCGCCGATAGCACAGACAAACCGATCGCTATACTCACCCGGCTGCGACACCAGGGCTTCAAAGCAAATAATAAGTACCCACCTTTCGCAGTCACGTCATCTTCTAATTTTAGTATTGCGCCATCTTCTAGCGCCAAGTCCTCCGTCCAACGTTCCGAAGTTAGTACCGACTCTGTACGACAGATCCGTATGAGGAATATCACCAACAGCAGACAAGTCTTTTACCAAGAGTCTTATTCTTTACAAGAAAACTATTTTTAGTAATTTTTTGAACTTTTAAATGTGTATGCAATTCCCTCATACTGTTGCTTAGTATTCTGGAAGTGCACATATAGTTTGTTTAAGAAGTCGGTTACTATATAACTGCGAACTAATCTAAACTCTCAATCATTTCAGTTATAATATTGTCTGGTCCTTCAGCTTTCTGCGTCTTCATTGATCTAATATATATATATATATATATATATATATATATATATATATATATATATATATATATATATATATATATATATAATACGTTTTTTGTTTCAGACAATAAGCAGGTTGTTTATATAAAATAAATATATCAAATAAATAACCAGTATATTTAAAGATTTTACAAGGATGCAATCCAGTTAATTCTCAATTTCAACGTGCAGTAAATGTTGTAAATTGCAATTGTCTGAATAATTGTATTCAGTGACTTGTAAATACTAGTCATTAAACTATAAATAGCCTTTCTGGTGACGCATTTACAAGAGCTGACATTGGCCGTAGCAAACATATACCTGGCTCTGCAGCTCATATGCAGCCTATTTAAAATCTTGTGTGAGTTGTTATATGCCACTATAAAATGCTGGAAAACTCTGCAGCTCATATGCAGCCTATTTAAAATCTTGTGTGAGTTGTTATATGCCACTATAAAATGCTGGAAAACTGTTTTCTATAATCCACCCATAAGGCGCACATATAAACATTACTAAAGTAGGTTGTGAATAACTTGTTCTTTAGACAAGAAGAACAAAAGTGACATTTTTGACGCAGCATGTTGCTCTTAGCATAAAGGAGTCTAACTTTGGCTTGAATGTCAGCCTTATCAGATAAATCGTTGCAAATAATATGTCCAAGATATTGACACGAAGTGGCAAAGAGTAACTTCATTGTTCCTAATGTCATTTCTCGTTCGCTTTTCTAGAATCAAAGTACATTATCAGATATTTCGAGGCGTTAAATTGAACATGGTATTCACAACCGTATATGTAACAACAATTATGCATTTCAACAATGTATTCTGACTATCTTTCAAGTACTGTAGCCGAGCATATTCTATTCGTATCATATTTCTATTCGATATATTCACTTTGCTCATCTCCCATAATAATCCTACCTTGTCATAGACTGCACACTTTTCATTATACAAGAATTATAATCACAATGTCATCGATTCCACAATAAGTGTGATGATGTCATTGCAAGCCCAAACTGGGAAATTTGAGGAACGGGAAAGACAACGGCTTACCCAAAACGTTGTAAGCACTGATGATGTCAGAGGTGACGTCAACAAAAAAGACGTTGTGATCTTCGATAATGGTGGCGCTGTAAGAAAACAAACAACTTTGTTGGTTCATTGGTTGGCTCATATTTTCATTTCCCTATTTCCACCGACACATATAACAAAAAAGAAAGATGGTGGAATATTTTCAACATACTGCAGGAAACAAGAGAAGACTACGATAGCATTGACCAGTGGATTTGTGTTAAAGTTGCCAGACAAATTGACGTCAATATAAACAAGTCATATTGTCATACCATCCAACCAGTTGTTATAGGTTAACTGGCCATCATTGTAGTCTAAATAGCTATATTTGAAGTCCATCATGGCGTGTTCTGTTACCCCCACCTACGACTAGCATAGTCGCCCCTCGTTATGTTTACTTACACAAATTTCAGATCGCCTTGGTCCTCATTGGGAGCCTTCCAAATGAAGCAGGTGGGGTCGGCTTTAACAGCGTTGTCCGAATGTGTGACGGAGTCGCTGTCTGACGCACATTTCATTAGTTTCGTGCTGGACGGTAGATCTTCATCAAAAGTTCCAACGAGACGCACTACACCGACAGCTCTCGCCTGTAGAAGGATGCCTTGGAACGGATTTCCGGTGACACACACTGAAAGACATTACATCGAACATCTGCAATATAAAATAATTATAATATACATTTATTTCCAACATTACATAAATGTAGTCTACGCACATTGGTTAAACAATGCTCATATACATCGTGCATATGAAATCATGGAATACATTTTGCTATTTATAATCATATGGTGATATAATCATACGCTGGAAACGGAGAAAATAAAATTGTGAGCCTTCCCCTTTGAACCCTATTTATTAGATGTTGCCAAAGAAAGGTATGGTCGAATCACCCATCCGTTTCAAAGTGAGTCATAAATACCTAGGGTGTTACTTACCTTTCAGAGTTTGCCCTGGGATGTACGTTGTTACGTCATCCTCTAGTTCTAGTTTGTAGGAGCAGGGTGTGTCCTCCGTAGGGTAGACGTGTTGTGGCGTCATATTGATACATGCTTGTGATGGGGCGCCAAATTTCCACCCGGACGCTGCCACAATGAAAATCGGTAGGATCAACCATCCAAAATATTGAAAGTAACAAAATCAGGTAAGCATCCAAGTGTCAGCAATTAATTATTGCGAGGTTTTGCATATACAGTGAACATCTCAAACTAGGGACAGTAGCCCGATTTGTCTAAAACTAAAGATAAATTAATGTGTTCATCGAGTATTTAACTAATGTTTTCGTATTTTAGAAATACAGTTGTATATGTTGTAACTATGAGGTTTCAGTCTTGTTGAATGCATAGTAACCTAGTGGTGGGTCCATGGGTTAAAATGTGGGTCCATGGGGCTCAGATTATTATTTACGAAAATGAAGGATCGTAAATATGTGGAATGCCGGGCGTGGACCGGGATTCTTACGGGTGCAGAGAATAAAATGTAAGTGGGTGTCCAACTATAGATCATTTTGGAGACCGTGACCAAGTCGAATACAAGTCTACTTATTTTGGGCAGGAACGTTTCCTTTAGGTGCTTACAATAGAAACAACTCATTTGAATATCCTATCTTGTCATAGATTGAATACTTTCCAACTGAAGGCATACCAACAATTATAATTACAATGCCATCAATTTCACACTAAGTGTGACCATATCACTGCCTACCCGAATTTGGAAGTTTGAGGAAAGGGAAATTAAGACAAATAAATAGAAACTTACCCCAAACGCTGTGAGCACTGATGACGTCAGAGGTGACGTGAACAAAGAAGATGTTGTGGTCTTGGACAATGGTGGCGCTGTAATACAATGAAATTACTTTGTTGGTTCACTGCGTTACTTTCAGTTCCCTATTTCCCCAAACACATGTAGTAAAATGTCACGTGGTGAGATACATTTATATTAATCCAGGAACGAAGACAATACTGCGAAGACATTTACGAGTGGATTCGTGTCAAAGTTGCCAAACAACTAGTCATCAACGCAAACCATTTGTCAGGGCGTAACTGCCCATTATAGCTGTCAAATAGTTGAAGTCCGTGATGTGTTCTGCTATTACCACTGACATCCTGCCTAGCTGCCCCTCGTGTTTACTTACACAAATTTCAGATCGCTTTGGTCCTCATCGGGAGCCTTCCAAATGAAGCAGGTGGGGTCGGCTTTCACAGCGGTGTTCGAATGTGTCACGGAGTCGCTGTCTGACGCACATTTCATCAGTTTCGTGTTAGGCAAACTATTATCATCAAATGTGCCAACCGGACGCATTCCGCCGACAGTTCTCGCCTGAAGAAGGATGCCTTGGAACGGACTTCCGGTGACACACACTAAAAGACATTACATGGAACATCTGCAATATATAATAATAATATACATATATTTCCAAGATTACATACATGCAGTGTACACACATTGGTTATTGCTAACGCAAAACACGTATGCACACGATGCAACACTCATATACATCATGCATATGAAGTCATAGAATACATTTTGTTAATTACAATCATATTGTGATTTAACCATATACTGGAAACGGAGAGAATAAAATTGTGAACGAAAATACACTGTCCCGTGTGACACTGATTTACTAGATGTTGTCAAAGAAAGGCATGGCCGAGGCACCCAGCGTTTTCAAAGTGAGTGATTACTACCCAGGGTGTGACATACCTTTCAGAGTTTGCCCTGGGATGTATGTTGTTGCGTCATTCTCTAGTTCTAGTTTGTAGGGGCAGCGGGTATTCTCCGTAGGGTGGACGTATTGTGGCGTCATATTGATGCATGCGTCTGTGGGGGCGCCAAATTTCCACCCGGACGCTGCCAGAATGACAATCGGTAGGATCAACCATCCAAAATATTGAAAGTAACACAATCAGGTAAGCATCCAGGTGTCGGCGATTAATTATTGCGAGGTTTTGCATATACAGTGAACATCCCAAAGAAGGGAAATTAGCCCGATTTGTCTAAAACAAAACATAAATTAATGTGTTCATCGAGTATTTAACTAATGTTTTCGTATTTTAGAAATACAGTTGTAACTGCTGTAGCTATGAAGCTTCAGTCTTGTTGTATGCATAATAACCTAGTGGTGGATCCATGGGCTAAAAATATGGGTCCTTAGGGCCCAAATTATTATTTACGAAAACGAAGGATCGTAAATTTGTGGGATGCCGGGCGTGGACCGGGATTCTTACGGGTGCAGAGAATAAAATGTAAGTGGGTGTCCAACTTTAGATCGTTTTGGAGACCGTGACCAAGTCGAATACATGTCTACTTATTTTGGGCAGGAACGTTTCCTTTAGGTGCTTACAATAAAAACAACTCATTTGAATATCCTATCTTGTCATAGATTGCATACTTTCCAACTGAAGGCATACCAACAATTATAATTACAATGCCATCAATTTCACACTAAGTGTGACCATATCACTGGAAGTTTGAGGAAAGGGAAATTAAGACAAGTAAATAGAAACTTACCCCAAACGCTGTGAGCACTGATGACGTCAGAGGTGACGTGAACAAAGAAGATGTTGTGGTCTTGGACAATGGTGGCGCTGTAATACAATGAAATTACTTTGTTGGTTCACTGCGTTACTTTCAGTTCCCTATTTCCCCAAACACACGTAGTAGAAGGTCACGTGGTGTGATACATTTATATTAATCCAGGAACGAAGACAATACTGCGAAGACATTTACGAGTGGATTCGTGTCAAAGTTGCAAAACAACTAATCTTCAACGCAAACCATTTGTCATGGCTTAACTGCCCATTATAGCTGTCCAAATAGTTGAAGTCCATGATGTGTTCTGCTATTACCACTGACATCCTGCCTAGCTGCCCCTCGTGTTTACTTACACAAATTTCAGATCGCCTTGGTCCTCATCGGGAGCCTTCCAAATGAAGCAGGTGGGGTCGGCTTTCACAGCGGTGTTCGAATGTGTCACGGAGTCGCTGTCTGACGCACATTTCATCAGTTTCGTGTTAGGCGGAATATTATCATCAAATATGCCAACCGGACGCATTCCGCCGACAGCTCTCGCCTGAAGAAGGATGCCTTGGAACGGACTTCCGGTGACACACACTAAAAGACATTACATTGAACATCTGCAATATATAATAATAATAATATACATATATTTCCAAGATTACATACATGCAGTGTACACACATTGGTTATTGCTAACGCAAAACACGTATGCACACGATGCAACACTCATATACATTATGCATATGAAGTCATATAATACATTTTGTTAATTACAATCATATTGTGATTTAACCATATACTGGAAACGGAGAGAATAAAATTGTGAACGAAAATACACTGTCCCGTGTGACACTGATTTACTAGATGTTGTTAAAGAAAGGCATGGCCGAGGCACCCAGCGTTTTCAAAGTGAGTGATTACTACCCAGGGTGTGACATACCTTTCAGAGTTTGCCCTGGGATGTATGTTGTTGCGTCATTCTCTAGTTCTAGTTTGTAGGGGCAGCGGGTATTCTCCGTAGGGTGGACGTATTGTGGCGTCATATTGATGCATGCGTCTGTGGGGGCGCCAAATTTCCACCCGGACGCTGCCAGAATGACAATCGGTAGGATCAACCATCCAAAATATTGAAAGTAACACAATCAGGTAAGCATCCAGGTGTCGGCGATTAATTATTGCGAGGTTTTGCATATACAGTGAACATCCCAAAGAAGGGAAATTAGCCCGATTTGTCTAAAACAAAACATAAATTAATGTGTTCATCGAGTATTTAACTAATGTTTTCGTATTTTAGAAATACAGTTGTAACTGCTGTAGCTATGAAGCTTCAGTCTTGTTGTATGCATAATAACCTAGTGGTGGATCCATGGGCTAAAAATATGGGTCCTTAGGGCCCAAATTATTATTTACGAAAACGAAGGATCGTAAATTTGTGGGATGCCGGGCGTGGACCGGGATTCTTACGGGTGCAGAGAATAAAATGTAAGTGGGTGTCCAACTTTAGATCGTTTTGGAGACCGTGACCAAGTCGAATACATGTCTACTTATTTTGGGCAGGAACGTTTCCTTTAGGTGCTTACAATAAAAACAACTCATTTGAATATCCTATCTTGTCATAGATTGCATACTTTCCAACTGAAGGCATACCAACAATTATAATTACAATGCCATCAATTTCACACTAAGTGTGACCATATCACTGGAAGTTTGAGGAAAGGGAAATTAAGACAAGTAAATAGAAACTTACCCCAAACGCTGTGAGCACTGATGACGTCAGAGGTGACGTGAACAAAGAAGATGTTGTGGTCTTGGACAATGGTGGCGCTGTAATACAATGAAATTACTTTGTTGGTTCACTGCGTTACTTTCAGTTCCCTATTTCCCCAAACACACGTAGTAGAAGGTCACGTGGTGTGATACATTTATATTAATCCAGGAACGAAGACAATACTGCGAAGACATTTACGAGTGGATTCGTGTCAAAGTTGCAAAACAACTAATCTTCAACGCAAACCATTTGTCATGGCTTAACTGCCCATTATAGCTGTCCAAATAGTTGAAGTCCATGATGTGTTCTGCTATTACCACTGACATCCTGCCTAGCTGCCCCTCGTGTTTACTTACACAAATTTCAGATCGCCTTGGTCCTCATCGGGAGCCTTCCAAATGAAGCAGGTGGGGTCGGCTTTCACAGCGGTGTTCGAATGTGTCACGGAGTCGCTGTCTGACGCACATTTCATCAGTTTCGTGTTAGGCGGAATATTATCATCAAATATGCCAACCGGACGCATTCCGCCGACAGCTCTCGCCTGAAGAAGGATGCCTTGGAACGGACTTCCGGTGACACACACTAAAAGACATTACATTGAACATCTGCAATATATAATAATAATAATATACATATATTTCCAAGATTACATACATGCAGTGTACACACATTGGTTATTGCTAACGCAAAACACGTATGCACACGATGCAACACTCATATACATCATGCATATGAAGTCATATAATACATTTTGTTAATTACAATCATATTGTGATTTAACCATATACTGGAAACGGAGAGAATAAAATTGTGAACGAAAATACACTGTCCCGTGTGACACTGATTTACTAGATGTTGTTAAAGAAAGGCATGGCCGAGGCACCCAGCGTTTTCAAAGTGAGTGATTACTACCCAGGGTGTGACATACCTTTCAGAGTTTGCCCTGGGATGTATGTTGTTGCGTCATTCTCTAGTTCTAGTTTGTAGGGGCAGCGGGTATTCTCCGTAGGGTGGACGTATTGTGGCGTCATATTGATGCATGCGTCTGTGGAGGCGCCAAATTTCCACCCGGACGCTGCTAGAATGACAATCGGTAGGATCAACCATCCAAAATATTGAAAGTAACACAATCAGGTAAGCATCCAGGTGTCGGCGATTAATTATTGCGAGGTTTTGCATATACAGTGAACATCCCAAAATAGGGAAATTAGCCCGATTTGTCTAAAACAAAACATAAATTAATGTGTTCATCGAGTATTTAACTAATGTTTTCGTATTTTAGAAATACAGTTGTAAATGCTGTAGCTATAAAGCTTCAGTCTTGTTGTATGCATAATAACCTAGTGGTGGATCCATGGGCTAAAAATATGGGTCCTTAGGGCCCAAATTATTATTTACGAAAACGAAGGATCGTAAATTTGTGGGATGCCGGGCGTGGACCGGGATTCTTACGGGTGCAGAGAATAAAATGTAAGTGGGTGTCCAACTTTAGATCGTTTTGGAGACCGTGACCAAGTCGAATACATGTCTACTTATTTTGGGCAGGAACGTTTCCTTTAGGTACTTACAATAAAAACAACTCATTTGAATATCCTATCTTGTCATAGATTGCATACTTTCCAACTGAAGGCATACCAACAATTATAATTACAATGCCATCAATTTCACACTAAGTGTGACCATATCACTGGAAGTTTGAGGAAAGGGAAATTAAGACAAGTAAATAGAAACTTACCCCAAACGCTGTGAGCACTGATGACGTCAGAGGTGACGTGAACAAAGAAGATGTTGTGGTCTTGGACAATGGTGGCGCTGTAATACAATGAAATTACTTTGTTGGTTCACTGCGTTACTTTCAGTTCCCTATTTCCCCAAACACACGTAGTAGAAGGTCACGTGGTGTGATACATTTATATTAATCCAGGAACGAAGACAATACTGCGAAGACATTTACGAGTGGATTCGTGTCAAAGTTGCAAAACAACTAATCTTCAACGCAAACCATTTGTCATGGCTTAACTGCCCATTATAGCTGTCCAAATAGTTGAAGTCCATGATGTGTTCTGCTATTACCACTGACATCCTGCCTAGCTGCCCCTCGTGTTTACTTACACAAATTTCAGATCGCCTTGGTCCTCATCGGGAGCCTTCCAAATGAAGCAGGTGGGGTCGGCTTTCACAGCGGTGTTCGAATGTGTCACGGAGTCGCTGTCTGACGCACATTTCATCAGTTTCGTGTTAGGCGGAATATTATCATCAAATATGCCAACCGGACGCATTCCGCCGACAGCTCTCGCCTGAAGAAGGATGCCTTGGAACGGACTTCCGGTGACACACACTAAAAGACATTACATTGAACATCTGCAATATATAATAATAATAATATACATATATTTCCAAGATTACATACATGCAGTGTACACACATTGGTTATTGCTAACGCAAAACACGTATGCACACGATGCAACACTCATATACATCATGCATATGAAGTCATATAATACATTTTGTTAATTACAATCATATTGTGATTTAACCATATACTGGAAACGGAGAGAATAAAATTGTGAACGAAAATACACTGTCCCGTGTGACACTGATTTACTAGATGTTGTCAAAGAAAGGCATGGCCGAGGCACCCAGCGTTTTCAAAGTGAGTGATTACTACCCAGGGTGTAACATACCTTTCAGAGTTTGCCCTGGGATGTATGTTGTTGCGTCATTCTCTAGTTCTAGTTTGTAGGGGCAGCGGGTATTCTCCGTAGGGTGGACGTATTGTGGCGTCATATTGATGCATGCGTCTGTGGAGGCGCCGAATTTCCACCCGGACGCTGCTAGAATGACAATCGGTAGGATCAACCATCCAAAATATTGAAAGTAACACAATCAGGTAAGCATCCAGGTGTCGGCGATTAATTATTGCGAGGTTTTGCATATACAGTGAACATCCCAAAGAAGGGAAATTAGCCCGATTTGTCTAAAACAAAACATAAATTAATGTGTTCATCGAGTATTTAACTAATGTTTTCGTATTTTAGAAATACAGTTGTAACTGCTGTAGCTATGAAGCTTCAGTCTTGTTGTATGCATAATAACCTAGTGGTGGATCCATGGGCTAAAAATATGGGTCCTTAGGGCCCAAATTATTATTTACGAAAACGAAGGATCGTAAATTTGTGGGATGCCGGGCGTGGACCGGGATTCTTACGGGTGCAGAGAATAAAATGTAAGTGGGTGTCCAACTTTAGATCGTTTTGGAGACCGTGACCAAGTCGAATACATGTCTACTTATTTTGGGCAGGAACGTTTCCTTTAGGTGCTTACAATAAAAACAACTCATTTGAATATCCTATCTTGTCATAGATTGCATACTTTCCAACTGAAGGCATACCAACAATTATAATTACAATGCCATCAATTTCACACTAAGTGTGACCATATCACTGGAAGTTTGAGGAAAGGGAAATTAAGACAAGTAAATAGAAACTTACCCCAAACGCTGTGAGCACTGATGACGTCAGAGGTGACGTGAACAAAGAAGATGTTGTGGTCTTGGACAATGGTGGCGCTGTAATACAATGAAATTACTTTGTTGGTTCACTGCGTTACTTTCAGTTCCCTATTTCCCCAAACACACGTAGTAGAAGGTCACGTGGTGTGATACATTTATATTAATCCAGGAACGAAGACAATACTGCGAAGACATTTACGAGTGGATTCGTGTCAAAGTTGCAAAACAACTAATCTTCAACGCAAACCATTTGTCATGGCTTAACTGCCCATTATAGCTGTCCAAATAGTTGAAGTCCATGATGTGTTCTGCTATTACCACTGACATCCTGCCTAGCTGCCCCTCGTGTTTACTTACACAAATTTCAGATTGCCTTGGTCCTCATCGGGAGCCTTCCAAATGAAGCAGGTGGGGTCGGCTTTCACAGCGGTGTTCGAATGTGTCACGGAGTCGCTGTCTGACGCACATTTCATCAGTTTCGTGTTAGGCGGAATATTATCATCAAATATGCCAACCGGACGCATTCCGCCGACAGCTCTCGCCTGAAGAAGGATGCCTTGGAACGGACTTCCGGTGACACACACTAAAAGACATTACATTGAACATCTGCAATATATAATAATAATAATATACATATATTTCCAAGATTACATACATGCAGTGTACACACATTGGTTATTGCTAACGCAAAACACGTATGCACACGATGCAACACTCATATACATCATGCATATGAAGTCATATAATACATTTTGTTAATTACAATCATATTGTGATTTAACCATATACTGGAAACGGAGAGAATAAAATTGTGAACGAAAATACACTGTCCCGTGTGACACTGATTTACTAGATGTTGTCAAAGAAAGGCATGGCCGAGGCACCCAGCGTTTTCAAAGTGAGTGATTACTACCCAGGGTGTGACATACCTTTTAGAGTTTGCCCTGGGATGTATGTTGTTGCGTCATTCTCTAGTTCTAGTTTGTAGGGGCAGCGGGTATTCTCCGTAGGGTGGACGTATTGTGGCGTCATATTGATGCATGCGTCTGTGGGGGCGCCAAATTTCCACCCGGACGCTGCCAGAATGACAATCGGTAGGATCAACCATCCAAAATATTGAAAGTAACACAATCAGGTAAGCATCCAGGTGTCGGCAATTAA
This sequence comes from Lamellibrachia columna, assembly GCA_963662155.1. Taxonomy (NCBI): domain Eukaryota; kingdom Metazoa; phylum Annelida; class Polychaeta; order Sabellida; family Siboglinidae; genus Lamellibrachia; species Lamellibrachia columna. The sequence continues at coordinate 16,889,132 of OY759267.1, read as the reverse complement.
TTATTGCGAGGTTTTACATATACAGTGAACATCCCAAAATAGGGAAATTAGCCCGATTTGCCTAAAACTAAATATAAATTAATGTGTTCATCGAGTATTTAACTAATGTTTTCGTATTTTAGAAATACAGTTATTTATGCTGTATCTATGAGGCTTCAGGCTTGTTGAATGCATAGTATCCTAGTGGTGGGTCCGTGGGCTAAAAATGTGGGTCCTTGGGGCCCATATAGAAACTTACCCCAAACGCTGTGAGCACTGATGACGTCAGAGGTGACGTGAACAAAGAAGATGTGGTGGTCTTGGACAATGGTGGCGCTGTAATACAATGAAATTACATTGTTGGTTCACTGCGTTATTTTCAGTTCCCTATTTCCCCAAACACACGTAGTAGAAGGTCACGTGGTGGGATACATTTATATTAATCCAGGAACGAAGACAATACTGCGAAGACATTTACGAGTGGATTCGTATCAAAGTTGCAAAACAACTAATCTTCAACGCAAACCATTTGTCAGGGCTTAACTGCCCATTATAGCTGTCCAAATAGTTGAAGTCCATGATGTGTTCTGCTATTACCACTGACATCCTGCCTAGCTGCCCGTCGTGTTTACTTACACAAATTTCAGATCGCCTTGGTCCTCATCGGGAGCCTTCCAAATGAAGCAGGTGGGGTCGGCTTTAACTACGGTGTTCGAATGTGTCACGGAGTCGCTGTCTGACGCACATTTAATCAGTTTCGTGTTAGGCGAAATATTATCATCAAATGTGCCAATGGGACGCATTCCGCCGACAACTCTCGCCTGAAGAAGGATGCCTTGGAACGGACTTCCGGTGACACACACTAAAAGACATTACATTGAACATCTGCAATATATAATAATAATAATATATATATATTTCCAAGATTACATACATGCAGTGTACACACATTGGTTATTGCTAACGCAAAACACGTATGCACACGATGCAACACTCATATACATCATGCACATGAAATTATAGATTACATTTTGTTAATTACAATCATATTGTGATTTAACCATGTACTGGAAACGGAGAGAATAAAATTGTGAATGTAAATAGACTGTCCCGTGTGACACTGATTTACTAGATGTTGTCAAAGAAAGGCATGTCCGAGGCACCCAACGTTTTCAAAGTGAGTTATCAGTAACCAGAGTGTGACATACCTTTCAGAGTTTGCCCTGGGATGTACGTTGTTGCGTCATTCTCTAGTTCTAGTTTGTAGGAGCAGCGTATGTCCTCCGCGTGGTAGACGCGTAGTGGCGTCATACTGATACAAACGTCTGTCGGGGTGCCAAACTCCCACCCGGACGCTGCCAGAATGACAATCAATCAGTAAGATCAACCAACCAAACTATTGAAAGTAGCAAAATCAGGTAAGCATCCAGGTGTCGACAATTAATTATTGCGAGGCTCTGCATATACAGTGTACATCCCAAAATAGGCATAACAGCCTGGTTTGCCGAAAACTATAGATACATTAATTTGTACATTCACTAATTAACTAATGTTTTCGTATTTTACAAATACAGTTGTTTATTCTGTAGCTTTGAGGTTACAGTCTTGTTGAATGCGTAGTAACCTAGTGGTTGGTCCATGGGCTAGACATGTGGGTCCTTGGTGGCCAAATTATTATCTATGTGAACGAAGGATCATAAATGTGTTGGATACCGGGCATGTACCGGGACTCTTACGGGTGCAGAGAATAATATAATAATTGGTTGTCCAAGTTTAGGTAATTTTGGAGGCCGTGACCAAGTCGAATACAATACTACTTATTTTGGACAGGTACGTTATCTTTAGATGCTGAAAATAGAAGTAAATAATTTGCGCATCCTACCTTGTCATATAGATTGCATACTTTCCAATTGAAGACATAAAAATTATAATTACCCTACCATGGATACCACACCAAGTGTGACGATGTCACTGCCCACCCGAATTTGGAAGTTTGAGGAAAGGGAAATTAAGACAAGTAAATAATAGCTTACCCCAAACGTTGTGAGCACTGATGACGCCAGAGGTTACGTGAACATAGAAGATGTTGTGGTCTTGGACAATGGTGGCGCTGTAATACAATAAAATTACATTGTTGGTTCATTGCATTATTTTCAATTCCTTATTTCCCCAAACACATGGAGTAAAATGTCACGTGGTGGGATAAATTTAGAATAATCCAGGAGCGAAGACAATACTGTGATGACAATGACGGGTGGATTCGTGTCAAAGTTGAAAGACAACTAGTCGTCAATGCAAACCATTTGTCATGGGTTAATTGCCCATTATAGTTGTCCAACTAGTTGGAATCCATGACGTGTTGTGTTATAACCACCGACATCCTGCCTAGCTTCCCCCTGTTACGTTTACTTACACAAATTTCAGATCGCCTTGTTCCTCATCGGGAGCCTTCCAAATGAAGCAGGTGGGGTCGGCTTTAACGACTGTGTTCGAATGTGTGACGGAGTCGCTGTCTGACGCACATTTAATCAGTTTAGTGTTAGACGGAATATTATCGTCAAATGTGCCAACGGGACGTATTCCGCCGATAGCTCTCGCCTGAAGAAGGATGCCTTGGAACGGACTTCCCGTGACGCATACTGAAACATTACATCTTATCACTGCGATATGTCTCTACAACAGAATACTTGCAAAATGTGTTCCCCTTTAGTCAGTGACAATGACAATTATTTTCCCCTACGACCCCTTGCGGAATAAGGAGAACGTTCTCTCTATTTAACAAAGTAAATAAACTATAAAGTTTCAAAGGTATAATATGAGACAAATGAATTTGTACTATCTATAATCAAGTCATGGAAAAGTAGATTTTAAGCCTGCAGTTACGGCTACGGGTTAATGTAGAGACCCAACTATTTCACTGATAAAAGGTCCTCTGGAGAATAAATTATTTTTGACGCCACGTTCACTCTCGTTTTGCATGCAGAAGATTCGACCGTACACGTTTTACCTGTTGCAATGTTGGTCAGCTTTCGATTCCCGCGTGAGCTTCTGTTTCCTTGTCTTTCCGCTACGCGCGCTACCCTCGCGTTTTAATGGTTTCTTATCCACCGTATGGCGCCACTGAGCTGGCTACGATTTCTTTGTTGTTCGATTAACAAATTCGCATATTTGTTGCTCACCATTTGAGCTCAGCGTTGAGCGGGGCACAGCTATTAGCAGTATGCACATAAGTGCCAAATGTTGTGGTTCCAGTTTTTGTCAAAGAAAGACACCGCCGGCACCGACAGACATGCAGACAAACCGATCGTATTCGTAGGCCTACTCACGACAGGATGGACAGGATTCGGCTTCGAAGTCGACGAAGTGAGTAATACGATAAACGTAAGGCGTACGCAGTGTGTTACCTACCTTTCAGAGTTTGCCCCGGAGTGTATGTTGTCGCGTCGTCTAGTAGTTCAAGTTTGTATGGGCAGTGGGTGACGTTTCCAGTATGGACGTGTCGTGGTATCATACTAACACATACTTTTGTCGGGTCGCCAAACGTAAACCCAATCGCTGCCGGAAGGAAACCCAGCAGCAGAAAACATCGAACGTATTCCGATGGACCCATGGCGCTTTAGTGTACTGTGTGTGCTATACCAAAACAACCGACTGGCACTGTCTTTCGACTTTATTTTGTAACAGCAATGAGATTGAGACACGTATGAAGTGATGTAATCTCTCTCTCGAAACTGGCCGGAAAATACCCGACGTCATATCTTATTAACGGAAAACGAAACTAACAAGATCAGATAGGTATCCAGGCGTTTACATTGCGAGGCTGTGCAAATACAAAAACATAAATTTCAACTAACTTTCGAAAATCAATGTTTTGGAATTGGAAATGAGGATCAATTCCAATTGTGGAATGGAATTGACCCCATGTCTGAAGTATATTCATGACAATGTCTTGTCTCTGTGTACTACAGCAACAGTCATGAACAGTATAATTGAATTGAAACAAGCTTATGTCTGTAGGGCTTTTGTCGGGAGGGGCCTTTGTCCATGCACCATACTATCTAGCAGATGCTTTCAGTATAATACCTAATAATTATATATATATATATATATATATATATATATATATATATATATATATATATACATGTGTGCGTGTGTGTGTGTGCAGCATTTATACGGTAAAGATGTCACAAGCATAGATCTGCATTTGGTCCAATAACAATATGCATGCATTATGTTATCTAAATCGGGTGTCAGATATAAAATAAGGAACCCCATAGAAAGTGTACCTATGGGTCCATATTTCATTATGGAATTTGGACCCCTTATAGAATGTTGACCTCCCTGGCCCATTGAAAATAGTGCAATGTTGATTAGATAATATAATGCAGTTTGGAGCTAGGATGCTACAATTTTGGTTAAATGCTTTTGCTTATCTTACCAGTGGCATTCATCAAAGTGACCAAACAGATTCATGGCATTCTTATATTCTAAAAATAATATATACAAGAGAAAGTTTCTCATAATTATTGTGATTCATTTGCAAAAGATGAATTTTGTAAAATTTTCAATCGCTGTACATGTAATCTTTTCAGATGAAGGATTCGCCATTGTTTTGAAGCATCCAGCGCTATGGGTGATGCCGTCAATCTTGACATTACGAATGTCACCTTTAGTGCCACCACCACTACTACTGTTGTGACACCATCGACAACTGATGCCGAAACACAAACCGATCCAGTAACGATATCTCAAGTGCGACACTTCGCGAATGCTGCTGTAGTCACGGATGACATTATTGCACCAATGAACTTTGATCATGACTACTCCTTTGTGAAGCTTCCATCAGATTCAGTGAGAACAAAGACATTGGCGCGGACAATGCACACTATGTGATAGCAGCGGCATAACCGAGGATGACTCAAGCAGCTCCGACACCTATGAGAAAGAGAAGAAGTTTGTCATTCGCGAGAAAAACTTATGCCACTTTTCTGCACCTGTCACACATCAAACTGCCATAAACTGTGACACAGGTAGTACTGATGTCTGATCTGTGGGTAATTGTCAGCGAAGGTATTTCGCATACTGGGGTGTCTGTCAGTGGCAAGTGTGCGGATTTCCACCCCTGGTTGAGTGAAAGGTGAGTTGAATCTGTTAGGTGTACATGTACTATCAGTCAGAATAAGTAGTGTACTGGAATAGATGATTGGTGTGTGAGTACTATCAGTCAGAACAAGTAGTGTATTGATACATATGATTGGTGTACATTTACTGTCAGTACAACTAGTGTATTGGTAGAGAATGAGCCATTTGCTATTGGTAGGAACAAGTAATATTATGGTATAGATGATTGGTGTATATTTACTGTCAGTCAGAACATGTAGTGAATTGGTACAGATTCCAGAATGAGATGATTGGTGTACATTTACTGTCGGTAGGAACAAATAGTGTATTGGTATGCATGATTGGTGTATATGTACTGTCAGTCATGCAGATCACGTTGTATTGGTACACATGATTGGTCTGTCCAGTCAAAACAAGTAGTGTATTGCCATTGGTACAGATGATGATGGTGAAACAGTTGCATTATTATTAAAATGCCTTGGCTGTGTAAAGATTAATTATTTCCTAAGCTAAACTACCAGTAAATTTGATATGTTGTGGCATAATAATGATGTGTGTAATTGTAATATCCATGTTCCAGGTTGTATTTCCCGGTGGTAGAAGTCACTGTTTTTAGTCAATGTTTAGTCTTGGTTTCAGTCATTCTAGTTAGCCTTATTTCTTTGGTAATTGTTTTTCTATGTGAATAAACTTTTGATATATTTTATGTTGGCCTCAATATAAATGAAATTGTGTGTAGTGACATGCAAGATGCTACAGGTAAATTTTTTTTGACAGAAGTGGGATAAGAAGACATTCAAATCATTCAGTTAATCTTTTAGTGGGGATTGTTTTACTTTTCCAGGTTGTTTTTCGACCTGCTGCATACTGTGGGTGCCTCATGACTTGTCTATATGTGACTATCAGTACATTCACCTGTATCAGGTCAATCTCCATAGCTAAACTTTCCATTAATTCAATTCGGGTCAGAATAGACATCACAGATCCTCCCCACATCGCAGGATGGGATTACTTGTCTTGCCTTTCCTTAGCCTCCCTCTTGCCCACAGTGTGAAATTCCGATATGCAGCCAATCAATATGTTCAGAAATATAATTTGTTAGGGTTAGTTGATAGCACTAATTATATAATTACCATAATAGCTACAAAATTGTGAACATTACATACTGTCAGTAGTTAATTATTGTTATTTAAATGATTACATTGCACCCATCAGCAAGATGTTGTGGTGTGCTACAGAGAGGGATGATTACAAGTATGAATATTAATGTAATCATGTTTTTTTCATGTTAGAACACTTTAAAGACAACCCCCATCAATGTTTTCCAAACACGTTTTTTTCTATTTTGATAAAAAAAAAGCCTGGCCTAAAAATATACTAATATTGACATATATTTTACATATTGTTCAAGTACTAAATGTTCTCAACCTGTGTGGGGGTCATTCATACCAGTGCATCCAATATTTTGGTTGCAAGAGAGCTGGAAGCAGTGCTATTTTGCACATTTTTATAGGGGCGATTGGTAAAAAGTAAAACAAACACATATCCTACAGAGACATTTTTAAAAACTCGGTGTCTACTTCTAAGCATGTTGGACATGTATAGGTCATTAGCATTATTATGTATTTGAAATATATTGTTTATAAGTTTTTAACTGCAAACTATTATGCAGATTTTTACAGTTCTGTTCACAGCTGAACACATGCTGATGCAAGATGAATATTTGACATGTGTATCATGTAGGATGAACTGTAAGCTTTTATTGTCACACTTATTGCATTGTCAGGGTTTGTTAGTACTTAAAGTAAGAAACAACTACTATAAATATGTACATTACAAGTACGCTAGTGTCCACTTTCTCATCATATCAATATGTGTGGATTGTTGAGTGAATAACCATTCTGGCACAATATTGCATACCAACTATCAGTTGTACATAATTTTTTTCATAATATGTTGCTTCTTTAATTGGTGGCTAATAAAAAAAATGTAAGTAATTTATTTGGTAAAACACTGCATGTATGAAAAAAATGTAAATGTATGCACAAGTTTTAAAGTAAATGTCATATAATGGCATGTTCATCTAAAACCTTATAATTATATTACACTGTTGAAATACTGAGATTAGCATTAAAGATCAAAGTAATACAACACATTAAAATGATAACCTTTTGTATTAATAAATGTTGGCTTTAAAATCATACTATCAAACTTAAAAGACGAACATGTTTTTTAATTAATGTCTCACATTCCCTATTAATGTCACGTGACACAGACAGTTTCATACATTTTCACCCATCATCATACCCACCCATCATCATAAGAATAGTCACTATACATAACTGTCAAAAGTCGTATCCACGGTTATAACAATACTTATACTGAAAAGCAATCAGAAAGCACAGTGTAAATCATATTAACATTCCAAGTGTAAGACTGTCAGCTTTGAGCTAATGCCAGTAATGGATGTCTTTCCTCGTCTTGTCTGCGGCGACATCCTTTGACAGGTCAGTCACGCTGTCACTTTCCAAGTTTGTTTACATGTTTTATCTCCCGCCAAAATGAGCAAAACACTACAGAACTTCAAACAAACACTGCTACACAATAATATAGTTCAATAGATCAATTACTACTTACACACGTACTTGAAGAATGGATCTTTATGAACTTGAAACAAATACGACGAGAAAGACGAACTTGAAACAACAGCAGGCTAGAACATCGCATAATTTATTATTCTGACCTGTGTGTGGCGCCACCTAACGTTCTCATAGCAAGATAATTCTTGGCTTCAGAGGACAGTGGTAGGGGTTTGTTTTATTTGTACAGTACATCACTAGCCAGACCTAGCCACAAAAAAAAGTTTAATAAATGATCAATGAAAGACATACAATTGTTTTTTTTGGTGAATCAAGGTGAATCCCGGAGTTGCGAGAATCATGAAATTTTCATCTTAAAAAACAAAATACTTTTACCTAATGAAATAAAATACTATGTATATCAGGGTAAAGTACGGTTATTCAGCGTTACAGGCATATGCACATTTGTATTATAGGTGGTCTATGTCAGTTGCAATGAGCCGTTAAAGGGACCCCCCTATAAACGGGCCTCTGTGGGTACACGTTTTGGGCGACTTGCCGATCACAGCACTACTAGTGCCGCCTAACGAGCTCCGGCATTGCTCTCTGGAGCGTGACTCGCACACTCAGTGACACTTTACGACTGTCAGCCGTTGTTTCTGTGTGGCCTGTTGAACTGGACTCTTCGTCTGTGGTTTCCATTTCTCCAAAGATAGACAACTATTACGGAAGTTCAGTTAATCACTAATCGCTAGTAGCAGATCTGGTAAAACTGTCACAAGCGTCGATTTATGTCTCGAACAAAATAAGTTTTTCAGTTTATATCATAAATTAGTAGGTATCTGTCACAATTAATGCATAGTTAAATACTATATATGTAAATATACGGCATATATACTTCATATTTTGGGATTTCGGTAAAAATATTTGTTAGTAGGGTCTCCCAAACCGGATTTGTTAAGGGGTAGAGGTAAGATATAATCGATATGCTGATCAATTGCCCAATGTTCCCCCTAAATAACCCACTGTTGCTGACCACAAACCGGATGTTTACAGTAATGAATGTATAATCGTTCAGTTTTTATTTCATGTATTGCTATAACAGAATGTTGACATGTGGTGCACCTAGGATTTCGTAAAAGGGAAGGCCAAAGCTGGCCCAAGCTTTGTCCCCCCATAGTCTACCGTGCTGTGTTGCAGTGGTGCAACATATTACATACGCAACATATCCAAAATATTCTTAATTTTGAACATGACTGCACGACATCTTATATATTATCTGAAATTATCAACGTGACTGAGTAGCAATAATCATAGTTCAGTCATTGTATCTTATACGTCAGCTAAAACCAAACTATTAGATACGCTGATAACATCGTGTAGCATAGTGCAGTTTAAGTTATCTATCTGGAAGACAACACCGAGGATGCCTTAAAATGCAGTGTTGTTTATTATACATGTTTCCTGTTGTTTAAAATCCTCAGTGTGTGTCGCAGCTAATGATCAAACGGAAGACATTATTCAAACACGTGGACGACGATCGAAAGTAGTGCGCAAATTCCGAACGTCGTGAATATCAAACCTGCAACAAAAAACGTCAGGTGAGCGAGCGTCATCCGACGGACATGAGAATTCGGCTAGAAGAAACCGAGAACCGATTTCAAATGATGCGTTAAAGTTGTCGTATCGTTCATTCTAAGTGTGATCTAATGGCGTACATTTTGTTCATAAGATATATACTTTGGATGAAAAACAAAAGTCAGTTGATCGAAAGAAAACACGACAAATGTGTTATTCCCAGCACCAAGACGCCACTGTTGCTATTTTTAAAAATGGTTAAAGATTGTGGTAAACATTTTGAGTCGGATCATTTTTAAACAAACAAACAAAGGAAATGCGCTAACGGTTAGTGACCAAGAGATGCAACCAAGATCTAACGTGATAAAAAAGTGTCCCAAATTTTCATACTAATTCAAATCAGCATTATGCGATGTTGCATCGTCTCACAGTACTGAATCTTCCATATATACAATCGCTATGTGTTTGCATTTGCGCGGAACTGGTCACATTGTTGCCCAAAATAGTCCCAGAGAGTTGACGCATTCGTAACAACTTCGCAAGGAGATGATTTAAAAATTAACAACGTGCTACGCATTCTTACGCCACAAACAAAATGTAAGATATCTTTTGTGTTATCGTTTTGAAACACCAACATGTCATTGCTTAATATCGCAGAGAGAATAAAATCAAATTAATGGTTTATACGGACTGTTAAGCATTTACCTGGTGCGTTGGCGCCATTGGTATCATCGTTGTTTCCGGTAGTGTTGGATGCCGGCTGCACCGGGTCACTGGTATTGTCAAGATTTCCGGAAGTGGTGTACGGTGTCGTGACATCAGAAACAACACTAGAAACGGTGGATGAGTTGCTGACCTCATTTGTGACATTCGGAGCGGTGGATGACGACATGACGACAGAGGTCAATTTTGCAGCCGTGGTTGACGTCATTACGACGGAGGTAGATTTAGCAGCGGTGGATGACGTCATAGCGACAGAGGTTACTTTTGCAGCGGTGATGACGTCAGAGTTGATATTCATCCAGAATTTATATTTACTCTTCGCGATGATGGCACTGCAAGGAAATATACATACAACGCTGTTTAATAGGAGTACACGCATTTCCCTCTCTCTTTCTCCCCCGCTCTTTCTGTCTGTCTGTCTCATATTAGCGTACAAGTGGCGCAGAATACCACTTTGTCGTATTATGTCTCTCATATGCGAACTTGGCGTCATTGGTTTAGAAGATACACGAATTTATAGACGCAAATTTAACAGAATCGCTTACTTGTTGAAAGGGCATGTAAAACATGTTTTACGTTGGTGTTCGGCGGTTTACAAGTAGGCAATTCAAACAAAATCACAATAAAAATGCAACGCCTTTATTGCATAGCTGCGTGACGATATGTGAATGTGTTAAATAATTTGTTAGATTCGCGTAATTTCAAATGTTGGTACTTAATTGCAATTTGATTAATTAATTTTTTTGAAGTTAAATGTCCCTTATGTGGTACACACACATGTTTAGAATTCGGTAGAAAACAAAATGGCAAAATGCTTGAAAATAATACATCGAAATGTTTGCTTCGTTTGGTTTGTCTACAACAAAGAATATTCTCTGGGTCACTGTGGTCAAGAGAGAGGTGATGTCACCCCAACGTGGAAACATTGATGTGACGAGTGGCCACCCCGATATTTTTTGGGCAAAACCTAAAGCTCCCTCCTCATTTTTTTTTCAGCCCATCACGAATCAAGTTCGTTGATGTTCAGAGTTGTAGTGTGTGAATAGTTTAAGTAATCTGTAGTGTGTGAGTAGTTTAAGTAATAATATGTAGTGTGTGAATAGTTTAAGTAATATGTAGTGTGTGAATAGTTTAAGCGATATATATAGTGAGTGAATAGTTTAAGTAAGCTGTAGTGTGTGAATAGGTTAAACAATATGTAGTGTTTGAATAGTTTAAGTAATCTGTAGTGTGTGAGTAGTTTAAGTATTAATATGTAGTGTTTAAATAGTTTAAGTAATCTGTAGTGTGTGAATATTTTAAGCGATATGTAGTGAGTGAATAGTTTAAGTAAGCTGTAGTGTGTGAATAGGTTAAACAATATGTAGTGTTTGAATAGTTTAAGTTTAGTCGGAGACTTACAAAGGTGTGAATAGCCGTAGGTTGTAGTATATATATATATATATATATATATATATATGGAGCCGGACCACTTTTGCCCTTTTCTCGCCGAATATTGGGCGGCTGCGGTCAAAAATAATTTAATATTTTTTCTGACTATTTCATCAATACTCATTTCCACAAACGAGCCAGGATGTCACAGTGGATACCAAATAGTTTTTTTTTCCGCGAAATTATTCTAAAAAAAGACGAGCGTAGAAATAGATTGAGGAAGGGCACTATTGTGACATGGCATTAACTATGGTTTTCGTTGATGCTACTATGACAGGCAATCATCTCAAGGCTTTTCACCACCAATGACAAGGCAGCCTTCCATTCGCCGACCACATGGCTGACACAAGAGACAGTGCATTCTTATCTGGTAATTGGCAGATGTGTTGGTTGGTAGCACAAACTTAGATTCATTGAGTCATCTAAGGTGAATTACAGCATAGAAAAGGACTTTAATAAACAATAAAAAAAAACATTTGTGTTTACGGTGAAGGAGTGTTCTCTGTGTCAAGATGACCTGGCCTAGTCTACCGTCACCGTACAATGACTAGCAGTCTATTACGGCTGACGTTCACGTCTGTATCCGCTTTAAGTGCAGTATTCTACCCGATACCAGCATGAATTCAGCTATTTAATAATTATTATCAGAACACTTCTATTGCGCCTAAATCATCGGAAACCCAAGCTCAGTGGCGCATCTAACCAAAAGGGTTTACAATTTCGATACCGGTGTGCCATGCTAACATGTCAACATGTCATGTGCCATGTCAACAAATGTATGAAAACGCCCGAGAGCTAAGGATGGTATGCACCGTTAAAAAGTCTTCAGATGACGGCGAAATGTCATCATGTTTCCTACTGACCTAACACTAACAGTGAGTTAATTACAAAGTGAAAGCGAGCTTTCACACACAATACGATTGGCAGACATGCTTATCCCCGTTTTACCTTGCCCAATCGCCCCTCCTCCCTATCGTGCCATCAGCCGTCTTCTCCCACCTGTCCTCACCCGCCCTGAGCAGACTTACACAATTTTCAGGTCTCCCTCGTCATTATCTGGAGCCTTCCAGACGAAGCATGTGGGATCAGCTTTGTCAACCTGACTCGAGTGTGAGACGGAGTCGCTGGCTGATGTGCACTTCATCACTCTCGTGTTGCTTGGAACATTTGCATCAAACGAGCCAATGGGACGCGTCCCGTCCACCGCCCTCATCTGGAGAAGGATTCCTTGGAACGCCATCCCAGTCACACATACTGAAAAACAATATGTGTTATTAAAACTACGTGATTGTTTGTGTATTCATGTTTGTGTCGGTTCATTGCAATAAAACTTAGAATGTGGTCGTGACATGATATACAGTAGTATGATGGTTTTTATTATAACATCAACATCATAATAGAAACCATAATAATTATTATATTTTAACCTCTTGACTACCGTTTTTTTTAATCATTTGGCCGTTATGTGTTTCTGAATATCGACCTTGCCGATCAGCGCGGAATATAAATACGATATTCGCCCCGAAACATTCAAATTAAACAGAAGTCGGTAAAATTGTATTAAATAATTGTGCTTCATTATTATATAACATATTATGTTATAATCAAAAGCGATCAGAGTTTGTACCTTTAATGCGTTATGATAATTTAATTTTTTG
>OY759267.1:16796060-16871060 GCA_963662155.1 Lamellibrachia columna | reverse complement strand
AATCAATTCTCATGTGGTGCGTGCAGCATACGGTGAATCAATTCTCATGTGGTGCGTGCAGCTTACGGTGAATCAATTCTCATGTGGTGCGTGCAGCATACGGTGAATCAATTCTCATGTGGTGCGTGCAGCATACGGTGAATCAATTCTCATGTGGTGCGTGCAGCATACGGTGAATCAATTCTCATGTGGTGCGTGCAGCATACGGTGAATCAATTCTCATGTGGTGCGTGCAGCATACGGTGAATCAATTCTCATGTGGTGCGTGCAGGATACGGTGAATCAATTCTCATGTTGTGCGTGCAGCATACGGTGAATCAATTCTCATGTGGTGCGTGCAGCATACGGTGAATCAATTATCATGTGGTGCGTGCAGGATACGGTTAATCAATTCTCATGTGGTGCGTGCAGCATACGGTGAATCAATTCTCATGTGGTGCGTGCAGCATACGGTGAATCAATTCTCATGTGGTGCGTGCAGCATACGGTGAATCAATTCTCATGTGGTGCGTGCAGCATACGGTGAATCAATTCTCATGTGGTGCGTGCAGCATACGGTGAATCAATTCTCATGTGGTGCGTGCAGCATACGGTGAATCAATTCTCATGTGGTGCGTGCAGCATACGGTGAATCAATTCTCATGTGGTGCGTGCAGCATACGGTGAATCAATTTTCATGTGGTGCGTGCAGCATACGGTGAATCAATTCTCGTGTGGTGCGTGCAGCATACGGTGAATCAATTCTCGTGTGGTGCGTGCAGCATACGGTGAATCAATTCTCGTGTGGTGCGTGCAGCATACGGTGAATCAATTCTCGTGTGGTGCGTGCAGCATACGGTGAATCAATTCTCGTGTGGTGCGTGCAGCATACGGTGAATCAATTGTCGTGTGGTGCGTGCAGCATACGGTGAATCAATTCTCGTGTGGTGCGTGCAGCATACGGTGAATCAATTCTCGTGTGGTGCGTGCAGCATACGGTGAATCAATTCTCGTGTGGTGCGTGCAGCATACGGTGAATCAATTCTCATGTGGTGCGTGCAGCATACGGTGAATCAATTCTCATGTGGTGCGTGCAGCATACGGTGAATCAATTCTCATGTGGTGCGTGCAGCATACGGTGAATCAATTCTCATGTGGTGCGTGCAGCATACGGTGAATCAATTCTCATGTGGTGCGTGCAGCATACGGTGAATCAATTCTCATGTGGTGCGTGCAGCATACGGTGAATCAATTCTCATGTGGTGCGTGCAGCATACGGTGAATCAATTCTCATGTGGTGCGTGCAGCATACGGTGAATCAATTCTCATGTGGTGCGTGCAGCATACGGTGAATCAATTCTCATGTGATGCGTGCAGCATACGGTGAATCAATTCTCATGTGGTGCGTGCAGCATACGGTGAATCAATTCTCATGTGGTGCGTGCAGCATACGGTGAATCAATTCTCATGTGGTGCGTGCAGCATACGGTGAATCAATTCTCATGTGGTGCGTGCAGCATACGGTGAATCAATTCTCATGTGGTGCGTGCAGCATACGGTGAATCAATTCTCATGTGGTGCGTGCAGCATACGGTGAATCAATTCTCATGTGGTGCGTGCAGCATACGGTGAATCAATTCTCATGTGGTGCGTGCAGCATACGGTGAATCAATTCTCATGTGGTGCGTGCAGCATACGGTGAATCAATTGTCATGTGGTGCGTGCAGCATACGGTGAATCAATTATCATGTGGTGCGTGCAGCATACGGTGAATCAATTCTCATGTGGTGCGTGCAGCATACGGTGAATCAATTCTCATGTGGTGCGTGCAGCATACGGTGAATCAATTCTCATGTGGTGCGTGCAGCATACGGTGAATCAATTCTCATGTGGTGCGTGCAGCATACGGTGAATCAATTATCATGTGGTGCGTGCAGGGTACGGTGAATCATTTTATGTAGTAGTCGTGTGTAGCAACCATCCAATCGGTTCTGAATATTTTGATCACTTTGGTAACGTTGTGTTCTCACATTGATAACTATAAGACACGGGTTCGATTGAAATAGATTATATCGAGGAATTACAGAATACCACTTTTGCTGAAACACGCCTTTATTTTGTATTATCGTGCGCATACTCAAGATGACGCACTATCATTACATATTCATGAGCTACGATCGAGTAGCTTCGATACACTACAGGTAAAACATACACGAAACTACACGGCCAATAAGTTGCCAGATGGTTAGGCGCGATACCCGACCACAGACCACCTGTGTGATTCATGAGGCGGCGTGACAGGGGAATCAACTTCCCATCTCCTACCTGTTTATGGGACCAACCTCCTGCCAATCTTGAGAGCCCACCTCCAACCTCCCACTAATCTCACAACCCTTATCCCACCTATTTTTGAGGCCAACCTCCCACTTCCTGCCACCCCACCTCATTCATAGGAGGCAGATGTCCTTCGGGGGGGGGGGGGGGCAAGTGTCCTAGGGGCAAATATCCAGGGGGGGAGACCGCAACCCGTTTACAGCATTGATATTTCATCAAATTTACACCACCCCACCCCACCCCATCCCACCTCAACATCAATGTGATCAGTCTGTAATGTTGAGAGTAAGGTTTTAACACCTGCTAAACACATGCCCGGTCCGGGTCTTCAACTAAGAATGTCATGTAAAGCGGATATGATAACCGCTACACTACCGCGTCTCTCGTGTAGGATCTTACGTCTGGTTGAAAAACAAGCGCAACAAAGTAATTGATAGCTCGCATAATTATTTGGTCCGGGTCTTCAACTCAGAACTATGTCATGTAAAGCGGATGTGCTAACCACTACAATACGGGGTCTCTCGTTTAGTTTACCTTGAGCCTCTCGTTTAGTTTACCTTGAGCCTCTCGTTTAGTTTACCTTGAGCCTTTCGTTTAGTTTACCTTGAGCCTCTCGTTTAGGATCTTACGTCTCGTTGAAATACAAGGGCAACAAAGTAATTAATAGCTCGTATAATATTTCTATTTTTGTAGGCTTACAGATAATCTCGTGAGTAAGTAGCCAGCATTGCGGTAGTCCAGAACATGATACTTATTGTGTAAAGCGATGATGTAAACACAAGTGTTAACGCTTTAAACCGTCTCAAGGACTGGATAACGCGCCATATAAGAACGTACCTTTCTATTGTTATCGCTAAATGTTTTATGATCAATGCAAGCGTTATAAAATACGTAAATTCACAACATCACCGCAAATATACGAACAACAACACAAAGCTCTACCAAACATTGGTACACGTTCCTCACAGCGCAATATAAGTGATAGACCACGAAAACAATAACATTTTATGTTTCATCATAAATGCAGCACTGTTGCAACAACTATATGTCCATTTGCGATCAGACAATAATTAATTTTCTCGTTATTATAAAACGGTAGAAACTATAACTGTTCTAATATCATTTGACATTCGCTTGACTTTGATGTAAGCACAAATTCTAATGCGCGTATATTCGAATGGCTTCATCAATTACGACGGGTTTGTTTATTGTATTCGATGGGGGATGTGATGATATGAAAAAATAGTGGCTAAAACCTGTTGGCCAATAATTCATGTCTTGTGTTGTTACATGAGTTGGTGATCGTGAGGAGAATCAACGTGGCTTCGTTGTAGCTATAATTCCCTAATAATAATAATGTGCGAAAAATACATGAACTAGTGTGTGCCTGCGAAATAGATAATATGATACTATTGAACTGACATAGCGATTGTTTAACGGTTGCATTTGGAAACAAGATAAACCAAGAAAGCGCGTACACCACAGCAGCAGAAGCTCTGAAGTTCTGAGAGAACTGCAAGCTAACGAACGAACGAACGAACGAACGAACGAACGAACGAACGAACGAACGAACGAACGAACGAACGAACGAACGAACGAACGAACGAACGAACGAACGAACGAACGAACGAACGAACGAACGAACGAACGAACGAACGAACGAACGAACGAACGAACGAACGAACGAACGAACGAACGAACGAACGAACGAACGAACGCCATTATTCCATTATACCAGCGACGAAACCATCAGACTGCAGAGTGCGATTGTAGCGAACATCAGACCTATAACGAAAAACGTCAGAGTGTATAAATGTGAGAATTCGTGTGCAATTTTATTTTAAACGTGTTTCTGCAGGCAGGCAGGCAGGCAGGCAGGCAGGCAGGCAGGCAGGCAGGCAGGCAGGCAGGCAGGCAGGCAGGCAGGCAGGCAGGCAGGCAGGCAGGCAGGCAGGCAGGCAGGCAGGCCGGCCGGCAGGCAGGCAGGCAGGCAGGCAGGCAGGCAGGCAGGTATGCAGGGAGGAACAGAGGGAGAGAGACACACGAAGAGAAGCCATTTATCCGCTAAGAAGGATACCCGCGAACCACGAGTTTACCTTGAGCGGGTGCCCCACTGATCTTGAATGTTGCAGACGTAATTTCCTCCCAGTAGACGGTCTTGTTTTCGGCAATGGTTGCACTGAAAGCGGACACATAATGTACTGATCTTGTCACAGAGCTTACCTGATTGCTATTCGGCCTTGCTTAGAATTCTTTAGCAACTGCTTGATTTTCCCAAGGGATATAAGTGACTGAGCGTGTGCGTGCGTGCGTGTGTGCGCGCGCGCGTGCGTGCGTGCCTTTTTATTTATAATAAACTGGTGGGTAGTTTTCATTTGACCAATTACGGTATTGACCAATTACGGTACATTGCGTATATGAACATGGGTTATGGCAATGAAAATATAGCCAATACAGCCTTGACGTGGACCCGGTAGGAAATTGAAAACGACGGACGACCAAAACAATCTGAGGAGAAACTCTGGAGGGAGAATTACGGGAAATGCACCTCAGCTGGAGTCAGGCTGCTAAGCTGGCTGCAGACCGACAGAAGTGGGGATGCCTTGTCTCTGCCTCATGCGCCAGTAGGCATGGAGAGGATTAAGCAAGTATATGGATATTGGGTAGTCTAATGTACTTATGTACTTGGTACGTTTTGACGTACTCGTATTTGCAATTGTGCACATATGCGTACACACACGTGCACGCGCACGC
This sequence comes from Lamellibrachia columna, assembly GCA_963662155.1. NCBI lineage: Eukaryota > Metazoa > Annelida > Polychaeta > Sabellida > Siboglinidae > Lamellibrachia > Lamellibrachia columna. The sequence goes on along the minus strand of OY759267.1, from coordinate 16,865,993 downwards.
ACACGCGCACCCGCACGTACACACACGATAAACGTAACTAGACTACGGCGACAAATATCTACCACCAACGCGTGCGATCAACTGTTGAATCATACTTCAGTCAGTAGTGCACCGTACAACGTCGCCGCCGCCGCCGCCGCCGCCGCCGCCGCCCCTTCTATCTATTGTATAACCAGCTGTGCGTGACGAATGTTACCCACGACAACTTAGCTTGTGTTCGGCGTCTATTGCGGAGTGGTATTTTTAAATCGCACACCTGCCAACTCCAGGTAATAACGCGCTTGCAAGGCTGGGGCCCGGTCATGGATACGCTGTGTGTATTACGTATAAAAGCGGTGATATTCCAGTCCTACACATGACAGCACCCTCTATTACCAATCAATGCCTTCACAACCGAATCATATTAGAATTCTTTAGCAACTCCTTGATTTTCCCAAGTGATATAAGTGACTGAGCGTGTGCGTGCGTGCCTTTTTATTTATAATAAACTGGTGGGTAGTTTTCATTTGGCCAATTACGGTAATTACATTGCGTATATGAACATGGGTGATGACAATGAAAATATAGCCAATACAGCCTTGAATTTTGCAGAGGTGATAACGTCAGAGTTGATATTCGTCCAGAATTTATATTTACCCTTCGCGATGATGGCACTGCAAGCAAATATACATATATAACGCTGTTTAATAGGAGTACACGTGTATGCAGGCATTCCCCTCTCTCTTTCTCCCCCTCTCTTTCTGGCTGTCTGTCTCATTCTCACGCGCGCACACGCACGCACGCACACACACATTAATAACACTTATGTTTATACTATTTGCACCATTCACTGTGCATAGTTTTCGTGTTTGGCATTTTGCGTGACCTCTCAATCAAGCCTTAAAACATCCGGTTTGTTGTGGTTTAATTATCTCAGTCTGCCTGTGAACAGCTTAGCGTACAGGTGGCGCAGAATACCACTTTGTCGTATTGTGTCTCTCATATGCGAACTTGGCGTCATTGGTTTTGAAGGTATAGACGCAAATGTAACGAATTCGCTTACTTGTTGAAAGGGCATGTAAAACATGTTTTACGTTGGTATTCGGCGGTTTACAAGTGTGTAATTCAAACAAAATCACAATAAAATAATTTCAGATGTTGCTACTTAATTGCAATTTGATTAATTAATTTTGTTCAAGTTAAATGTCCCTTATGTGGTACACATATATGTTTAAAATTCGGTAGAAAACAAAATGGCAAAACGCTCGAAAGCCGTACATCGAAATGTTTGCTTCGTTTCGAAAAAGTCCCCTCCTCCAAATACGCCTATGCTGTGCTCTGCAATTAATGGGTGCACATTGCCTCCCTACCCAAATCTACCAACTTAAAATCCTCGCCTCTTTTTGTGGGGTCCTAATGTGTGATGCACCTATTTCCTACAAGAACACATTTGCACGTACGTACAATATTAATCGTGCAACTAAGTGTGATTGATGCTAACTTACTTTATTTCTCACAAAATGACCCACAAATGGAACCGTTGCTTGCTTTTGCCAAATGCACTTTTGAAACTTCCCCCCAGTGGAAAATCACACACACAAATTGCCTGGTCAATAGTTCACATGTCTGTACGTGTCCGCATTTACATTTTCTATATTCTCTCTCCATTTTATATTAAAAGGGTTATTGCTAATGTCATTTACATAATGTGATCAAGTGTGTGTATCCGACTGAATGACGCTGTTAAATGGTTTTCGCGCAGTAATAGCAGCGTAGCTGAATGTTACCTGGTGAAGCCGATTGGCTGCTTGGATGATCTGGTTTGCCAGGCTGTACAATTCTCCTGCTCCTCCCCGAATTAATACTTTAAGTGTTGATAATTGTACAAATGAAAACATATATTGATACAACAATGTCATAGTGCATGTATATAGGACATACAACAATGTCATAGTGCATGTATATAGGACATACAATAATAACCATCAGAATATGTTTTCAAACATCCATCTCCAATACTTATGTTAACGTTTTGGGTTTTTCTAACACCCCACGTTTTGTGTTTTTCTAACACCCCACGTTTTGTGTTTTTCTAACACCCCATGGTGTCATATTGATAATTGTTTGTAATTTCCCAGATGTCGCGCGGCGCTGCATGACGCAACGGTGATCAAACTTCGCAAGCGACCGACAGTTGATTTGCACGAAAAGGTAAATGTTCACAATTGCAAACGACCCCTTAACGCGTTTTGTTAGACTATAGCCGGATACCGCGCTATAATTAGCCTTCAGTTGTCACGACCCTGCAAACAGGCGCGACAAAAGAGTGTCAACACCGGCGGCGTGACAAATACTTGAACGAGGTGGTACCCATATTTTATTATTGGGTTGAAATGTGTTTTCAGACATCACCTTGGAAAATATGATTGTACATCATCAGAAAGGTAAAAAAAGTTAAAGGTCTGTTTTTGCATAGTGCGGTTGCCAGTCAAAATACTTTACACTTCACCTCCTGACCTGACAGACCTGTTCGTTCCAACACAAACTCGATTTATCCGAAACGCTTTCAACCACGCTGCAATTACTGAGTGAAAATTACTCGTTCACACCTATATAAACCACTATCTACAGCCAGGTAGGTACTCATTTATACAGCTGAGTGAACCCAGACGCTAGGTTGTATTTGATTCTGTTGTATAGATTGTGATCTATGCATTGTGCGTGCGTGCGTGCGTGCGTGCGTGCGTGCGTGCGTGCGTGCGTGCGTGCGTGCATGCGTGTGTGTCACCACTCAGGTCATCGTCTACTCGTCGTGCGAAGGACGGGTTCCATTACAGATGTTCACAGTACTTCTCCATTTGTGTCTGTCCTGCATAGCATAAAGTTGCGTTCAGAAGCTGTTATCCCGAATTCAGATGCGAGTACGATACCGAGTCCTTTTATGTGGATCTAGTGTTATGTCGAAATCAGTCAGCGCGCTAGGTAGAAATTTAGGGGTATCAGGTTAAGGAGGGTGTGTCATTGTTGTATCTAGGATCTCGCAGAGGGGGCAAGCTTAGTCAGGTTAGAAAAAATATAAAAACATTAAGTCAAGGTGGGCCATATACAAATTTTACGCAAATGTCATGTGCAATACGGGACATCAGCGCGATCAGTCTCCAGTGTTGAGAGTCAGATATTTACACCTGCTTAACCCATGCCTGGTCCGGGTCTTCAACTCAGAACTATGTCATGTAAAGCGGATGTGCTAACCGCTACAATACGGGGTCTCTCGTTTAGTTTACCTTGAGCCTCTCGTTTAGTTTACCTTGAGCCTCTCGTTTAGGATCTTACGTCTGGTTGAAAAACAAGGGCAACAAAGTAATTAATGGCTCGTATAATATTTCTATTTTTGTAGGCTTACAGATAATCTCGTGAGTAAGTAGCCAGCATTGCGGTAGTCCAGAACGTGATACTTATTGTGTAAAGCGATGTAAGTAAGTAAGTAAGTAAGTAAGTGTAAACGCTTTGAACCGTCTCAAGGACTGGATAACGCACCATACAAGAACGTACCTATATTGTTATCAATACCGCTAAATGTTTTACGATCAATGCAAGCGTCATACAATTCGCAAATTCACAACATCTCGGCACATGTACGAACAACAACACAAAGCTCTATCAAACATTGGTACACGTTCCTCACAGCGCAAAATAAGTGATAGACCACGAACACGCAAACAGTACCAGGTAACATTTTATTTTCCATCACAAATACAGCACTGTTCCAACAAATATATTATGTCCATTTACGATCAGACAATAATTAATTTTCACGTTATTATAAAACGATAGAAACTATAACTGCTGTAACATCACTTGGCATTCGCTTGTCTTTGATGTAAGCACAAATTCCAATGTACGTACATTCATGTGTTGTGTTGTTACATGAGTTGGTGATTGTCAGGAGAACGTGGCTTCGTTGCTATAATTCCCTAATAATAATAATGTGAGAAAAATATATAAACTAGTTTTTACGTGCAGAATAGATACTACTGAACTAGCATAGCGATTGTTTAGCGATTGCTTTTGGAAACAAGATAAACCAAGAAAGCGCGTACATCACAGCAGCAGAAGCTCTGAAGTTCTGAGAGAACTGCAAGCTAACGATCGAACGAACGAACGAACGAAGTAACGAACGAACGCCATTATTCCACTATACCAGCGACGAAACCATCAGACTGCACAGTGCGATTGTAGCGAACATCAGACCTACAACGAAAAACGTCAGAGTGTATAAATGTGAGAATTCGTGTGCAATTTGATTTTAAACGTGTTTCTCCCGAGTATGTTCGTTGGATACTATCACTACATAAACCGGGCACCAGGGGTCATTACTACAAACTAGTTTCAATGCGAACAGTTTAGCTATAATAATTTAAAGCTTATACGTTTAGTTATTTAAGAAGGACGTGTAACTATGCACCCTGACATAAAACGGAAATAAAAATGTGAGTGGGCCATGGGTGCGTCATGTTCATAAAAATAATGACCCAGTAAATGACCTCCTTTCATTGTATAGGTTATTATAATAATATAAGCATAATAGGTATCTTAAGATCTCATCATTTATTCATTCATATGAACCCCCTTAAATTGTAATGCGCACTCTTGGTTCAAGAAATTGATTGTTCATGTATTATGAATTTGAGAGGAAGATGGAGAGAGAGGGGGCACGCAGGCAGGAAGGTAGGCAGACAGGGCGGGACAGAGGGAGAGAGACACACGAATAGAAGCCATTTATCCGCTAAAAAGATACCCGCGAACCACGAGTTTACCTTGAGCGGGTGCTCCACTGATCGTGAATGTTTCAGATGTAATTTCCTCCCAGTAGACGGTCTTGCTTTCGGCAATGGTCGCACTGAAAGCGGACACATAATGTTGTACGGAAGTTGTGACAGAGCTTACCTGATTGTTATTAGGCCTTGCGGAGAATTCTTTAATTACTCCTTGATTTTCCCAAGGGATATAAGCGATTTCGCTTGTGCGTGCGTGCGTTTTTATTTATAATAAACTGGTGGGTATTTTTCATTTGGCCAATTACGGTAATTACATTGCGTATATGAACATGGGTAATGGCAATGACAATATAGCCAAAACAGCCTTGAGGAGGCCCCGGTAGGAAATCGAAAACGAGGACGACTAACAACAACCTGGGGGAAACTATGGGGTCAGGCTGCTAAGCAGGCTGCAGACCGACAGAAGTGGAGATGCCTTGTTCCTGCTTTATGCGCCAGTAGGCATGAAGACGATTAAGTAGGTCATGTATGTGAATATTGGTTGTTTTAATGCACGCCGCCGCCGCCGCCGCCGCCGCCGCCGCCGCCGCCGCCACAGGCACCGTCACAGTCACCGCCCCTGCTTTCTATTGTACGACCGGCAGTGCGTGACGAATATAGGGAACGTCAGTCTCGTGACCTAGTTTTAGCTCTGGAGTCAACTGGCTACCTCGGCTGGTTTGATGCCTGTGTAAAGAATAGGATTATATTTTGTTTTTGGGTGTACTCACAGAATTGACACCAAACGGTGTCAATTGTTCTGGTTTCAGACCGATGAAAAGATGTTAAAGGTGTGTGAGAAGGTTTATATATAAGAATGTTCACGGTAATCGTTTGGGCGTTATTCACAACTGGATATCATGTACTTTATTATTCCGGTGTAACGGGCCCAGAGTAGTGCCGTGCCGAAAGTCAGCGGAAGTATGCATTTTGCGTATTGCGCATGCGCGCACAAACGCAGTGGACGCCATGCAACCCGCGTGAGCAACGTGACCTCAGGTAACCCGATCAACTTTGACCCCGTGCCAGGAGTATGCAGACTTAGCGAGACTAATGCAGATTCAGCTGACCCACATGACCCCCACGATGTTGACCTTATTTTGTCAGCGAGCTCGTCACGCGAGGCCTTTTTAAGAAAGTTGAAAGTCGTTTTATTAGAACGTGGAAACTGATGGAGCATCAGAAGAAATGTAGGCGAGACGAAATGTACAAAAAGTATGGAGTGCATCAAACATTATTTGGTGAAAAAGAAACATCTTGTGAGTGACAGGCGCATGAGAAATGCTGTGTTGAAGGCAACGAAAGATCACAAGTACAAAGTAGACGGTGAGTAGGCCTATATAACTTTGAGACCCTTATATATATATATATATATATATATATATATATATATATATATATATATATATATATATATAATATATATATATATATATATATATATATATATATATATATATATATATATATATATATATATATATAATATATAGCCATTATTTGGTAATACCCATTATTTTAAATCACCAGTGACTAAGTGTAGGAGTGCAAGCACCCAAATGAAATGTTAGACAATTTGCATTTGAAAGAAGTACGATTATCAAACGACAAAAGGACGTGGCTATTCGCACAGCTGCTCTGCAGGCCCCTCTATTGATTGCCAAAAGTGTGGTTGTTAATATTTGCAGAGCTGCACTAGCTTTTGGCATTGCAGAAATAGTTATTGCTATTTGCAAAATTACCATATTGGTATGGTCATTAATGATAATGTTAATGATATATTGTGTCACTTAAGTTATGGCTTCTTACATGAGGCTTGTCTTGCTGTTTCTACAAAGTAGAAGATTAAATGGCTTTACTTCTTGTATAACAGCCACCTAGTCCATTAAGCTACTTCTTGTTCACTGGTTCAGTAGTGCACATGTATTACTAAGTCAGAGCAAAGTTGCTGTGTTACAGCTTTACAAATTTTACGTCTACATGCTTCAAGGAGGTAGACCTAGGCTAAAGATACAATATGGCAGCACTTCACTCGTGTTGAAGTTTCTGGGAAAGCTTTGGCGAGGTGCAACTACTGTGCTCATCAACAAAGTATCAAGGCCTGCAGGATGTGGTCCCATCATAACAACTGTGCAACATTTGCAATTGACGTAGGAATGAGTAATAGTATTTATGAATATGATTTAATGTTTTTTTTTGGTAAATTAAATAACATCATTGCAGTAAATGTTTTATCTCTTGAATTATAAGCTGTAAGCATTTGTCGCACACAACTTGATAAAGAAGCTTCCAAATGTCAGTTATTTTGGTAAGAGAGTGAAAAATAGATCAATACTAGCCATGTTGTCATTTAATCCTGGTCCCTTTCATTGCATATAGCAGATATATATATACTTTACTTTAATAGTTTAACACTATTCACCGGATATTGAATGGATTAAATGTGTCATTGTGGCATGTACCACGTGGCTTATAGTGGGTGATAAAAGGGAACCGTGCTGGCTTTCACTTTAAGTGACTAATAACACAAGTAATGTACAAGAGAATCAGCATGGAAATAAATGCATACACTTTTTGTGTTATTTTAATATTATAATCATTCAACAGTTCTGGCTATACAGGCAGACACCATAGCTAAAAAAAATTATAAGTACTTGTTTGTTTACATTTCCAGACAGCAGCAGAACCTGTGAATGAGCCAACAGCCATGCCTGCTACTCCTCTAACTGCCAAGCATCCCTTGGGCCAAGATCCTAATCAAGAACCCCCGGTCAAAGTCATCATTCAGTAGAACATCTCATCTCTTCTCACCAAAACAAATACTGCTACCGAAGACAACCTGGACGTTCTTGTTGCAAAGTTCTTCTACTCGTGCAATATCCCCTTCACTGTATCAGATCACCCAGGGTTCTCAGTGGGACTCTCCTTGATAGTCTCTGATGAATTGAAGTCACAAATGAAGCATCATTTCAAGGATCAAACTGTCACACTGATAGAGGATGGATGGTCGAATATCCATAACGATCCCGTCCTTGCTACAACTGTACAGAAGAGGTTTAACCAAGCAGTCACTTAGTTGCATACTTGCTTCACCCTGATTATCGTGGCAGTCGTCTGATCAATGAGTAGCGGGAACTGGCCCACCAGTGGCTCACAGAGAACAATTTGGACTACCTCCCAGCAGCCATTGCTTTTGAAACAGAGTCTGCGCCACTCCCACCATCCTTCTTTGAAGCAGGTGCTATGCATCCAGCATTGTGGTGGTAAGAGCTTAGAACAGTTACTCTGCCACATGGTTTTGTTCTAGTTTCGTTGCACACAGCTTGTGTGTCAGCCTTGTGCAACGTTTGGAATAACTCACACAAAGCTGATAATTCATTAGGCTTGTGCTCTGCTATCGAATGCTACGTGGCAAGCATGAGGTAGAGGACTGAATCACTGTCAGACTTTCACTGGCACAGGAGATTTGTGCCAGTGGACCTAGACGAATAAATACTTATTAAATGTACAACGACAGTTTAATAAAAGTACTAAAAACTTAATATGTTGTCTGTTTTATATTATTTTACTTTCTTCCATTTTTTTCCCGAAAGAAAGTGGAAGAAATCCCTTTCTTCCACTTTCTTCCAGGCGTCCCCTGTTGACTATCACAAAAAATATACATTTAATAAAATAAATACTTGCTATTTATATTGTAATGGCCTTATTGAGTTGCATGCTTATATTATTATTTTGGATTTGGCCACCTGGACCATCAAACATTGGTTACGTTTGTGACACTGTATTATCATTAAGGGTAGCTGCTAATGTCTCGGCTTTTGTAGTTGGTTCGAATCCAACTGGTATATGCACTTTGTGCAGAAATACCCCTGGCATGGGCTTATTTACCGATACATTGCATCTCCTCTTATGATTATTTTGAAATTGAATGAAAATGCACTTACAGTGATCCAAAGTTAGCATATTAATATATACATAACATCTGATCCATCTCATGTTAGCTTTATTTACCAAAGGCTAACAAAACCAGCTCAACATTTAACAACATTTATATTGCTAAACTTCATTGTGGAACTAATTTAACAAGCATGTAGTTATGTCAAGCTGTCAAAATATAATGATGACATTGCGTGATTGACTTATACTTGATAGGGGCTATATACCTATACATCAGACAGGTGTCATATGGAGGGCCCATGATGAATTTATGGAAACTTTTTGAACTGCTGAAATCGGCTGAATATATATATATATATATATATATATATATATATATATATATATATATATATATATATATATATATATATATATATATATATATATATATATTTTTCATGTTGGGATGCATATAGCTTGACACTGGCTATAGAAAATATATATTAACATTTCGGCGGCATTTTAAAACCTACCTATTTGACCTGGTCTAACCTTCTTAGCTCCTCAGCGCACCACCATCACTGTTGACGATCCGGAATTGAATTTGGGGTAAGATTTCTGTAAATCTTTACCGCATGACTCATTTCTCTAACTGTATTATTTGAAATGTTTATCATACGAATAGGGCGGAGATGTTTGTTTACAACGACACCGGCTGTGCGCATAAATAGCATGCGCAATACACAAAATGCATACTTCCACAGACTTTCGGCACGGGACTACTCTGGGCCCGTTACACCGGCATAGTAAAATCGATTTGCATAGCAAATATGTTTACTTTACTAAAAGAGTCCGTTTCGAGGTATGAGCTTTGTACATTTAGATTTTTCGACGTATTTAACACGTCTAACTGAGCAGTTTTAGCGATAATTCGCATATGTATTTAATATCTGAAGCGAGATCGGATATTTAAATAATTATTTCATGGACAATTAATTGGGAAATTACATTTCTGGCTATTCAAGGTTGTCTGACGCAGTTGCTCTTTTTGAACAACAAACATTGTGACTAGAATAAATATGGTGTGTATATATATATATATATATATATATATATATATATATATATATATATATATATATATATATATATTACTATAATATATATATATATATATATATATATATATATATATTACTATAATATATATATATATATATATATATATATATATATATATATATATATATATATATATATATATATATATATATATATATATATATATATATATATATATATATATATATATATATATATATATATATATATATATATTACTATAATATATATATATATATATATATATATATATATATATATATATATATATATATATATATATATCTATATATATATATATATATATATATATATATTTTACTATAATAATTTAATAATTACAGTTTCTACAACCTTAAAAACGTATAAATAGACAGTACTTATTCTAATCACAATGTTTGTTGGTCAGACGAAACAGTCAGAAATGTAATATCCAAATTAATTGTCCCTGGAATGATTATTTAAATATCGGATCTCGCTTCAGATAATGAAAACATACTACAGATTATCACAAAAACTGCTAGTTGAAACATGTGGAATCTGTCGTAAAATCTTAAAATAGTTATGCCTAACAAGGTGTCTAGATGCACATAAGCCCACAAAGTGCTTAGATGCACATAAGCCCACAAAGCTGATTCCCATAAACGGACTGTTTTGTGTAATGTAAACAGATTTGCCGTGCATATATAGATTTTACTATGCCGGCAGCGCGCAATTGATAATACATGGTATCCTGTTGTAAATAACTCTCAAACGATTATCGTGAACATTCTTATATATAAACCTTCTCACACACCTTTAAAAATGTTTCATCAGTCTGAAACCAGAAAAATTTACACCTTTCGTTTGGTGTCATTTCTGTGAGTACACCAAAAAAAAACTAAATATAACCCTATCCTTTACACAGGCAACAAACCAGCCGAGGTCGCCAGTAGACTCCAGTACTAAAACTAGGTCACGAGACATACGTTCCCCATTACCCAGGGCAACTTAGCTTGCGTTCAGCGTCTATTGTGGAGTGGTATTTTTAAAAGGCACACCTGCCAACTCCAGATAACAACGCGCTTGCAAGGCTGGAGCTGGACTATGGACACGCTCTGTGTATTACGTATAAAAGCGGTGATATTCCAGCAGCAGCAGCAGCAGCAGCAGCAGCAGCAGCAGCAGCAGCAGCAGCAGCAGCAGCAGCAGCAGCAGCAGCAGCAGCAGCAGCAGCAGCAGCAGCAGCAGCAGCAGCAGCAGCAGCAGCAGCAGCAGCAGCAGCAGCAGCAGCAGCAGCAGCAGCAGCAGCAGCAGCAGCAGCAGCAGCAGCAGCAGCAGCAGCAGCAGCAGCAGCAGCAGCAGCAGCAGCAGCAGCAGCAGCACCTGCACCAGCACAAGCACCAGCAGCAGCAGCAGCAGCACCTGCACCAGCAGCAGCAGCACCAGCAGCAGCAGCAGCAGCACCAGCACCAGCAGCACCAGCACCAGTAGCTGCAGCAACAACAACAATCACGCATGACATCATGGAGCCACAATGGCGGACCGTTAACCCTACGGAAGTGATCTGACGTCACAGTGTCATAGACAACAACGCCAACTTGATACTCGTTCGACAACCCGGTCATTAACATGGCCGTGGACTCACGTGTTTTTCCACTAATACAATATATTTAACTAAGACTAAGCTGTTTACAAATCAGCCAACTTACACGACTTTCAGGTCCTCTTTGATGTCAGTGTCGGGTATCTTCCAAGTGAAGCAGGTGGGATTCGCTTTGTCTTCAGGCTTCGAGTGTGTGATGGAGTCGTTCGCTGTGGAACATGTCATCAGTTTCGTTTTGTTCGGCAGCTTTGTCCCGTCAAACGTGCCAACTGGATCCATTCCATTTCCAGCTCTCACTTGCAGCAGGATGCCTTTGAACGTGGCGCCCTTCACGCACACTGAAACGAAATCGATTAAAACACTGTTTATTGTATATCATAGCGCGTGTCTAATACAGACGAAATGCGATGTGTGATCATTATTTTTGCGGGATGAAATATCAGCGGTGAACCAAAAGTTGGCACCGAACCCCGGCTGAGCGATTCCCGAAACCACTATCATTTACCTCAGACCATCGTTGTTTGTCAGAAGAAAAAATAATAAGCACGAAATACTTAAAGTATAAACAATACGTCACTTGAGAGCAGCTTCGTCCGATATACTTAGATAATGCGGCGAATCTTCCAAACTGTGGATATCAACCTCCCTGAATATTGGTGTTACTAAGGAGTCGACTTTCCTGTACGACTGTCGATCGTTCTCATTAATTTTATGACGGGCATTTTTAATATAACATAATATAACATAATATAACGGCTGAACACTTATGCAGATCGGAATAGCACCAAACGTAAATACAACATTGCACATATTATACTAATTTATTGTCAAAAGAGCGTATAATGTATATCCCACCTTTCCGTGTCTTCGTATCTTTGTCGACACTCTCCACTACCAACGAGTATGGGCTCTTGGACGGCTGTACGTTAGTGTTGTTGTGTTTCGGTGACATCGTAACACACGCACCAAGAGGAGCACCATTAGGAAGCCCAGTCGCTGCCGGTATGACAGCCAGCAGGACAAGCCACACGAGATGCGAACACGAAGACATGGCAGGGATCGGTATGCCTCGACCGATGTGCTTAGGTAACAGAGACGGTGTAATAATGTGTAACCGGGTTGTTTTTCGCTGTGACCTCATTGCTCGAGCAGCCGCGCGTCACTACGTTATTATTAATCGAGCTTACCTGAGCAGGTGAATCATATCTCAGGTGAATGGATTATTATAGCGTTTTTCCCCTGTACACATGTGTTTTCCTATGTTTTGGTTCGGAGTCTTATGTAAAGGGCGGAATTTACTTTGTCGTTCTCACGCACGCACGCTCGGCAACGGGGTGAATTAGTTTCCCTGTTGACCCCGGGGTGGTACTGGCACATTTGGACCCGACATAGATCGCGCTACTGGACCACCCCGCATTGCACGGGTATCTGACTGATCCCCGTGCGCATGAACACCTGACTGTTCATCGGTACGGCGTATATCGCTTGCCCGCTTCCAACATGTATTCTGGGTGTGACCCCTTCGCCTGCAGTACTCACAATGAAGTGATCCGCTGCTGCGGGGTTCCGGTCTGCTAGGTCTCGCAGCCAACCCCGCGGCCGTCTGTTGTTGTGCTAGCAACACGCGAGTAGTTCCAACTGGGCCGCAATTCGTTCCAGTGGACTCGGGTCATCGGAGGCGTGGCGGGGTTCGTGAACTTCCCTCACACGCACACTCCTGTTTGGCCCACTCAAACCGTCCTCCTCTAGTTGAATCGCTTCGGAACGCAACGCGCCAAACGAAATTTTGGGGTCAGTCCAAACTAGTCTCTTTATTTCCCGTTTTATCTGAGGTTCTAACAGGTTTTCACAGAATACTCCTATCAACATATTATCCTTACTGTCAGCCTTATCAGTCGAGCCTTCAGAAATTTCCAGGAACGCTCTGGATAACTCTCTAACATTTTCTCTACTACCCTGCACCCGATCGTATAATCCTCTCTTCGGCTGTGCATTACAGCGGTTTTCCCCAAAAGCAGACACCAGTAACGTAAATATCTTATCGATACAGTCCTTCTCATCTCTTGGGGCGTACCTTACTTCTTCCCGGGCCGGTCCATCCAGGTGGGCGATAAAAAATGACAGTCTATTGGCCGAAGAGACGGATGGTAAGATGCTCCGTGCTTCCCCGATCCAGTAGTGAAGTTCACTAGTTCGACCGCTGAACATCCTCAGTTTTCGAGTCGGAGGAGCGGTCACCGTGACGTTGACAGGCTGCTGTTGGTTGCGTTTTAGCGTCTCCACCATCTCCTCCAGCCGAGCCAACTTCTCTTCTGCCGACGCCATCCTTCTTCTGGAAGCTTACACTGTCAGATATCCCACTTCTGGTACCACTTGTAACCACATCGAACGACTGTTGTGTATTGACAATGTTTAATGTGTGAAGTAAAAGCTTCCAGAGGAAATATAACATCCGAAACAATGGCCGAGAAAAGTAATAGGTGAATGTATCACAAATGGAGTTCCTGCTCACAGCGACAGAGATAAATTGTCAATATACACATACTGAGCCGGGAGAAGGTTGCTTGCATGTAACAACGTGTGTCGTCTTCTCCGGCCCAGGGCGAACTGCCCAGACTAATTTCTAAAACTCGCTCAGATTGTGTAAACTGGAGTGACACTGGGCATAGCGCCCCCTAGTGACTAGCCTAACACATATATAAACAGCTAAATCCACCAGGGTTACATGAGGTATGTCCCACCTTTCCGTGTCTTCGCCTGTTTGCCGGTATGACAACCAGCAGGACAAGCCACACGAGGTGAGATGTGAAATATATTAAACCATTTTTTTGGAGCAGTCAGCCACTTAAAAGTTTACTCAGCTTGTAATAGCATGTGCAATGCAGTGTTGAATGAAACTTGCAAACGAGACAAAGTCATATATTTTTTGGTTGTGTATTTGTTTTCATACTCAAAGACACTACATGCAGCGACTTGATGACAGTCAAGATGCATTCAGTAGACATCGACAGCTTCGACCCAGACCCAGCCATCTCGCGCTGGGGTGCAAGCAACAAACGCCCTCAGCAGCAGGTGCCTGTGGCAATGAACATCAATTTGGTAGAGGAACAAGCGACTCCATCGGCTCGGCCCATGTAGGACGGTGTTGTCATTCATTTAGACGATGACTTTTCTGATTTTGATTCTGCTTTTACAATGAGCGAATACAGTGATTCTGAATTCTTTTTAACAATTGGTTGGCTTAGCCATGCAGGACACTGTTGTTAAGTCAGACGATGGCTTTTTTTATTTAATAATGAACAAGTACAGTGATTCTGAATAAAAATGTTGAACACTTGTTCGTGTTTAAGTTTTATAATACAGGTTTCATATGATAATTTGCAAATATAACTTCTAATAAATGCTCACACATATATGGATATTATATATATTATATTATATGTATGTATGTATGTATGTATGTATGTATGTATGTATGTATGTATGTATGTATGTATGTATGTATGTATGTATGTATGCATGCATGCATGCATGCACGCATGTATATTTATATGTATATATATATATATATATATATATATATATATATATATATATATATATATATATATATATATATACAAATATACATATATACAAATATACATGCGTGAATGCATGCATATATATATATATATATATATATATATATATATATATATATATATATATATATATATATATATATATATATATATATATATATATATATATATATATATATATATATATCGTTTGAGCGCGCCCGGGCTCCACGCCCGCCTGGGCCTCCAACTTCTGCACAGGACCTACAACTTTGTATATTGTAGGTCCAAGGACCTACTACTTTACTTTTCTTACTTAAGGAAAACACTGACAATAATGCATGCACTATGAGGAGCATCATCACCACGCTCGTTCGCTGCCGGTATGACAACCAGCAGGACAAGTTACACGAGGTGCGAACACGAAGACATGGCAGGGTTCGGTATGTCTCCACCGATGTGCTTAGGTAACAGAGACGACGTAATAATGTGTGTCCGGGTTGTTTGTGCACAGCACAGCGTCAGTGGTCAGCCATGGAAGCGCTGTGACCTGACTGCTCGACCAGCCGCATGTCGCTATAATAATTAACCATCGGGCTTGCCTGAGCAGGTGAATCATACTTCAGGTGAATGGGCTATTATATTATATGTAGTTCGGCGTCTTTGGTTCGGCGTCTTATGTAAAGGGAGGATATTATTTTACCATGCACGCGCACACACGCACCAATACGCGCTCGCACGCACGCACGCACGCACGCACGCACGCACCCACGCACGCACGCACGCACGGTGTCACTGCGTTGGTCTCTTAATTCACAAAAAAAAAAAACATACTGTAAAAATCCTGATCGTTTTATATTGTAGAATCATGTTATATGGTTCAAAGTTCAACGGATATCTGTTTATGAATATAAGTCCTGCGGTTTGGCACATTCACAAATAGCTGTCGACAATTTCCAATACCTGTGGACAAAGTTTGTCTGGGTCAGGCGTACCCGGGATTAGGTGACGGGCGTTACGTTCCCATCTGTTTCCAGTGTAGACATGGTATTCCCCTCCGTTTGCAGTGTAGACATGGTATTCGCTCCGAAACATTCAAATAGTTCTACGCAATCACTGATAGGTATGCAATGATCTACACTTTATAAAATACAAATGTGCACCACTTATGTTCATGCATAATTATTATGTTGCTTTTTACTTACGTAAATGATTTACTAATATACACTAAAGGTAGCATAAACGATTGGTTCGTTTGGCATAATGTTCATGTCTAGTAGATAGACATAACATTTAGCCCATTAATTATAGTGCAAGTAAAAATTAAACTTTGAAATGTTTTAACAAGCAAAGCTTTTGTTGCAGTGAAGTACATATTCAGTAGTTCTGCAAAAACATAACAAAGCTAGCCGAGTAGTCATGATATTACAATTTCCAACATTGTGACAACAGGTAGATGATGCTCGCTTGTCTCGGACCCATTGTCTGCATATACGTGCATTCAACAATTTCATGCAAAGCGTTTCACTTTCAAAACCGGAAGCAAGCCAAAGTGCTGGATTATAGTACCGGAAGCCAAAACATTGCTGCTCGCTTACTGAAAAGTTAATTCGATGGAATACGTTGATTTGGAAAAGATATAGCGGTCTGAATCCTCGACCAAACCAAATTTGCTTTCTGTGTTGTACGCATACACTTTTACTAATCTTAATGTTGGTGTTGCTGGTCGTTGTCATAGCTATGATTAAGTTAGATAACATTCATAATTATCTCAGAAAAAATAATTTAGTAGGAGCAAATGCGTAGTAGATAAAGAGATTAAGGCACGTAGTGTCCAGCTGTTCTACAAATCAGATACTAAACAATAGAGTAATGTATTACGATGTGCACATTTTGACAGCTTTCCTGTGGGATAAGCACACGACTAGAATTCATTGCCGAAACACTTTTGTTAGTATCGACTCGTCCAGTGATGGCGCGATGCAGCGGCGCAAGACAGGATGATTACAAACGAACGCACGAACGCACGAACGCACGCACGTACGCGCGGACGAACGAACGACCGAGATGTGGAACGTCGTTATTCCATTAAACCAGTGACTAGCGCCAGTAGGCTGCAGAGTGTGACTGTAGCAAACATCAGACCTACACGAAAGAACGTCAGAGTAAAATGGAAGAATTCATGCAAATACAATTCTTGTATGTCGTTCAATAACATAATAATATATGTTTACACGCACTAGTGGGTATACTTTCAAAATAGATTTAATGCACCGCATTTGTTAAGTTGAAATCGATTTAAACAAACTGGGGTATTTACACACCAATTTACATACCAAATTACATTATAGGGGCTTACAATTGTCACAAAATGCTGCTCATTCTTTATAATATATTGTCAGAAACACCGAGGGGTTAAGGTAAGAGCTATTTTCGCAGGGCAGTAGTGGTTCCCTGGCTTGACCTAACATAAATAGATCAAGCTCAACTTTAAATGCAAGTACGCATAAGCTTGTTCAGACCACGTCCCTGATTACTGTTGGTTTAAAAGACAAATTAAAAACACAAATATTACACCATGAACTACGTGAATACGGTGCGTAGAAGTTGCAGAAGGTGTTGTTCTGCATAGCTGAATTAATTTTACCTGGAGCAGTAGCCCCATCCACTGGAGTGGTGGTGCCATTCGCTGGAGTGGTGGCACTATCCGTTGGAGTGGTGGTGCCATTCGCTGGAGTGGTGGCACTATCCGCTGGAGTGGTGGTGCCATTCGCTGGAGTGGTGGCACTATCCGTTGGAGTGGTGGTGCCATTCGCTGGAGTGGTGGCACTATCCGTTGGAGTGGTGGTGCCATTCGCTGGAGTGGTGGCACTATCCGTTGGAGTGGTGGTGCCATTCGCTGGAGTGGTGGCACTATCCGCTGGAGTGGTGGTGCCATTCGCTGGAGTGGTGGCACTATCCGTTGGAGTGGTGGTGCCATTCGCTGGAGTGGTGGCACTATCCGTTGGAGTGGTGGTGCCATTCGCTGGAGTGGTGGCACTATCCGCTGGAGTGGTGGTACTATCCGCTGGAGTGGTGGCACTATCCGCTGGAGTAGATGTTTAAGTGGCTTTATAATACATTTAAAAAATATATTTTCTGTGCATGTTAGTTCGTCTGTTTCAGTTTTACCACAGTCTATGCAACTGTTGGGTTATTAATTAGTCAATGTCTTCAGTATTGAAATGTTGTTCTTATTATCCCTATTATTTATTTATTGTAGTATTTATAACCTTTCTTCTTAGCATTTTACTCAACTGTAAACACCCCTGAACAGGGTCTTACTCTAGATATGAACATAAAAATAAAGGTTCATTTTATTTATTTATTCATTATTATTACCCGGGGATTAAAAGAAACCATTAAAAATATCGTACAACGAACTATGTGAATAAGTAGATGATTCAGAAGCCTCTGGTCTGCAGAACGCCAATATTACCTGGAGTAGCGGCACCGTCCGAAACGTTAATGACGTCAGACGTCACCTTCACCCAGTACTTTTCTCTGCTTTCGGCAATGGTTGCGCTGCAAGCAAATAAATAATGTCTTTGAGAAAGCATTTCGCTGGTAAAAGAGTCAAAACAATGAAAATCCATGTTGATCAGAACATGTATGCCCTATGGGGGGTGGAGGGGTGTCATTCTCTAAATAGCTTACTTTTATGCAGTTTTCTGCTGCGATGCCTCGGTTCATACAAATTGACACATTTGTAACGATATATGAGTGCAATGTTTTCGTCTACTATGAAACCATCAAAAGGTCACCGGTGTTACTTGTCTACGGCTCGACTTGTTATCTTACACCTACAAAACTAAATACTTTGGTACGTAACTGAAAATAAATGAATGCTTCCTAACATAGTTAATTATCTGATAATCCATGACTCCACAAGTTATTTTGAATTACTGAGCAGATATTTTGTCGGAATCAGTGTCTTCAATGTTGTGGTTACTGGTTTTATTCTGCGTGATATCTAGGATTTCCGGCAGAAATTTTTTTGGGGGGACGGAAGGCGAAGTTTTTCATCGATGGGCACGCCAGAAAATGTTGGATTTTAGGGTCCGTCAGACGGGTTTTCCAGCCATCTACAACACGAATTCCGTTTGACATCGGTGTGGTTTCGTCACACTCTGGAATTGAGATTTGTTTTCTTCTTTGCTTTATGAAAAATCCCGAGCATTAATGATGAAATTAAATAAATGTTCCGATAAAATGTACTGTAAGTCTTTTTTTATATTGCATTTTTAATGAACGCAAAACGAAGAATGTACCGCACAAAACTACGGTGCTGAGCGTCAAAATTAATTTATGTGACTGACCTAGTTCATTCGTCGAACAACAATCGATAATTGGCTCTTGAAAAGACCCCAGCCTCAGGGCACAGAAAGTAATCAAGTTTCGAACAATAAACAGCGTGAAGCAGTTGACGAAGATAATGAAATCGGGAATCCTAACCCGCCAAATGTCGATGTTTCTACTGTTCAAATTACATTTGTCCCTTCCTTGATGTGGCACTAAGCTGTACATTAGTATGCGGTTGGTTTTATATCATATCATGTAATTACTAAAGAAAATGTGTATGTGTTGGTTATTCATCTCTCCCAGAGTCAATTATGATGTAGACAAAATTATTTATTTGTTTGGGTATGGATCCACACCCCAAGTTTTTTTTCGGGTATTGAATTTTACTCATTTTACCCTCTGGCAGAAACCCTGATATCGGAGCTTCAATCAAATCGGGAAGCATTTCTGAACCTTGTCGTGAGCGAATCGTGTCGGCAGAAGCCCCGTCGTACGGGAGTAGTCGAATCAAAGTGAGTGTATTGTCCTACTGTTCTCTTCATCAATCACAAAGTGTGTCGATTCAGTGCGCATGTTTATTTGGGGTACCAAATTTACAAATGACGGGACGACAAGAAAAAATAGAATAGATCATTCTATATACCTATGCCTATCATCTGGTTACACCTAAGTTGGCATGGTTTGTCCATAACACGAGTGACAAAAATGAGATGACGTCATGACTAACATAACCCTTTAAGTTCAATAATCTGCTACATTTAGCTATGTCCACTCAGCATGTCTTTATCAGTTCTGTGAGTACACCCAAAAACAAAATATAATCCTATCCTTTACACAGGCAACAAACCAGCCGAGGTCGCCAGTAGATGCTAGTGCTAAAACTAGGTCACGAGACATACGTTCCCAATTACCCACGGCAACTTAGCTTGCGTTCAGCGTCTATTGTGGAGTGGTATTTTTAAAAGGCACACCTGCCAACTCCAGATAACAACGCAGCAGCAGCAGCAGCACCAGCACCAGCACCAGCACCAGCACCAGCACCACCAGCTGCAGCAACAACAACACCACCAGCTGCAGCAACAACAACAACAACAACCACGCATGACAGCACCCCCTACTATCAGTCAATGTATTCACAACCGAATCATATTACTGAATATAACCATATTCAACGAAATTTGTCTAGACAAAATACATTCTAGTTCATCGCTTATGTCTCCGGAATCGTATGGAGCCACAATTAACCCTACGGAAGTGATCTGACGTCACAGTGTCATAGAAAACAACGCTAACTTGATACTCGTTCAACAGCCCGGTCATTAACATGGCCGTGGACTCACGTGTTTTTCCACTAATACAATATATTTAACTAAGACTAAGCTGTTTACAAATCAGCCAACTTACAAGACTTTCAGGTCCTCTTTGATGTCAGTGTCGGGCATCTTCCAAGTGAAGCAGGTGGGATTCGCTTTGTCTTCAGGCTTCGAGTGTGTGATGGAGTCGTTCGCTGTGGAACATGTCATCAGTTTCGTTTTGTTCGGCAGCTTTGTCCCGTCAAACGTGCCAACTGGATCCGTTCCATTTCCAGCTCTCACTTGCAGCAGGATGCCTTTGAACGTGGCGCCCTTCACGCACACTGAAACGAAATCGATTAAAACACTGTTTATTGTATATCATAGCGCGTGTCTAGTACAGACAAAATGCGATGTGTGATCATTATTTTTGCGGGATGAAATATCAGCGGTGAGCCAAAAGTTGGCACCATACCCCGGCTGAGCGATTTCCTAAACCACTATGATTTACCTCAGACCATCGTTGTTTGTCAGAAGAAAAAATACTAGGCACAAAATACTTAAAGTATAAACAATACTTAAAGTATAAACAATACGCCTTTTGAGAGCAGCTTCGTCCGATATACTTAGATAATACGAATCTCCCAAACTATGGATATCCACCTCCCTGAATATTGGTGTTACTAAGGAGTCGACTTTCCTGTACGACTATCGATCGTTCTCATTAATTTTATGACGGGCATTTTTAATATAACATAATATAACGGCTGAACACTTATGCAGATCGGAATAGCACCAAACGTAAATACAACATTGCACATATACTAATTTCTTGTCAAAAGAGCGTATAAGGTATATCCCACCTTTCCGTGTCTTCGCCTCTTTGTCGACACTCTCCACTACCAACGAGTATGGGCTCTTGGACGGCTGTACGTTAGTGTTGTTGTGTTTCGGTGACATAGTAACACACGCACCACGAGGAGCACCATTAGGAAGCCCAGTCGCTGCCGGTATGACAACCAGCAGGACAAGCCACACGAGATGCGAACACGAAGACATGGTAACAGAGACGGTGTAATAATGTGTATCCGGGTTGTTTTTCGCTGTGATCTCATTGCTCGAGCAGCCGCGCGTCACCACGTTATTATTGATCGAGCTTACCTGAGCAGGTGAATCATATTTCAGGTGAATGGATTATTATAGCGTTTTTTCCCTGTACACATGTGTTTTCCTATGTTTTGGTTCGGAGTCTTATGTAAAGGGCGGAATTTACTTTGTCGTTCGCACGCACGCACGCACGCACGCACGCACGCACGCACGCACGCACGCACGCACGCATGGTGTCACTACGCCCGCCTGCCTGACGCTCGGCAACGGGGTGAATTAGTTTCCCTGTTGACCCCGGGGTGGTACTGGCACATTGGACCCGACATAGATCGCGCTACTGGACCACCCCGCATTGCACGGGTATCTGACTGATCCCCGTACGCATGAACACCTGGCTGTTCATCGGTACGACGTATATCGCTTGCCCGCTTCCAACATGTATTCTGGGTGTGACCCCTTCGCCTGCAGTACTCACAATGAAGTGATCCGGGCACGGACCACAGTCACTTTTCCCATAGACGACCATTATAACGTTCTTGCGTCTACATTGAAAATTTATCCTACAATTTTTTTTTTAAATTCACAGAAAATGACAGACCCACTAAGACACCTGGTGTGCGAAATTCGTGAAAATGACATACCTCCTTTTCGCACAAATTGCTTCAAAGCATGAGGCCCGTGCATTTCTGCCATGAAATTCCCCGGTTTCCCAAATATGAGTACATCCTGCCTAACAGCCACTGTGTCCTTACGCAACTGGTATACCTACTGACAAATGGCATCATTTCAAAGCTTAGATGCTACTGTGCACAAAAACATCACTTCCACTCACTCATACACACAATTTCTGCTCTCACAAATAAACCCTATCTGCACAATGAATTTTTTCCTTGGGACTCTTTATGTAATGTAATGGCGGATGGATTCTGACTGTGGTCCGTGCCCATCCGCTGCTGCGGGGTTCCGGTCTGCTAGGTCTCGCAGCCAACCCCGCGGCCGTCTGTTGTTGTGCTAGCAACACGCGAGTAGTTCCAACTGGGCCGCAATTCGTTCCAGTGGACTCGGGTCATCGGAAGCGTGGCGGGGTTCGTGAACTTCCCTCACACGCACACTCCTGTTTGGCCCACTCAAACCGTCCTCCTCTAGTTGAATCGCTTCGGAACGCAACGCGCCAAACGAAATTTTGGGGTCAGTCCAAACTAGTCTCTTTATTTCCCGTTTTATCTGAGGTTCTAACAGGTTTTCACAGAATACTCCTATCAACATATTATCCTTACTGTCAGCCTTATCAGTCGAGCCTTCAGAAATTTCCAGGAACGCTCTGGATAACTCTCTAACATTTTCTCTACTACCCTGCACCCGATCGTATAATCCTCTCTTCAGCTGTGCATTAAAGCGGTTTTCCCCAAAAGCAGACACCAGTAACGTAAATATCTTATCGATACAGTCCTTCTCATCTCTTGGGGCGTACCTTACTTCTTCCCGGGCCGGTCCATCCAGGTGGGCGATAAAAAATGACAGTCTATTGGCCGAAGAGACGGATGGTAAGATGCTCCGTGCTTCCCCGATCCAGTAGTGAAGTTCACTAGTTCGACCGCTGAACATCCTCAGTTTTCGAGTCGGAGGAGCGGACACCGTGACGTTGACAGGCTGCTGTTGGTTGCGTTTTAGCGTCTCCACCATCTCCTCCAGCCGAGCCAACTTCTCTTCTGCCGACGCCATCCTTCTTCTGGAAGCTTACACTGTCAGATATCCCACTTATGGTACCATTTGTAACCACATCGAACGACTGTTGTGTATTGACAATGTTTAATGTGTGAAGTAAAAGCTTCCAGAGGAAATATAACAAAAGAAACAATGGCCGAGAAAAGTAATAGGTGAATGTATCACAAATGGAGTTCCTGCTCACAGCGACAGAGATAAATTGTCAATATACACATACTGAGCCGGGAGAAGGTTGCTTGCATGTAACAACGTGTGTCGTCTTCTCCGGCCCAGGGCGAACTGCCCAGACTAATTTCTAAAACTCGCTCAGATTGTGTAAACTGGGAGTGACACTGGGCATAGCGCCCCCTAGTGACTAGCCTAACACATATATAAACAGCTAAATCCACCAGGGTTACATGAGGTATGTCCCACCTTTCCGTGTCTTCGCCTGTTTGCCGGTATGACAACCAGCAGGACAAGCCACACGAGGTGAGATGTGAAATATATTAAACCATTTTCTTGGAGCAGTCAGCCACTTAAAAGTTTACTCAGCTTGTAATAGCATGTGCAATGCAGTGTTGAATGAAACTTGCAAACGAGACAAAATCATATATTTTTTGGTTGTGTATTTGTTTTCATACTCAAAGACACTACATGCAGCGACTTGATGACAGTCAAGATGCATTCAGCAGACATCGACAGCTTCGACCCAGACCCAGCCATCTCGGGCTGGGGTGCAAGCAACAAACGCCCTCAGCAGCAGGTGCCTGTGGCAATGAACATCAATTTGGTAGAGGAACAAGCGACTCCATCGGCTCGGCCCAAGCAGGACGGTGTTGTCATTCATTCAGACGATGACTTTTCTGATTTTGATTCTGCTTTTACAATGAGCGAATACAGTGATTCTGAATTCTTTTTAACAATTGGTTGGCTTAGCCATGCAGGACACTGTTGTTAAGTCAGACGATGGCTTTTTTTATTTAATAAAGAACAAGTACAGTGATTCTGAATAAAAATGTTGAACACTTGTTCGTGTTTAAGTTTTATAATACAGGTTTCATATGATAATTTGCAAATATAACTTCTAATAAATGCTCACACATATATGTATATTATATATATTATATGTATGTATGTATGTATGTATGTATGTATGTATGCATGCATGCACGCATGTATATTTATATATATATATATATATATATATATATATATATATATATATATATATATATATATATATATATATATATATATATATATATATATATATACAAATATACATATATACAAATATACATGCGTATATATATACATGCGTATATATATATATATATATATATATATATATATATATATATATATATATATATATATATATATATATATATATATATATATATATATATATATATATATATATATATATATATATATATCGTTTGAGCGCGCCCGGGCTCCACGCCCGCCTGGGCCTCCAACTTCTGCACAGGACCTACAACTTTGTATATTGTAGGTCCAAGGACCTACAACTTTGTATATTGTAGGTCCAAGGACCTACTACTTTACTTTTCTTACTTAAGGAAAACGCTGACAATAATGCATGCACTATGAGGAGCATCATCACCACGCTCGGTCGCTGCCGGTATGACAACCAGCAGGACAAGTTACACGAGGTGCGAACACGAAGACATGGCAGGGTTCGGTATGTCTCCACCGATGTGCTTAGGTAACAGAGACGACGTAATAATGTGTGTCCGGGTTGTTTGTGCACAGCACAGCGTCAGTGGTCAGCCATGGAAGCGCTGTGACCTGACTGCTCGACCAGCCGCATGTCGCTATAATAATTAACCATCGGGCTTGCCGGAGCAGGTGAATCATACTTCAGGTGAATGGGCTATTATATTATATGTAGTTCGGCGTCTTTGGTTCGGCGTCTTATGTAAAGGGAGGATATTATTTTACCATGCACGCGCACACACGCACCATACGCGTTCGCACGCACGCACGCACGCACGCACGCACGCACGATGTCACTGCGTTGGTCTCTTAATTCACAAAACACAAAACATACTGTAAAAATCCTGATCGTTTTATATTGTAGAATCATGTTATATGGTTCAAAGTTCAACGGATATCTGTTTATGAATATAAGTCCTGCGGTTTGGCACATTCACAAATAGCTGTCGACAATTTCCAATACCTGTGGACAAAGTTTGTCTGGGTCAGGCGTACCCGGGATGAGGTGACGGGCGTTACGTTCCCATCTGTTTCCAGTGTAGACATGGTATTCGCTCCGAAACATTCAAATAGTTCTACGCAATCACTGATAGGTATGCAATGATCTACACTTTTTAAAATACAAATGTGCACCACTTATGTTCATGCATAATTATTATGTTGCTTTTTACTTACGTAAATGATTTACTAATATACACTAAAGGTAGCATAAACGATTGGTTCGTTTGGCATAATGTTCATGCCTAGTAGATAGACATAACATTTAGCCCATTATTTATAGTGCAAGTAAACATTAAACTTTCAAATGTTTTAACAAGCAAAGCTTTTGTTGCAGTAAAGTACATATTCAGCAGTTCTGCAAAAACATAACAAAGCTAGCCGACTAGTCGTGATATTACAATTTCCAACATTGTGACAACAGGTAGACGATGTTCGCTTGACTCGGATACAAAGACATTGTGACAACAGGTAGATGATGCTCGCTTGTCTCGGACCCATTGTCTGCATATACGTGCATTCAACAATTTCATGCAAAGCGTTTCACTTTCAAAACCGGAAGCAAGCCAAAGTGCTGGATTATAGTATCGGAAGCCAAAACATTGCTGCTCGCTTACTGAAAAGTTAATTCGATGGAATACGTTGATTTGGAAAAGATATAGCGGTCTGAATCCTCGACCAAACCAAATTTGCTTTCTGTGTTGTACGCATACACTTTTACTAATCTTAATGTTGGTGTTGCTGGCCGTTGTCATAGCTATGATTAAGTTAGATAACATTCATAATTATCTGAAAAAAATTAATTTAGTAGGAGCAAATGCGTAGTAGATAAAGAGATTAAGGCACGTAGTGTCCTACCGAAGTGATCTGACGTCACAGTGTCGATATTAGTGTACGACCGTCGGTAGTTCCCTAATACATTAATTGTATAACATGCATTTGAAATATAACGGTGAAACACTTATTCAGATCGGAATAGCACCAAACGTAAATACCACTTTGCACATATACTGATTTCTTGTCAAAAGAGCGTATTAGGTATATCCCACCTTTCCCTGTCTTCGCCTCTTTGTCGACACTCTCCACTACCAATGAGTATGGGCTCTTGGACGGCTGTACCTTATTGTTGTTGTGTCTCGATGACTTAGTAATCAGCGTCTGATATACTGCCGGTCCGTCTGCCTCAAACCGATAACTCTTTATGAGATCGCTTGAATCAACCATCCGTTTGCGCCCGTTTAGGCCTCATGGCCCTCGGGTCGGAGCACTGCAATAACTCCGGAAATAGGAGTTGTCTGCATAAGTAAATGTTTAACCAATCAGATTAATTCCTCTCGTTTGCTGCGAGCCAGTAGTAAATGGGCGCCCCAATCTGTGCATA
This sequence comes from Lamellibrachia columna, assembly GCA_963662155.1. NCBI lineage: Eukaryota > Metazoa > Annelida > Polychaeta > Sabellida > Siboglinidae > Lamellibrachia > Lamellibrachia columna. The sequence continues at coordinate 16,838,982 of OY759267.1, read as the reverse complement.
CTGGATAACGCGTTGAAACTTTAGCATTTCTCCGATTAACAGTAAGTACGGCAATATTTATCTATACTTTGTCGTCGATCGATTATAATTTTTAGCGTTTTCGTCTTGTCGAACTCTGATTATTCGGATTTGTAAAACAATTTTGGAAATGTTACGACGTCGAGAGAACGAGAGAGCTTCAGTGATATTAGCGAAGTTGACACCGACGATATTTCTTCCGACAAAGATTACGAAGACGATGCTGGAAATCGCAGACCAAGATCTGATAGGTGAATGACATGTGAGAAATAATGTGTAGTCATTAAATACAGCGCCAGTCGTGAGCGATAATATCAGATGACTAGGCTTCCATCTGTGTATAAGTCGGCAATATTCCACTAGATGGTCGGCCAGTGGCGTACATGCCTATACTAGTGTTAATACAGAACAAACACAATACTTGTGTTGAATTAAGCAAATTATAAAGAATTTTACTATAGCAGGCTAGGAAAAATTATAAATAAATAACATAGAAATCAATATAAAACTTGTGCCAGCTGTAGAACTAACCCCATCCGTCCATTAAACGTGTTCAGTTGATTCGTTTTAACATAACTTTATACGATTTCAGTTCTGAGAAGCAGATAGCCAGTCTGACATGGGGAAATGAAAACAGGAAATATGAGTCTGCTTCTGAGTACATAATCATTATCCTAGTGTTTGACCTCGTGCTCAGCATCAGTGCCAGCACTGCCGAGTGTGAACGGGGATTTCGTTTGATGAAGCAAACGAAGACGGATTTCCATAACAGGTACAGAGTCGTGAGATTTGGGTATTGATAGTTACATGGGAAATATATTAAACTATTTTCTTGGAGCAGTCAGCCACTTGAAAGTTTACTGAGCTTGTAATCGCATGTGCAGTGCGGTGTTGAATGAAACTTGCAAACGAGACAGAGTCATATATTTTCTGGTTGTGTATTTGTTTTCAGACTCAAAACACTACATGCAGCGACTTGATGACAGTGAACATGCATTCAACAGACATCGACAGCTTCGACCCAGACCCAGCCATCTAGGGCTGGGGTGCAAGCAACAAACGCCCTCATCAGCAGGTGCCTGTGGCAATGGACATCAATTTGGTAGAGAAAAAAGCGACTCCATCGGCTCGACCCATGCAGGACGCAGTTGTCATTCATTCAGACGATGACTTTTCTGGTTTTGATTCATATTTTACAATGAGCGAATACAGTGATTCTGAAGAAAAAAAATTTAACAATTGGTTGGCTTAGCCATGCAGGACACCGTTGTTCAGTCAGACGATGGCTTTTGTAATTTAATAATTAGCAAGTACAGTGATTCTGAATTAAAATGTTGAACACTTGTTCATGTTCAAGTTTTATAATACAGGTTTCATATGATAATTTCCAAATATAACTTCTAATAAATGCTCACACACATATATGTGTGCGTGTGTGCGTGTGCGTGCGTGCGTGCGTGCGTGCGTGCGCGTGTGTGTGTGTGTGTGTGTGTGTGTGTGTGTGTGTGTGTGTGTGTGCGTGTGTGTATATATATATATTATGTAATTATGTATGTATGTATGTATGTATGTATGCATGCATGTATGTATGCATGCATGCATGCATGTATGTATATATATATATATATATATATATATATATATATATACATACATACATACATACATACATACATACATACATACATACATACATGCATTCATATATATGGGCTATTATATTATATGTAGTTCGGCGTCTTTGGTTCGGCGTCATATGTAAAGGGCGGATATTACTTTACCATGCACGCATGCACGTACGCACGCACGCACGCACGCACGCACGCACGGTGTCACTGCGTTGGCCTCTCAATTCATAAAACACGTTGTAAAAAGTCTGATCATTTTGTATTGTAGAATCATGTTATATGGTTCAAAGTTCAACGGATATCTGTTTGTGAATATAAATCCTGCACATTCACAAATAGCTGTCGACAATGTTCAATACCTGTGGACAAAGTTTGTCGGGGTCAGGCCTACCCGGGACGATGCGATGGGCATTACGTTCCCCTCCATTTGCAGTGAAGACATGGTATTCCCCTCCGTTTGCTGTGTAGACACAGTATTCCCCTCCGTTTGCAGTGTAGACGTGGTATTCCCCTCCGTTCGCAGTGTAGACATGGTATTCCCCTCCGTTTGCAGTGTAGACGTGGTTTTCCCCTCCGTTTGCAGTGTAGACATAGTATTCCCCTCCGTTTGCAGTGTATACATGGTATTCCCCTCCGTTCGCAGTGTAGACATGGTATTCCCCTCCGTTTGCAGAGTAGACATGGTATTCCCCTCCGTTTGCAGTGTAGACATGGTATTCCCCTCCGTTTGCAGTGTAGACATGGTATTCCCCTCCGTTTGCAGTGTAGACGTGGTATTCCCCTCCGTTTGCAGTGTAGACGTGGTATTCCCCTCCGTTCGCAGTGTAGACATGGCATTCCCCTCCGTTTGCAGTGTAGACATGGTATTCCCCTCCGTTCGCAGTGTAGACATGGTATTCCCCTCCGTTTGCAGTGTAGACATGGTATTCCCCTCCGTTTGCAGTGTAGACATGGTATTCCCCTCCGTTTCCAGTGTAGACGTGGTATTCGCTCCGAAACATTAAAATTAGTCTACGCAACCACTGAAAAATATGCAATGATCTACACTTTTGAATAAACAAATGTGCACCACTTATTTTCATATGCATAATTATTATGTTGCTTTTTACTTACGTAAATGATTTATTAATACACACTAAAGGTAGCATAAAAGACTTGGCTCGTTTAGCATAATGTCTATGTCTAGTACATAGACATAACATTTAGCCTATTAATTAAAGTGCAAGTAAACATTCAACTTTCAAATGTTTAATAAGCAAAGCTTTTATTACAGTGAAGTACATATTTATCAGTTCTACAAAAACATAAAAATAACAAAGCTAGCCGAGTAGTCGTGATATTACAATTTCCAACATTGTGACAACAGGTAGACGATGTTCGCTTGACTCGGATACAAAGACATTGTGACAACAGGTAGATGATGCTCGCTTGTCTCGGACCCATTGTCTGCATATACGTGCATTCAACAATTTCATGCAAAGCGTTTCACTTTCAATACCGGAAGCCAGAGTACCGGAGTACAGTACCGGAAGGCAAAGCATTGCTGCTCGCTTGCTAAAAAGTTAATTCGCTGGAATACGTTCATTTGGAAAAGATATAGCGGTCTAAATCCTTTTCGAAACCAAATTTGCTTTCTGTGTTGTTAGCATACACATTTACTAATCGTAATGTTGGTATTGCTGGCCGTTGTCATAGCTATGATTAAGTTAGATAACATTTATAATAATGAATTTAGTAGGAGCAAATGCGTAGTAAATAAAGAGATTAAGGCACGTAGTGTCCAGCTGTTCTACAAATCAGATACTAAACAATAGAGTAATTTATTACGATGTGCACATTTATACAGCTTTCCTGTGGGATAAGCACACGACTGGAATTCATTGCTGAAACACTTTTGTTAGTATCGACTCGTCCAGTGATGGCGCTACGCAGCGGTGCAAGGCAGGATGATTACAAACGAACGCACGAACGCACGCACGTACGCGCGGACGAACGAACGACCGAGATGTGGAACGTCGTTATTCCACTAAACCAGTGACTAGCGCCAGTAGGCTGCAGAGTGAGACTGTAGCGAACATCAGACCTACATGAAAGAACGTCAGAGTAAAATGGAAGAATTCATGCAAATACAATTCTTATATGTCGTTCAATAACATATATTGACACATCGTGTACACACACTAGTGGGGATACTTTCATAATAGATTTAATGCACCGCATTTGTTAAGTTGAAATCGATTTCAACAAACTGGGGTATTTACACACCAATTTACATACCAAATTACATTATAGGGACCTACAATTACTGGAAGTCACAGAATGCTGCTCATTCTTTAAAATATATTGTCAGAAACACCGAGGGGTTAAAGTAAGAGCTTTTTTCGCAGGGCAGTAGTGGTTCCCTGGCTTGACCTAACATAAATAGATCAAGCTCAACTTTAAATGCAAGTACGCACAAGCTTGTTCAGACCACGTCCGTGCAAATTGTTGGTTTAAAAGGAAAATTGAAAAAGCAAATATTGCACCATGAACTACGTAAAAACAGTGCGTAGAAGTTGCAGAAGGTGTTGTTCTGCATAGCTGAATTAATTTTACCTGGATCAGTAGCCGCATCCGCTGGAGTGGTGGCACTATCCGCTGGAGTGGTGGCACTATCCGCTGGAGTGGTGGTGCCATTTGCTGGAGTAGATGTTTAAGTGGCTTTATAATACATTTTCTGTGCATGTTAGTTTGTCTGTTTCAGTTTTACCATAGTCTATGCAACTGTTGGGTTTTTAATTAGTCAAAGTCTTCAGTATTGAAATGTTATTCTTATCATCCCTATTATTTATTTATTTATTATAGTATTTATAGTCTTTATTCTTATCACTTTACTCAACTGTAAACACCCCTGAACAGGGTCTTACTCTAGATATGAAAAATAAAATAAAAATAATAAAAATAAAGGTTCATTTTATATATTTTTTCATTATTATTATCCCGGGATTTAAAGAAAAACATTACAAAATATCGTACAACGAACTATGTAAATAAGCAGATGATTCAGAAGCCTCTGGTCTGCAGAACGCCAATATTACCTGCAGCAGCGGCACCGTCCAAAATTTTAATGACGCCAGACGTCACCTTTACCCAGTACGTGTCTTTGTTTTCGGCAATGGTTGCGCTGCAAGCAAATAAATAATGTATTTGAGAAAGCATTTCGCTGGTAAAAGAGTCAAAACAATGAAAATCCACGTTGATCAGAACATGTATGCCCTATGGGGGGTGGAGGGGTGTCATTCACTAAATAGTTTACTTTTATGCAGTTTTCTGCTGCGATGCCTCATATTATGTCCGGTTCATACGAACTGACACATTTGTAACGATATATGAGTGCAATGTTTTCGTCTACTACGAAACCATCAAAATGTCACCGGTGTTACTTGTCTACGGCTCGACTTGTTATCTTACACCTACAAAACTAAATACTTTGGTACGTAACATAAAATAAATGAATGCTTCCTAACATAGTTAATTATTTGATAATCCATGACTCCACAAGTTATATCCAGGATTTCCGGGAGAACATTTTTTTGGGGGACTGAAGGCGAAGTTTTTCATCGATGGGCACGCCAGAAAATGTTGGATGTTAGTCCGTCAGACGGGTTTTCCAGGCATCTCCGATACGACTTCCTTGGTCCCGATTGACCTCGGCGTGGTTTCGTCACACTCTGGAATTGAGATTTGTTTTCTTCCTTGCTTTGAAAAATCCCGAACATTAATAATAAAATGAAATAAATGTTCCGATAAAATATACTGTAAGTCTTTTTTATATAGCATTTTTAATGAAAGCAAAACGAAGAATGTACCGCCAAAAACTATGGTGCTGAGCGTGTCATAAACAAGCTTATTCAACTGTTATGGATTTGGAAAGATGCGTGCGCATCAAAATTAATTTATGTGACTGACCTAGTTCATTCGTCGAACAACAATCGATAATTGCCTCAGGGCACAGAAAGTAATCAAGTTTCGAACAATAAACAGCGTGAAGCAGATGACGAAGATAATGAAATCGGGAATCCTCACCCGCCAAATGCCGATGTTTCTACCAGCAACAGCACAACACTAACCGCCCGCAGCAAAGAGAGCACGTAGAGACGACGGGTTCCAAGGATCCGTGTAAACAACTCGGCCTACATGATTGACTGCGTTAATTGCTATTGGTTCAAGAGGAGCTTACTGTGACAGTGTCTCATTATGGAAGGTCCAGGAGGAGCCTACTGTGACAGTGTCTCATTATGGAAGGTTCAGGAGGAGCCTACTGTGACAGTGTCTCATTATGGAAGGTTCAAATTACATTTGTCCCTTCTTGATGTGGCACTAAGTTGTACATTTGTATGCGATTGGTTTTATATCATATCATATAATTACTAAAGAAAATGTTTATGTATTGGTTATTTATCTCTCCCAGGGCCAATTATGATGCAGACAAAATTATTTTTATTTTTTTTGGGTATGGATCCACACCCCAAGTTTTTTTTCGGGTATTAAATTTTACCCATTTTACCCTCTGGCAGAAACCCTGATATCGGAGCTTCAATCAAATCGGGAAGCATTTTTGAACCTTGTCGTGAGCGAATCGTGTCGGCAGGAGCCCCGTCGTACGGGAGTAGTCGAATCAAAGTGAGTGTATTTTTCTACTGTTCTCTTCATCAATCACAAAGTGTGTCGATTCAGTGCGCATGTTTATTTGGGGTAAAAAATTTACAAATGACGGGACCACAAGAAAATAGAATAGATCATTCTATATACCTGTGCCTATCATCTGGTTACACATACGTTGGCATGATTTGTCCATAACACGAGTGACAAAATTGAGATGACGTCATGACTAACATAACCATAAAAGTTCTAGAATCTGCTAGATTTAGTTATGTCCACTCAGCATGTCTTTGTCTGACAGGTAAGCATTCATCTCAGCCACAACAGCCATTTTTTAATGTGACGCATCTGCCAAAATTACGATAGATACATAACAGACGCAATTAATATAGTTTACGGTGTTCAATCTGTTTGACAACGGAAAGAAAGCAGATGCACATTATATGTTGTCCTATTTGTCTGAAAAATATTGAACTGTGATCGTCAAAATCGATCGATTATTGTTTGATCGCCGTCCATATATGAACTTTGGCACATGTTGTCAGTATTGAACGATTCCGTCGCCTTGGATACACGAACATGGACATTCATTGTATCGATTCTTCAACATCGCTGCTGAAGAATAAAAACAACGAAAGTCCACTTTCATGCGTTAGAAGTTAATGTAATAGACACATATTCAACCAATCACGTGGTGCAAATCAAAGTGAACTTTCATTGTGTCGACTCTTCAACAGCATTTAGAATTTGGATGAATGTCAGTCACATGTAACCACTACCTCCCCTCACTCCCTCCCTCGTTTCCTTCTCCCTCTCCCCTCCTTATTCGCTCCCTCCCCTTTCGCACTCCCTACTTAGTTAGCAGGCTAAATCTATCCTCGTTTCTGAGGTAAACACTCACCCTCTATTGCACTTTCCCTCTTCCCTCTCTCTTCACCGCCCCCTCTCCCATTCGCTATTATTCCAGCTAGTTAGTAACTATCTCTTCGTTGATGGTATATTACAATTTGGATTGCTATTACCCTGTTGCATAACCTACATAAAATACATAATATCATGGATATGTGCGGTTCGATTATACTATTGAGCTTGCCTACTTACACGAAATTCAGTTTTTCTGTGTTTTTCTTGTCGTGAATTTTCCAAACGAAGCAGGTCGAGTTAGGTTTGACGGCTGTATTCTCGTGTGTGACTGAGTCGCCGTCCGCGGAGCACTTCAACAGTTTCGTGTCGTTCGGCAGCATTGCCCCGTCAAACGTACCGACGGGAACCGCTCCGTCGACCGTCCGCATCTGCAGAAGGATTCCCCTGAATGACTTTCCCGTGACGCACACTGAAGTGAATAAACATTGTGATGAGGTCTGAATAAAACATTACGCACTAATTAGTAAATCTACACTTGGTACGTTCTGTTCTGTTCTTGTGGTCGTTATAAAAAGTTTGGACTGCCCATAAGCCACTGGCGTCCTTATCCAAATGTATATAGAGCACGTTACTCTGGATGACAAGCTTGTTAAACCTCGGCAAGTATAGTGTCTGTCGAACGTTATGCTGAGAAAGGTGTTGCGCTTAATTAGCAATATCTATTGATCTCAATAACTAATAAGAAACCACCAAAGAAATCGTAAAGATTTAGACCTTATGCAAGTAAGTAAACAATAAATCTAAAGTTTGTACTACCTCTCATGGCATCAGACATTGCTCCGCCATCTTCCAATTCCAACGTGTAAGGGCTGATGGACGTTTGTGGATTAGTATTCCTGTGTTCTGGTACCATATCAACGCAGGCTTTGGTAGGTGCTCCAGTTCCATACCCGGTCGCTGCCGGGACCAGAACCAGCAGGACAAGACATCCAATATGCGCACACGATGACATTGCTCTCAAGTTTGACACGTCTCCCGAAAACGAACCGCTTATCTACGAAGCGCTTCGATTAAATGAGCAGCAACGTACCGGGACAGGTGTGGATGTTTTATGGAACAACGCGTCGACCGCGACTGCACCAGCAGCAGTGCAACGTCGTCGCTGATTCGCGCAGGTAGGTCAGCTTGACATGGCATTGTCCTGTCCGTATTTGCATTGGCATGCATGCTGTCTTGTGTAAAGGAAGTTTTTAGTCTTTACCTCTACACATTTAACAAGGCTCACATACAAACAAACGAAACAGTAAACACGAAGTGTAGTTTTGAAACAAAGGTGCCTGCACTACTTGCAACTTTAACCAATTGCCTTTGCCCGGCCTACTTTTAACGATTTCATATAACTATGCGGCAACTTGCTGTGTGCTAATAGCATACATGTAGACCGAGTTGGCGGCCCGTAGCTATCTTCTTGCCGGAGAATACGCCTTTCGGTAATTAATGGTTTACCCTGTAATTAATGATTCAGACGGATGGGTTCATTAATGAATTTTTTTATAACTTCATTCATAATATATATTTCTGCCTTGACTCATGACTATACCAAACATGACAAATACTTCGTCCTACAACCTCCCCCCCCCCCAGACTATCCACAAGGTCCCTGCGTGCACTGTCGGCCAAATCAGGGAATTCTCTCGTGATGTTCAACTCGGTGGTCTTCAATAGTTTGTCAATCTGGTTTCTTTCTGTGGTCTGTTTCTTTTCACGTTTCAGTACAATTCGCCGCGACAATTCTTGTTTGATCTGTACAGATTTCCTTGTGTTGGCCTGCCGTTGCTTTCTACCCATGGTCACCGTTGCTTTCTACCCATGGTCACCGTTGCTTTCTACCCATGGTCACCGTTGCTTTCTACCCATGGTCACCGTTGCTTTCTACCCATGGTCACCGTTGCTTTCCACCCATGGTCACCGTTGCTTTCTACCCATGGTCACCGACATCTGCACCACCTCTTTCCTCTTCTCTTGGTAGAGACTGTCGACATACTCGACAACACATTCTTCTGCGCCCTTATTTTTGCTGACAGGTAGCACAATGTAGCGTTTGGCACACGCTCCTTTGCTGCACTGAATATGCCCATTATTTCTTCCGCATCGATGTTGTGGCATCTCGCAGATTCGGATTCTGTTCTTAGTTTGTGTGTCAGATCCATGATGAAGTACCTGTCATATTGCCGCTCAAGAACAGTGATGACAGATGACAGATGTTACTCCTAGGTTCTTGTCTTGTGTGGTTCTACCCAGTACAGCTTACCCCATTTTATAATCTTCATCCATGTTTCCATGTCCTGTGTGTATGCATTTACACTTCCCAAAATTGAGTAACATTTGCCATTTTTCTGACCATTTAACTAATTTATATAGATCATCCTGTAAACTTTGTTTATCTGCATCATTTGTAACCTTTCTGAATATGTTTGTGTTATCTGCAAATTTCAGTACTTTGCATGATATGTAATCTTCCAAATCATATATATATATATATATATATATATATATATATATATATATATATATATATATATATATATATATATATATATATATATATATATATATATATATATATGGTACCCCACTCAAAACAGATTTCAAACTGTCACCATCTACTATTACTCTCTGTCTTCTGTGTGTATACCACTTTTCTATCCAGTTGATTACATATACCATGGGCTTTAAGCTTAAGTAACAATCTTTGATGTGGCACTTTATAGAAAGCTTTCTGAAAATCTAAGTAAACAACATCCACTGGTGACTCATCATCTACCCACTTTGTAATTTCTTCCAAAAAAACATAAGAAATTGGTTAGACATAACTTTGCTTTTAGGAACCCTTTCATCGTCTTAATTTCCTTTGCTATTATTTCAGGAGTTAGAAATAACTGCCCTAAATCATCTGATTTATCGCCCTCAAATTTAGTAAATGGAACTTTAAGTGAGCTGATATCTTCTATGGTAAAAACTGAGTTGAAATACTCATCCAGGACCTCTGCCATTTGAAATCCTTCTGAAATTATGTTTCCATAGCATAGAAACTCATTGCTGTCATTTTTTTATTACCTGCCAATTTTTTTTCAAATGTTCTTTTGGGTTTTCTAATTTCAGTTGTAGCTAGGTTAAGTGCCTCTTTGTGGTTTGTTTAGTATTCTACATTTCCAGTGCGCTTACATACCCCCCCCTCCTCGCTTTCACCACCTCAGCTCTCATCGTTCTCTCCAACTCTGTTCTCTTGTTTCTCACCCTACATGCGAAAGTTGACTAAATATTAAACACGACAATAGGTACAATCGATACATGTTTCACTTCGTTGTCCTTTAACCAATCTCGAAGCAGATTTGTTGTTGGTTGTTGACATAATTTGTTTTTGCATACATTAACGCGGTCGGATATTTCCGGTTGCATATGCGCAAAGACCCACTTCTGAGGGTGGCGTCCTCTAGAGGATAGTATATGAACTAAAATACGCTCTGAAAAATGCCTCTATCAACCGGAAATTAACTAAAATATTCACTAGAAAGCGCTTCTAACGGATACGATTAAGCAACACTCCTGGCGGATACTTCCGGTGTTATTATCTTGTAAATAGCGCCGCAGTTTGGATATTAGTTGTATTGCAGATATATTTGTGATAGCGTCATTTAGCGTGTACGAATATTAACCTAACCGCGGTCGTCGAGAGATGTCAAGAGCCTGGAGCCGTCGATTTCATTTAAGGTACAATACTTCAGACGACGACCCTGCTGTGAACGCATTTCCTTGCAATTCATCAGATGAGAAATCGTTAATCGTACAATATGTCAGTGCTGTGCCAGTGGCGACCTTCGAATGTTTAGTATAATAATTCAAGTCTACGACCTAGTCTAAGAAAAAGTCTAAGAAACTTCTACAAATTGGTCGCACTGACCGACCTGGTGGGTTTTTTTCTGAGTCGCTAGATACATTTTTTAAATTGCCCTCGGCAGAAGACAAAAGACGCGACATTTCGATGTAGTTTGAAGTGATGTTACAACACTTACGAGGCAGGTGTTCAAGCCATGACATTAGCAACATTTGTGACGTTCGTGTTTAATTGGTTGACTTATGTGGCATGCCGTAGTCTCGTGATTTGAAACAATGTTTTGATTGGTAGGAATTTGCCGCATGACGTAATCTCGTGACTGAATAGAGTAATACTAACTTGCAGCCGCCGGTCTGGCCATCGACTTCTCATCGCTTGAGCGAATACCATGGATTCTGCAAGGCGCACAGGTTGGACGTATGCTGAGGCAGCACGCGGACTGCCGCAGCAGAAAAGTGGTAGAATCACAGAACTGGACAGTATCACTAAATCTAACAACAATCGTTCGTTGTTCCAACAGCAAATGGCAAAGACGTCGGTGGCGGCGACAGCTACTCAATCGACTACTCCATCCCGGCGACAGCTACTCCATCGACGACTCGACCATCGGTGACGTGCTAAGACTGTGGAAGCACATTCTCAAGGAAGGCCGATTTACGACGACATGTCGCCAGTGGCCTTTGCTCCGGAAACGCCAGAAAGAAGTGGCGGAAGCTTGCATCTTCAGTGACCACTGTCCGTCTTCACCTACAAACACCTTTGATCGTCGTCATTACTGTCCATCGCTCCCTTTATTAACCTCCCTTCCACTACCTCGTGTCCTTGCTTTATGCGACTAAAACCAAATTGTTGAGTGTGCACAGTACTACGACAAAGGAACATGTTGCACATTTATTCGTGTAAAACAAAAGTCGATTTTTACATTCAAATTTACAAGTCACCGTCAGGTACGGCGAGCACCAGGTCCTTCACACATTTCTGCCACACCTCTGAATCGGAGTCGTAAAACCAACTCTTGACATCGTGCAAGTGATCAGCCGTCAGATTGGAAAGTTTCACATTAGCATCCATTAAAACTATCAACCAATCTATCAATACCACGGTTTTATTAATATCCTGCATAGCCTCATCAAAGTGTGTGTAGATGAAAATATCAGGAGGTAACTGGCAGTGATGAATCTTTTGAATCAGTTGAATAGGATCGTCCATCTCGTAGGCAGTTTTGTTTTGAGAGTCGACGTGAAAGCGCCTTCATCGTGTCTCTAACCGAAAAGTCAGTTTCTTTCATGTCACATGTTGTCGTATCGATGGATGTCCCGGCAGCGGAAGGTTCGGGTTGAAACACACCATGCGGAATCTACATGACTTGCAGATGTGCTATGTTGTAGTTAACGAAGGAACCACTTTGTATTTTCTTAAGGGTGAGGTAAACGCCATGTAACGTCTCTGTAATTACAGCGAATTCGTCTGCTCTCGTGTCTACGACATTGTTCATCCTTTCGTCGAATAAGGTCAAACATAGCTGTTTACAGAAATGGGCAAAAGATTTTACCTAACCTTGTATATAACACCACAGTTGTCCATGCACGTCGACACACATATGCATCTTACAATAACGGCAGCCAATGTAGAAAAGAGCGTTCTGTTCCACTTTACTGATCATCAACCCCTTCAAGGTAACTGGTTTGGTGTCTGCCCGTTGATCTAACGATGTCAAGTCGACGACCTCAGGTTCTGTTGAGTTCAGCGAAGACGGTTTGAAAGGTCGACTGGTCGGCTCGTCTTCGTGGCTTTCGCTTGCAGCCGGAGCACAGCAAAGGGTGCCTTCAACATGTTGTCAGTCATAACGCTGTCGTGCCACGAATGGTGATCAGATAGTCAAAACCTTAGCCCTTATACAAGATTCGGCAATCTTCTGTGACGTATTCAAGCATGTCTGAAAACCACGTCATCTTAGCTTCCATGCGGCAAATTCAAAAGGCGTACAACATTGTAACAAATCACGAGACTACAACATGTCATATAAACCAAACACGAACACGAAAGCAGGTGCTGATGAAATCTGCAGCGTAAATGTTTAAAAATAGTATCAAGCTGTCGCATATTCTGTGTCTGCCGGCGAGAATTTATACAAAATAGGTTCTAGAAGATTCTAAAAAAAATCTGTTTATTCAATGCTTCCTGTTCTGGTCGCTAGTGGTAATTTATGAGACTAAGCCAAAGAATGATTGAATTATGCATTATTAAACAGGTTGCCACTGACATTGCACTGACATAATTATTGTAAGCTAACTTACTTTTATTTCTTACACGTTCACTGCGTCGCCATAAGCGTCGTACCGGAAACGCCAGCAATGCAAACCGCGATTAGGCTAACACATAGTATCAGTAAGATAATTTAGGATAATTTAGGATCTGTACTGACACATCTAGGCATGATTATGGGGAATGTTGTACAACTTATTCTGTGGTACCCAAGACATGGTTTTCTTATCATTTAAGCCATGCCAACAATTCACCATAAGGCACATAGATACGAGGCATATTACCAGCGGATATCATCTGCTACGTGTGTCGGGGGAAGTAGGCACATGATCACAACACAAGGAACCAACGACGACATTTTGTTTGCTTGCAGCGCCACCACTGCCCAGGAACACGACGTATTCTTTGTTTACGTCACATCTGACATCATTCGTGCTCACAACGTTTCGGGTAAGCCATTGTTTATATATGTAGGGGAAGGCAATGTTAGTTGAGCCACCCATGATTCCGGGGAAACTACACCAGCGACAGTAACGTGGTATCAGCCAGTGATTGAACATGTTATTTCAACACGATTGACGTAAAATAGGTTACATTTGTCACATGTGAGCTAAAAGTATGTTTTTTATGTTTTTCGAAACCTTTGGTAATTGTGATTAATATCTGCTGGTGTGTAAACTGTCAACGCACGTGACCTGACTTTATTGTTTGTGCGCTTACAAGTGGTTTATCTATGCACGGATGAGAAGATTATTTACATCACTTCGCGCACTAATGAGAAGTTAATTAAATAAGCTTAATTGTTGAAACGGGGCTAGTTGAGCTACCCAAAGCTCAAGGGAGGAATATTTGAGGAGCGGCTAAAGATCAAAGACGAACGTTCTTTACCCCAAAATGCATCAAGGAATTCTTTTTTTTCCGAGCAAACTATGACCTCGAATAGCTACAAGGTAACATATTAGGAGTTAGTTACATTGGTTGCGATTGGCCTACAAGTCTTTATTAATTAAGTGTGTCGACTTATTAATTAAGCGTATTGTGCTGTACCCACTGGGTAGATGTGTTGGCTGAATTGTTATGAATTGTGTGTACAAGGCCTACGTAAATTATACAAATAAAGCATTTATGCAACTTACGCTACACTGTTGCTCAACTTATCCCACAGCAAGTGTTAGTTAAACTAGTTACAAACCCTATTTGAGTCAGTTATATATCATTGTCTATGCTTGCTTGGCATAAATCTTGGTACAAAATGATCTACCAATAACGATAGTTTATGTGAGTAAAAACAATTTTGACATGTGTCGTGGAGTAAACGATGGCGACAAGGGGCACACAGTTCTGATTATAACAGCGAGTAGGACTAATACACGAACGGTGTCTCTAGCATTAGACATTCGTATTCTAAATACACATGCATTTAAGTTCCATGATGCAACAAAAAGTGTTAATGTTGCGGCTACCAATGCCCCAGTCAACCACGTCCACATTTTATGAAGTAGCATCGATTTCGTGTGAGGACTTGTTCATAGCGGAGCGGTTTCGTTACAACGACCATCTTGGACATTGTCACCATGCAGAGACTGTGCATTGAGTTGACGCTGAACTAAATCGATAAGACCGCATGAATCTTGGGAAAATAGTGAACCATGTTGCGTACATTCAGTGTCGCACTAAAGCACACGGAAGCGCTGATTGGTATCGCCGAACATCCGTTGGCGATATCAGAAAGCGTCAACGAGAATATAAAGAGCGTCGTGCGACCATCGCGCAATTTAGGATATCTGTCGATTACAGCGATTGACAGAATGTTCAAAGTTATATTCATGATGATCATTATATTGATGATTGGAGCTCTGACTTCGTCGAAATTGCTTAAATCTATGTCGAGGATACAATACACTTGAGCCAAAATTCACAGCGTCGGGACTTATAGTTATTACCTTAGGCAAGAAGCACCCGCCGCGCCAATTAGTGAATACCTATCAGTTCCGTAATGAAGCCAATATGACATGTGGCAAATGCTCTCTTGCAAGTTTACAAATGACGCTTCACATGTGAAGAGATTGTGAACTATTGTGCAAAAGCCCGACCGATGTATTTATTATGTGTGTGCGTGGGTGCGTGCATGCGTGCGTGCGTGCGTGCGTGCGTGCGTGCGTGCGTGCGTGCGTGTGTGCTTGACGAGGAAGCAATAAAGTAGTGCAACAATCACTGAACATTTTACTAATAACATTCGCTCTCTAATATTGCGAAAAAGGGATAAAGACATAGAGAGTGATAAGTATGATCAAGGTGATTCAACTAACGTGATACCAACATACACCGTTACCTCATCACACAATGGTCCGATTTCTCAAAGCATGAGCCAAAAACAAGAGTAATAACCGATGAGTGATAAGACTTGACGTGGCAAATATACCATGCTTAAGCTCTTTGGGCAGCTAAAACCAGAACCATCATTTAAAATTAATCAAACTATTACTTACCATAAACTAAAACTGAAATATTTAGATAAGCAATAATTGTGTTTAAATGAAATTATTGTAAATATAAATGTGTAATTTATCATTATTAAAAGAGCACGTATTGCCGAATAAGGAAGCAGCACCAGACATGTGATTCATGGTGTGTTCACATACGCCCATGTCAAAGAGCAATTACTTGTGACATACACATTGCGTAACTAATTGCTCCTTTATTAAATCTAACAAATGCATCAGGTGGCATAATTTCCTTGACATTTAATCTTACAGACCTGACTCGCTCGTGTGGTGAGCGTAGTTAATTATTCATTTAACCAGCTTCTCTGTCGAGATCAGTTACTTTATTAATATCTAGTAGCGCGGACGCAAACGAGATATTTGGTACTTTTCTTGAGAAATTAGTCGGCATTTACAAAGATCAGTGAAGGTAGCGGTATGTTAATACGATGGCTAATTTACAACACATACCCACCATTCGTCTTCCCTGTTAGCAATAAATAACACTCCTCAATTGAACAATGAATATGCATATTTTGTGCATTTTACAAGCTCGCCACCCAGAATAAAAAGCAACAGATGACAAATATACAAAAACGCCATTGGCTTGTGGTTATGTTCTTCGGTTGCGTGTGGTGCAGGAATCCAAGTCGGCATGTAGCATTAAAAAATGACAGCAAGAGTTTTTATGCGTATATCAGCAGTAAACAAAACGTACGAGACAAGGTTGGACCACTAGAAGACAGTACTGGAAATATAATATCACAAGGTTTTTAAATGGCGGAAGACCTAAATGGATATTCAGTTCAGTGTTTACAAGAGAGGGTATTAGTTCTTTACCCGTTCCAGATGCTAAATTTCAGGAATCTAAATCGGACTATTTAGGGTAGTTAATTGTAACTCCAGAAATGGTAGCTAAGAAAATAGAGGCAAAGAAAGACAATAAATCACCTGGAAAGGATGGAATCCCTCCAAAACTACTATTAGAAACAGTAGAACAAATTAGCATACCACTTGCAAGAGTGTTCAACTTGTCATTTAAAAAAGGGAGTGGATAGAAGCAAACATCATACCATTATTTACAATAAGTCAGGGAATTAGAGACCAGTGAATTTAACATCAGCGATTTGTAAATTATTAGAAAGGTTAATTAAGGACCGTATGGTGTACTTCCACCTGAACATGGATTCCTAAAAGTGAGATCATGCTTAACAAATATGTTACGTTTTTTTTTTAAAGAAGAAATCACTAAGTGGATAGACGAGGGATCACCAGTAGATATTATATACTTAGATTTTCAGAAAGTTTTTGACAAAGTGACACACCAAAGATTAATACTTAAATTAAAAACCCATGATATCGGGGATGGCATAATCGACTGGATAGAACAACGGCTGACTGACGTAAGACAGGGTGTTGTAGTAGATGGGGAGGTTTCAAACTGGAAATAAGTTTTGAGTAGGGGGTACCACAAGGGTCAGTATTAGGACCTTTATTATTGTTAATATATATCATTGACTTGGACGATAATATAACAAGCAACGTACTGACATTTGCGGGATGACACATACATGTTTAGAATTGTTAACAATGGTGGTGATAAACAACATTTACAAAACAGTCTAGACAAATCAGTTAAATGGTGTGATAAATGACATATGTTGTTCAATTTTAGGAACTGAAAATACCCACATATAGGACAAGGGAACTTAGATGTACACTATAAAATGGGAGAAACTGTTTTAGGTACTACTGTAAAAGAAAATGACTTAGAAGTTACAATAAGTGCTGATATGGAAGTTTCAGAGCAGTGTGGTATAGCAGCTTAAACGGTTAATGAAACTATTGGGTTGATTAGGAGAAATAGTACATACAAAGAAAAAAACTAATGATACCTCTGTATAAAGCAATAGTTAGGCCTCATTTAGAATAATGTATACAAGCTTGGAGACCATATCGTAAGAAAGAAATAGGTAAGTTTGAAAGAATACAGAGGAGAGAAACTAAAATGATTCCAGAACTGAGAGACCTCAGTTATGAAGAATGACTGAAAGAATGTGGTTTAACAACCATAGAGACAAGTTAAGAGGTTAAGAGGAGATCAAATTGAAGTAAGATATTGCATGGGTATGAACATATTGATAGAAATATGTTTTTCTCACTCAAGAGAGATAATAGAACTAGAGGGCATGAGGTAAATTTAGTAAAGGATCAGTGTAGATTGGGTATCAAGAAGGACTCATTCTCATATAGTACAAGAAATGAATAGAACAAATTATCTACAGATTGTGTAATTGCTAGCAGCGTGAATGTGCTTAAAAACAAGGTTGACACATATCTCAGGAGGACGGATTCCACATAGATTAAAAATGTTGGATTCTCTGGGTCTTCGCCTTGGGTGGCAATTTTTTAAAATCTTGTTAATTTTCAAGGAGCCAATAAACGCGTCACTGTAACTACCAATGGCAAACGAAATGTGGTCTTTCCCCAGATAAGACACTTTCCAGCTATGGTACGACACACGATCCGGGTCCACCTAATTTTCATCCTTATAAAGATACAGTATGATCCAACCACGTCACTGCTGCAGGACAGCAATTGGGAATAAAAACGCAGAGCACTGTGTGGGAATTGAACTTTCGCAGTTTCGTTAACATTCAATCTGCACTGAGTCAACCAATTAATCAATCGGGGGGGGGGGGGTGATTTGGTTTGCTTTTGTTCAACACTGACGGAGCGCCCCTTTGGTCACATGGTCACATGGTCACATGGTCATTCTCCTCGATGACTGTCATGACTGCCATGACCATTTTTATAACCGTAAGAAAGGTCCAACGCTCTTCACACTTCACTCCTGACGGACCTGTTATGTTCAACACCAACTCGACGTCTCTGGGAATCATCCAGCCACGCTGTCGTTCCTACACGAATACTAGTGGACAACATATACCCACCGCCAGTTACTTATTTTAATATACAGCTGAGTGAACAACTGACATTTTTACAGTGACACCAGTCCTTCATTCGGCCGACAACGATAGTTTCGCAAACTAGTATATTCCAATAATATGCCTTGCCTTTCAGTGTATGTGACGGGGAAGACGTTTAAACGTACCCATCTACAGATTAGGGTGGCCGACGGAACGGTTCACGTTGGCAGGTTTACGACAGATCTGCCCAGCAACACGACTTTGATGACGAGCTTAACCAGCGGAGACTCACGTACGTGCTTTAGCCGTCACCATCTCCGTCTCCCAGGACACACCTAAGTGGCCTAACCACGACGAATAATGGTTTTAATGAAGATCCGGCAATTAACGATTTTCTCAAAGTACCGTTACAAATAGTCTTAACGGGGGCAATCAAATGATATACGTGTGCTAATAACGAATGCCAGTCTGGATGGCATAGTGTGTGTGTGTGTATATATATATATATATATATATATATATATATATATATATATATATATATATATATATATATATATATATATATATATATATTCACTTAATAATTCAGTTAATTTAATTAAAATATATATATATATATATATATATATATATATATATATATATATATATATATATATATATTGTGGTAATGGCATGATTTTGAAAAAAATAATATATGTGTATTATAATATTATGTTCAATTGAAAAACAATTATGTCTAACTAGAAGTTAGTATATATATATATATATATATATATATATATATATATATATATATATATATATATATATATATCAGGCATGCCTTAATATAATTTGGTAAATGAATTCACTCAATAATTAAGTTAATTTAATTAATGTATTCTACCGCTGGACCATTCAATGACACCCGTGTACGTTACTGTTTGGGTATATATTCATGTCAGTCGGACTGACAAACGGGGAGTTTGTAGAAACCCGAAAGAATCGACTAAACGGCAAATCTTGCCGACGATGTCATGTTATGGGCTTCATAATAATCATAACTCGTACAGCCACAAGAGTCCCTGTAAATGTTCCCACGTGCGTCAGTGGTGACTAAGTGCATATTATCCAAACACTTTAGATATTTCAATTAACGCATCCGCGCTTCAAAGGGATTCAAGCTTTCAGATAACAAAACAACTAAGAAAAGTTTTCCATCTTCATTAGGTTCGTAGTGACGTGATTCGTGGATTAAAAACTTGACGCACTGACGTTTAAGCATGCTGCGGCGTTAGATTGCATTATAAAATAAATAAATTAAAAGCACACATTGTTTTTGGAATGTTAATTACGTCACATTTTAGCACGTTCCTAACATATGATGGCTGCATACACACTATGTATAAAGAGTTAAAGTGTATGGTAACCCGGAGCAGCTCCCACCGAGGAAAACTTTCAAATTGTATACCACGAAACTGTATTTAATTTTTCAAATGTATTTAATGTGTACACAGATATGTGTGCTACCCATTGAAAAACGATTTTCAGTAAATAGACAACTTAGATGAATTACATTTGAAAAGAAAACATAAGAATATAAAAAAACCGTCTTACCCCATACCATGAGAGGCAGTGATAGAGGGGGTGAGAAAGAGAGCGACGGTATTTGTGGGGGACTCAATAGTTAGGAAGACCGACAGAGTCTTAAACAAGGGAGATGACGTGGTAGTTTGCTTGCCTGGGACTAAAATAGAGGCGATAACTGAGAGGGTAGAAAACATCATGGGTTATGGCAAGGGTGGATCTGTTTTGGCACACGTAGGGACAAATAACGTAGAGTAACGTACAACTGCCATAGTTAGGAAATACAGGAATTTGGTCGGAACACTAAAGCAGACGCGGGTTGAGCAGGTAATAATGTCAGGGATTTTACCAGTAATAGGAAGGAGGGGTCATAGATATCGAAATTGCCGGTGATGGCAATTAACATGCTAGTCGAGAAGTTATGTAGGGAAGAGGAAGTTGGTTTTGTGGATTTGTGGGGAAGTTTCTATTATGTACATGAAGGACGGGCTTCATCTAAATGGAAAGGGGGCAGCAGTATTTGCGGGTGGACTCTCAGCAGCAATAGACAGTGGCATGGGTAGCATATCAAATATTTTTGGTAGTAAACACTATTTAAACTAGAAGCGCAGGGGGGTTACTTAGAGATACCTCAAGCAGGACAAGAGGCCACTAGTACAGATAAACCAATAACAGAATGTCCGAAAAACATGTCTCAAGCAGGTTATAGATGCGTGTGTTTAAATGCTAAGAGTATAGTAAATAAGAAGATATTGTCCCTCACATAATTGGTATTACCGAATCATGGGCCAACACAGACATAACAGATGCTGAATTAGGATTGACAGGATACGTACTGTTTAGGAGAGATCGAATAAGAAGAAGGGGAGGGAGAGTTATTTTATATGTTAAAGAATCTATTCAGGCTTATGAAATAAAATTAGAAAGCGAAGCAGATTACGATGAAGCTGTTTGGTGCAAAATAGTTTAAGAAAATTCAAAATTAACTATTGGATAAGTTTAACAAGCATAAACGAAGAGGATAAAAAAAAATTCAAAATGCTATAAGGGAAGTTAGTAAAGGGGAATATATCATAATGGGAGATTTTAACCATGGACACATAAAATGGAAATCTCTAGAGAGTACAGGGGGTGAGGACCAACAATTTCTATTTTAAATTCAGGAACGTTTCCTTACTCAGCACGTGTTAGAACCAACCAGGGGAGAAAATGTATTAGATATAGTTTTATTATCACAACAAGAATTAGTGGACTATGTAAAAATACATGAACCATTGGGTAACACACACCACAATCAAATACATTTTGATATCAATGTAAAACCAGAAAGTAAAAATAAAAAACATATAGGAGAAACTTCCACAAAGGTAACTATAAAGATATGAGAAAATACTTAGCAAAGCTAGATTGGTTTAACATGCTGATGAATAAGACCGCAATTGAATGTTGGAATATTCTAAAATATGAAATTGAGAGTATCATTGACACATTTGTTCCCTTGAAAAAACAAGGAAAACGGTCTAGAAAGAAACACTTGTCAAAAGAGGCTATTAGAAAAATAGTGTTTAAGCAAACTATGTGGAGGGTTTATAGGCGTACCAGAAAGGATGAAGATTATACCAATTACAAAGAGGCACTTAACCTAGCTACAACTGAAATTAGAAAATCTAAAAGAACCTTTGAAAAAAAATTGGCAGGTAATATAAAAAATGACAGGAAGAATTTATATTCTTATGTAAGGAGTAAACAGAAAGTTAGAGATAAGTTCGGACCACTGGAAAACAACAGGGGAAACATAATTTCAGACTGGTTTCAAATAGCAGAGGTCCTGAATGAGTATTTCAGCTCAGTTTTTACCAAAGAAGATATCAGCTCACTTCCAGTTCCATTTACTAAATTTGAGGGCAATACATCAGAACATTTAGGGCAGTTATGTGGAACTCCTGAAATGATAGCAAAGAAAATTAAGAAGATGAAACATAATAAATCACCTGGAGTTGATGGGATACCACCAAAACTGCTTATGGAAATTGTTGAGCAAATTAGTACACCAATTGCAAAAATGTTTAACTTGTCACTAGAAGAAGGAATAGTTCCTTTAGAATGGAAAGAGGCAAACATTACGCCGCTATTTAAGAAGGGATTGAGGAACAAGCCAGAAAATTACAGACCAGTGAGTTTAACATCAGTTCTATGTAAATTACTCGAAATATTAATTAGAGACCACATGGTGGAATTCCTTTCCACTGGAAAACAACAGGGGAAACATAATTTCAGACTGGTTTCAAATAGCAGAGGTCCTGAATGAGTATTTCAGCTCAGTTTTTACCAAAGAAGATATCAGCTCACTTCCAGTTCCATTTACTAAATTTGAGGGCAATACATCAGAACATTTAGGGCAGTTATGTGGAACTCCTGAAATGATAGCAAAGAAAATTAAGAAGATGAAACATAATAAATCACCTGGAGTTGATGGGATACCACCAAAACTGCTTATGGAAATTGTTGAGCAAATTAGTACACCACTTGCAAAAATGTTTAACTTGTCACTAGAAGAAGGAATAGTTCCTTTAGAATGGAAAGAGGCAAACATTACGCCGCTATTTAAGAAGGGATTGAGGAACAAGCCAGAAAATTACAGACCAGTGAGTTTAACATCAGTTCTATGTAAATTACTCGAAATATTAATTAGAGACCACATGGTGGAATTCCTTGTAAAATAAAAATTAATAAATACATCTCAACATGGGTTCCTAAAAGCTAGGTCATATCTAACCAATCTCTTATGTTTGTTTGAAGAAATTACAAAGTGGGTAGATGACGGGTCACCAGTGGATGTTGTCTACTTAGATGTTCAGAAAGCTTTCGATAAAATGCCACATCAAAGATTGTTACTTAAACTAAAAGCCCATGGTATAGGAAATGATATAATCAACTGAATAGAAAAGTGGCTTACACACAGAAGACAGAGAGTAATAGTAGGTGGTGAGATTTCAAACAACAGAAAATCGGTTTTGAGTGGTGTACCACAGGGATGAGTATTAGGCCCCTGTTTTTAATATATATATATATATATATGTATATGTATATATATATGTATATATATATGTATATATATATGTATATATATATATGTATATATATATATATGTATATATATATATATGTATATATATATATGTATATATATATATATATATGTATATATATATGTATATATATATGTATATATATATGCATATATATATATATATATATATATATATATATATATATATATATATATATATATATATATATATATATATATATATATATAAATGATTTGGGAGATGACATATCTAGCAAAGTACTGACATTTGCAGATGACACAATAGTATTCAGAAAGGTTACTAATGATACAGATAAACAAAGTTTACAGGATGATCTAGATAAATTAGTTAAATGTTCAAAAAAATGGCAAATGTTATTCAATTTTGGGAAGTGTAAATGTATACACATAGGACATGGAAATATGGACGAAGAATGTAAAATGGGGGATGCTGTACTAGGTAGAACCACACAAGAAAAGGACTTAGGGTAACATTTAGTGCTGACATGAAAGTTTCAGAGCAATGTGGGATTGTTGCTTCGAAAGGAAATCAAATTATGGGGCTAATTAGGAAGAACTATCATGTATAAGGAGAAACAGCTAAGTGTACCCCTGTACAAAGCAATAGTTAGACCACATTTGGAATATTGTATTCAAGCATGGAGGCCATATCGTAAAAAGGACATAGACAAGCTAGAAAGAATACATCGAAGAGCAACTAAAATGATTCCAGAATTGGGAGACCTTAGTTACGAAAGTCGCTTATTACAATGTGGTTTTACAACACTCGAGACCAGGAGACTAAGAGGAGACCAAATAGGAGTGTTTAAAATAGTGAATGGTTATGAGTAAGTTGATAGGAATATGTTCCTCTAACTTAAAGAAGGCAGTAGAACCAGAGGACACAAAGCAGCATTAATTAAGGAGTAGTGTAGGTAGGACATAAGAAAGTACTCTTTCTCACAGAGGGTGATAAATTAATGGAACAAACTGCCAAATGATTGTGTTAATGCTAGTAGTGTGAATATGTTTAAAAATAGAATTGACATATATTTGATTAGTGCGAGCTACACATAGATGAGAAAATTGTTGGACTCTCGATAAGCCAATGGATTCCTTGTCCACTTGCCATCTGGAACTTGTTGTTTGGGATGGCAATCTTGTTAAAAAATCTGTTAAATGAGGTAAGACGGCCTCCTGCCTGGGACAATACGGTCCTTAACTTCCTAATTGGGTGTTTCGCTTCTGTGAACGAAAAACTATCCGAAAATAAAATGCATGCATATAAATAGTATGATTGTAATACATCAAGCAATTATAGTTAGTAAATTTTAAATGGAGTTAACTTACAATTTATACATTGCAATCCATACATACTATATTAAATGTATTGTACATGATTGGGCATGTGTAGCATATTTAATACATTACAGTCACGTACCGTACGTATGGGGTAAAACATAGGGCCTGTCTTGCCCCACATGTATAGGGACTGTGTGTCTTAACATGATGCATACAAAACACAACATGCATTTTTTTATTTGACCTGCCAACTGCATAACAATTATTAGACTGTCACAAATTAATGTTAGGTGCACCAAATCAAACTGCCTACAAAAGTTAAAAAAAAACACATTGATTTAATTAGAACTCTTTCTTTTTACTGAGCTTTCAGGGTGGGTGTCACATATATGACAGCATTATTATGCGCAAGAGAGACGGGGCATTGGGGACTTAAACTTTATATATATACTTTATATAAGCATCATATGCCACAAACCGATACTACGAATGAATAAGATAGAACAAAGCAAAGAAAACCAGAAAAAAAAATTGACAAGAGTTCAGTGTCATATGGAAAACCAAGCATAAACACCTACCTTAACGGAAAAACATAAATCATTTTGGACCTTCATTTCTATGTTAAGGCAATACAGAGGGGCCATTGGGGACTTAAACTTTAGACTTTGGCTGGAAAACCCTCCAGAAAAGGAAAAAAGACTGTATATTATATAAAATGCAGCACAAACAGATATATACCCAACTAGACAAATACATAAAACACAACTGTAGGAGCTCACGTAAACACAATACTCATTTTGTTCAAATTAGGCACACATCCAACACATTTGGAAACTTTCTTTCCCGTTTATTGTTAAAGAGTGAAACTATCTTCCTTCAAGTACTATCTCATTTAATTATGGAGATTCATTCCAATGTCTCATAAAACATGTAAGAGACTAGCCGGTCAGCTATCCACTATGCGCATTGGCGTGAGGTGTCCGTAATGATATTACTAGCCAGTGCAAACACAGATGCACAATATCGTTATACATTTTCGGCTGTTCGGCTCCGACGGCTAGTTTTCTCAGGAACCGTGTCGTGTGGTCTACATGTCAGACTCGTGGCCCGTGTACATCAGCCACGCGCAGAGGAACGTCACCAAGACAACAACGCCACCTTGAAATATATAAACCAGGCATATGTTTCGTAGGCAGCGCTTAACCTTCTGATACTTAACAACAGTTATCGTTAACATATATTGCACATTCACCACATAGACCTACTCAAACGGGTCAAATAGGTCTATTCAAACGTTGTGTTTGTTGAGGCATTTTTCATTCTTTTTTATATTTAGGGCATAATTATAGTCATAACTCATAAACTATGATTATTAGTAGATCATTTTACAGCAAGATAATATATCTAGTATGAATATGCAGCTGATTCAAATAGGGTTGGTAAGGTGGCTCAACTAACACTTAGTGTGGGATAAGTTGAGCCCCAGTGTAGCGTAAGTTGCGTAAATGCTTTACTTGTAAAATTTACGAAGGCTTGTACTAAAATTTAATAACAACTCAGCCAACACATCTACCCAATGGGTACAGCACGTATCTGACAAGTCTACACGCTTAATTAATAAGTCGACATACTTAATTTATGTAGGCTAATGGGCCAACTGCAACTAGTGTAACTAATGCTAATACTTTGCTTTGTAGCTAACTGATGTCCCAATTTGCTCGGAAAAATTAATTCCTTGATGTATTTGGGGGTAAAGAACATTCGTCTTTGTTCTTTAATCGCTGCTCAACTAACCCTCCCTTGGGTCTTGGGTGGCCCAACCAGCCCCGTTTCGACAACTAAGCTTATTTAATTAAGTTCTCATTAATGCGCGAAGTGATGTAAACGATCTTCTTCCCTGTGCATAGTTAAACCATTTGTAAGTGAACAGACAATGAAGTCTGGTCACATGCGTTGATAGTTTACACACTAGTAGACATTAATCACAATCACAAAAAGTTTCGAAAGACATAAAAAACTTACTTTTAACTCGCATTTTCTTACCATTGTGACAAATGTCACTTATCTTACGTCAATCGTGTTCTAATAACATGTTCAATCACTGGGTGGTACACTGTATATTCTGGTAGCCTGGGAGGATGTAGCTACACGGCCGTTCCCGTAACAAATCTGTAGCCTAAATACGTTGTAATTTAATTGTAGCTGTACAAACACGTGGATTGATTTAATATCGCCTCGTGTAACAACGTCAGAAACATGTTGGCGTATCTTACCGGGGTGTGCTGTAGTGCCGCTGGAATAACCTGCAACAGAAGACACGCATATACTGGCTGCAAATATGACCTCGTTCAACTGACCTTGACAATTACCTTGACAAATATGGCGGTCATCGCGCCACATATTCTATATTAATTTATCATTGATTGGGCCCTATCGACTCCTCACAACAACACCACCTCCGTATACCAAAGTCGAGGCTTGTTTGACAATAATAAAGTTGCGGTTTTTTAAAAGAATTAATCCACCAATTGTCGATTTCTAATCGTAATTGGTTCGCAAACCGTCAGCATATAGGAAACTGATGTGTACCCACGATTGTTGATAATATCTAGTGTATAAAATATACAGTGGTGTTCATTGGCGCAACATTGATCGCGCGGGGGGGGCAAAAGCTGGATAACTTATGTTAGTTACAAATTAGTTTACCTGCTGCTATGTAGTGGCGCAACAGGTTACATACGATAAAAAGCAGAGCCAAAGGGGATCATGAACTATATACGTCACATGTGGTGCTTTGTTTATCCAAACGTTAAATAAATTATGATTTATTAAAGCGTATTTATATGTCACCATCGTTTGGTAACTTTATTAAGCCAACATATATTAACCCGAGGGGATAGGTTGACGACAGTTACATATAGCAAATCCGAATAATCGTCTTTCGCGTTAGAAACATTATGTACTACAATGCATGGACTATGTTGAGGGCAACGCCGGTGTCATATTAGATAAGTACCCCCATATGATACCTCTACCCCCGGTCATCATTAGCAAGATAATAATGACTCCCGCTATGTAAATATTACCCCCCTTGGATCTTAAACAGCGGAAGCAACCATAACTAAAATGCGCAATGCTTAGAAAGAGTATTATATTTCTTCTTCATGTGCCATGTCGGGCGACGTTAGCGATTACCACACCCTTCTATCATATCTGCACGCGCACAAACACACGCACACACACACACACACACACACACACACACACACACACACACACACACACACACACACACACACACACACACACACACACACACACACACACACACACACACACACACACACACACACACACACACACACACACGAAGTATTCTGTTGGACACATTACAATGTTTTCTACATGGAGATCAAAGTATATGAATGGGTCATTATTATCTAGATAAAAACGACCCCGGGGGTTCATTTTATACACACATGGGGGTACTTATTAGATGTGACACCGGAACGCATAACATGACATGTGTAAGACTGTGATCACTCAAACAGTATTACCTTTAGGTGCTAGAGAGTTCGATGTGACATTCATCCAATACTTGTTCTTCATTTCATTTATAGTTGCTCTGGAACAAAGTCAGACGGTGTCATATGAAACAACTTATTTCCTTTGTAAAAGCTACTTTCCTTAGTTGGTGTATCAGGCGTGAAGCAATACAGAATATCGTTCCATTTTATATTAATGATTGTTCTATACAATATTAGTAAGTCATCATTGAATATCGGCATATAGAAATATAATTTTGAATGCATCGCAAACTGTGGGGGCCTAGTTAGATTGATATTCCGTGTACAAATATTTAGCAAATATAATGCTTATATATAATGTACACGTCATTGATTAGTTTCTGCAATGTCAGCAATCGCGCTGGTGTTCCTTCAATACAGTGGGTGGGCGCGGTGACTGTGAGGTAGAGCGTCGAACTGCCGACGTGTTCGGTGTTCGAAACCAGCTGCTGCCGTTTCGAAACTTGGGCAATGTCGTTCACCCCACTTTGCCTGCGTCTTTCGGAAGATACACTAAAACCGTTGGTCCCTTCTACCTATTGCCTATACCAGGGAAGTAAAATATCACACCCAGGGAAATGGAAAAAATATGTCGTGGACTCACTAACTCCAGAGAAGGACACTGAAATAAACCATCATACATCAGCCCTACTACTGAGTCCTCGGATCTGTTTGAACTGAAATAAATACAGTATGACAAATCATATTACAGGGGCAGGAATTCACGTACGGTCGTACACAACATGAACGTATGTGAACCATAGACGCTGACTCAGTAAGTCACTGCTGTTTGGCATTTACAAGCATCAGCAGTTCTGCAGTGCATACAGAACACAACCGCAGGTCAAGTATACACGCACGGTCGCACACAACATGAACTTCAGTGAACCATAGACGCTTAATCAGTAACTCACTGCTGTTTGGTAGCGTCAGCTGCAGCGAATACAGCACACAACCGCCCGTCTAGTCACCAACAAGGAAACACGAACACATAACACCGGTCCTGAAATCTTTACATTGGCCGTCTACCAAAGAAATAATCACATTCAAGAGATTCTTCTCAACACATTCAATGCACTCAACCCACACATTCTCTGCATTCTTCTTCTCTAAAGCTGCTAGACAATGTAATAACACTACGTCTTTTTAAGACAGCGCTGAAGACACACCTTTTAAAAACTGCATGCACTAATTACTTGAGGAAATCTATCGACAGAGAACTGCGTTGTATAACGCATTGAACAGACCAAACCACTGCAACAGCGCTATAAAAGACTTAATATTAACACACGCGTATGACCGTGGTGTGCGTATCGATTCTGATAAGCACTTGACTGGCTGTGAAGTACCTACATGAAATGAACATGGCCGCTTTCCGTTGCTGGTCCCACCCAGCCGTAGCAGGTGAGATAAGGTTTGTGCTTGTCGTTAGAGTGGGTCACGGAGTCGGCGTATTCTCTGCACTTGAGCACCTTCGTCCCTCTAGGCAAATTTGTGGAGAACCGACCGACCGGGCTTGGACTATTGCCATCAGCTCGCCTCGCCTGCAGCAACAGGCCATCGTATCTCATGTTAGTGATGCACACTGCAACAGGGAAAAGACAGCGGTCACCGGTTGATGTACAATATAACTTCCGCTTCACCAGTAACACTTGATTTGAGGAAGAGTGCATTTCCATGTAGATCAACTGCATGAATTGTGTTGACGTTGAAAACAAATACAACATATAAGCCCTAGGAGACAGAATGAACATCATGGACGAGCTTGGGGTAACTCCTGTCTTTTTTGGCTGTCAAGAGAACAAAATATCCCCATAAATTTTAACAAGATAATTATTGTATGGTTATTGTAACGTGCTATGTACAGTACAATGTACATGCAGTGCACAGAGGTTTAAAGTAAATGGACATCGTCCCCTTCTGTGCCCTTTGCCCATACAAATCCTCCGACAGAATACATTACAAAAAGTGTCGGCCCGTAGAGGCAAATGAAAATATATATCCAAGCCACAAAAATATGTCACACGCCAACATAAGTTCTCCTGTGATAAAGGTGAAAATATAATATATTTGCATGTCTAACTCGGTTATTTTCCTTAATGGTGCATGAGTGCTAACACTGGTTCTATCTACAAATGTCGTTTATATGCAGAATTCTGTATCTTACTTAATGGGGCCTGGAAACATGCAAGTGTTAAAGAAATATTGCACTAAGGGGAAAAGTAGATATTCACAAAATACTATTGTTTGCCAAAATTGCAAAAACCTCTATGTTTACATTAAGCCGGTTAGGCAGATGACTTAGACTGCCATGCATATATGACTGGAACAGAGATTGCTAGTTATATATGAAAGAGAATTTCGGGAAGAAGCTGGTGGGAGCCGGCTAAAGTGGACTAGACACGTGGAAAGATTGGAAGGGGAGCGGTTGACGAAGACAGCCGATGCGCTTAGAGTGGAGTGGAGTAGGAGAAGAACAAAACAGATAATTAGATGGGAGAAATGCGTGAAGAAATATTTGGCGGGAGTGGGAGGGGAGAGGAGAACGAGAGCGAGGGATAGGGTTTGGGTGGAGACGGTTGGTGGAGAGGGCAATGAAACGAGATCAGTGACGAAGAAGAAGGGGAAAAAATCGAGACCGGTATCGGTACCACCCTCACCCCGGACTACAGAGATAAAGACGAGAGCAACAACAATTATCCTAAAACGACACTAGACTACACTGGCCGTCGATGCCAACTCACCGCGGACTTCCTTGCCGGCCGAGTAAGTGGTCGCGCCGCGTTTCACTTCCAGAACATACGGACACGTCGTATTCTGAGCAGTGCCGTGGCCAGGCTTCATGTCAACGCACGATTGACCGCGAACGCCATTCCTGTAGCAATGTGCCACCGTTACAACGGTGAGCAACAGAAGGATCTTCGTCGACACCAGCGTGCAGGATGTCTTCATCGTTGTATATGGTCAGCAGCTGAACCGTCGCTGAATTGTAATGTAGACTTCGTTTGCTGCTATATGTGCTGACGTATTTGGATGCAGGTACTCTCTAGAGAGTACAAGCGCAAAGAATGCTGCTCAGCTTGTGACTGAGCGGAAGAGTGTGCGAGACACCACCAACCAACCAACCAATCAATCAAACAATTAAATCATATTGCCTCACATCGCAGCCAATTGGTCACGAAGCCTCGTCTGTTGTCGCCGTGAGTAATTATGGACGTTGCCTTAGTTCCATTAACCCACTTCCTGCTGGAATTAATCGACTCGTGGAGATTTTTGCGTCCTGCGCGACGTCGCTAAACGAGACTAAACTTGAAAAAGCATAACCCGATGTGCACGTGTGTCCTACATGTTCACTGGTATATTAGAAGGTTTTTATTTTCATGGTGTGATGCAATCGTGCAGGTTTTCATACGGATTTATGGATGACATTTTCAAAACACGAAGAATAACAAACAGCGAACGCGCTTCCGCTAAGCCACGACAGCTCACGTGTAAAGTTGCACTGAGTTCGTTTTGTATTCTGCAGGCCGTTTCGTGGCGTTGCCATCTTAACTGCATATTCACGTTGGAAACATTGACAGGATTTTTTCCCATTCATTTATTGTCGTCTGTGAGAATCACTTTGTCATAAAATATATAAACTATAAATTACTCTGTTATGGTAACTTTTAGCCATTGTTATGCTAAACGCTATTTTCAGCAGTAACCAGACTCGATCGATCTCGCAGAACTCTTGCAGAACTCGGCGGTTCTTGCAGAACTCGACGGTTTTTGCAGCATTCGACGGTTCTCGCAGTCAGAACTCGACGGTTCTTGCAGAACTCGACGGTTATCGCAGAACTCGACAGGTTTTGCCGTTTCATCACACTTTTGTCCGCTACGGCTCCTCATACTGATACAGCCGAGCCACACAGCCACGCACCGCCCCGTCCCATCCCCGAACGCCAAATCGCGAATTTTTCATTTTAGTGCTGTTTGAATCCACACTACAAGACTCCCGTATTGACAAAAGTTGTTTTCATTGTATGAAACATTGATCACGCAGTAGCCCCTACAAATGCCACACACTAACCCCGCCGACCACTGACAAGGTCACCAAGCTGGACTACCCATGACCAAAATTGTTTTGCGTAAGTCAATTCTCTACGGACGTATTCTATTTTGTCGGGTGAGTAGGCCCTGCATGGATATATATTACACTATCGCTCATATCTATGTGTCGTACATGTCTTGAAATTAAATCAATCCCATTACAGAGAACACATACATTGTACTACAGCATGTAAATAAATACAATCGCTGCAATGTGGTGGCAGTGTCGACGAATAATTATAACGTGACTGAAGCTGTAGGCGAAGTATTCGGTGACACTCTAAAAGAATGTCAGGTAGAAATCCTCGTTTAAGCACGAACTGCCTATAGGCTATAACTGTTTATCATGCTATCATTTAATGTTCTTGAATTCTTGTGTGGCCGATAGGCCAACTTCAGTTCCATTGTTTGCCGCAACGTGGCACTTCTAGAATTATTTGGCAATGATTGAACTCTGACGCTATGATTTAAAGAGAATGGACGGCGATTGTCATTGGCTAACTCGTTGGGAGCTACACGTGATGTTTCGTATAACTAAAACGTTTCAATTCTCTTAACTCGTCGATTTAAAATTACATTTTAACTAACAATATTATACTTCATGTTTTAATCTTTACTGTTGTAGTATATTTTCCGTTAGAATTCGAAAATGCGAAAAAAAAACAGCATGCCGTATTACGTCATCTTTTTAAGTTCGGGCGGTGATTGTTTTACGGCCGGACATTGCGACATTGATATTAGTAGTATTTTACAACATTTCAATAATATCTAAGCAAAACGCGTTAATGTTGTAATGCGGATAGCGTTCAGTGGTGCTCTATATAATGATGTTTATGTTGTTCTCTGCTAAGATACTTCGGAACTAATTCGTAAGTTTGTTCGGCTACTGACAATCTAAAATAATAACCTGGAGTTGAACAACCGAAAACGCATATCATCAGCTGACACACTACGTGCGAAAGTTTACTAAACATTAAAAACGACAATAGGTACAATCGATAATTGTTTCACTTCGTTGTCTTGCAACCAATCTCGAAGCATCGATTTATTGTTGGTTGTTGGCATCATTTGTTTTTGCATACATTAACGCGGTCGGATTGAAGATTGAGCCCCGCCTCTTCTGTAACCGAAAACACCGGATTTCATGGGCTCACCGATTTCGACCGTTTCCTACAAAATACCAGCAAACGCTTCAGGTTCATTATACGTGGCGGGCTGAATTAGTATTAGGGAGGTCAATTACATGATATGCCATGAGGCATGAGCATATTTCACGAACTAATTCCCCTATTAAATATGTATATTATCACCAAGCGCGTATTTCCGGTTGTTCATGCGCAACGACCCAGCCTCTGCCTCAGCAGACAAGTGGTCGAATCCCGGAACTGGATAGTATCCTACTGCATGAACCACGAGTGGTAAGTGTTTTATTTAAATATTTATTTTACTTTACCATTTCCTTGCTTTTATACAGCTTCCAGTGGCGAGTAATAGGTGATGCTTAGTATGATTGCAGTATGCAGCATGTATACTTATAGTGGACTTATATTGTAGTTACGAAAATTACACTTTGAAATTTTTTTATTTAAATATTACACAAAACCTAACAATAACCGTTCGTTGTTGTGGCAAAGACGGCGACGGCGGCTGCGATAGCTACACCATTGACTGCGCCAATAGTTGCTGAAGGCCCGCCGGCGCCGAAAAGGTAGACGATTCGGCCTTCGTTACGTACGAAGACTGTGGAAGCACATTCTCAAGGAACGCCGATTTACGACGACATGTCGAAAATAGCCGTTGCTCAGGAAACGAAGCGGCGGAAGCAGAAATAATCAACGCGTTGTTGGTGAGTAATGAACATGTTATGTATATATTACTTTCTAACGGAGCACTGCTGTAAATATGCATAATAACCTAATCATATTTGTCAGATGCTAAACTTCTTAAAACAGTATTGCTGTTGCTGCAGAAATAAGGAGAGAGCAGGACAGAGGTACCAGAAACTCAAAGAAGATCTTGTTTCCAACCGCCCCTCGGATGTCGCCACGACCAGCATCTGAGCCTCAGGGGCTCCTTCTTCGGCTTAGCGAGTATCTTCACAAAAAAGGACAGTTGGCAGCATCATGTGAAGAAAGGTCCCTGCCAAAACCAATTCAACAAAGAAGACATAAACAGCAAGAAAGCTTAAAGATATAGAGATAAGTTTATTTTGAATACATTGAAATGTATCAATGCCTATTTCTTTCAGGTAGCCGCTGCTACAATGACGGCCCCCACGTACTTCCTTCGAAGATAGAGGCCTACATGTGTTTCTTCAAAGAGTGACGAGTAATAATATGTGATACTTAGCATGATTCCAGTATGTGATAATTAGCATGATTCCAGTATGTGATACTTAGCATGATTCCAGTATGTGATACTTAGCATGATTCCAGTATGTGATACTTAGCATGATTCCAGTATGTGATACTTAGCATGATTCCAGTATGCTGTTATTGACTATTTAGACCTAACACAAAAACCTAACGACACTCATTCGTTCTCTTAGCGAAAAACTGCAACGGTGAATGTGACAGCAGTAGCTACTTCCTCGACTGTGCCGATAGATGCGGAAGAACGTGTCCTTAGTTTATGCAATTAACCAAGTTAAGCGTGCACGGTACTTATACTACGACAAAGCAACAAGATGCGGGTAAAATTTTGCACATTTATTCGTGTAAAACAAAAGTCGATTTTTATAAATAAATTTACAAGTCACCGTCAAGTACGGTGAGCACCAACTTCTTCACACATTTCTGCCACACCTCTGAATCGGAGTCGTAGAACAACCCTTGATATCGTGCACATAATCAGCCGTCAGATCGGAAAGTTTCACATTAGCATATATTAAAACTATCAACCAGTCTTTCGTTACCACGGTTTCATTAATATCCTGCATACCCTAATCAAAATGTGTGTAGATGAGAATATCAGGAGGTAACTGATAGTGATGAACCTTTTTAACCAGTTTACTAGGATCGTTCATCTCGCAAGCAGAGCAGTGTCGTTTTGAAAGTCGACTTCAAGTCGACGTGCAAGCGCCTTCATCATGTCTCTAACAGGAAAGTCAGTTTCTGTCATGTCACATGTTGTCGTACCGACGGATGCCCCAACAGCGGAAGTTTTGGGCTAAAACACACCATGTGGAATCTACATGACTTGTTGTTGTTAACAAAGGAACCATGTTGTATTTTCTTAAGGGTGATGTAGACGCAAGATGCAATCAAAGCATTCAGTTTGTCGCCCTGTAACTTATCTGCCATTACAACGAATTCGTCAGCTTTCGTGTCTACGACATTATTCATTCTTTCGACGAATAAGGTCAACCACATGCTTACGGAAATGTGCATCAGATTTTACATTACCTTGCCCATCACACCACAGTGGTTCGTGCACGTCGACACACATCTTGCAATACTGGCAGCCAATGTAGAAAGGAGCTTTCTGTTCTACTTTATTGATCATCAATCATTCAAGGTAACTGGTATCGTGTGTACCCGTTGTTTTAACGGTGTCAAGTCGAAGACCACAGGTTCTGGTGAGTTCTGCGAAGACAAGTTCGACTGGTCAGCTTGTCTCCATCGCCTTCGCTTGCAGCCGGAGCACTGTGAATGGTGTCTTCAACATGTTGTTAGTCATAACGCTGTCGTGCCAGGAATGGTGATCAGCTCGTCGAAACCACCGCCCCTTATACAAGATTCGGCAACTTTGTATGACGTATTCAAACACGTCTGAAAACCACGTCATCGTAGCTTCCACGGGGCAAATTCAAAAGGCGAACAACATTGTAACAAATCGCGAGATCACATAATGGCACATAAATCAACCAATCAAACACGAACACCAAAACAGGTGTTAAAGGTGTAGAGGTTTAAATATAGCATCAAGCTGTCGCATATTGTGTGTCTGTCGGCGTGATATTATACAAAATGTATCCACCGATCAGATAAAACACCAGGTCGATCAGCATATTGGCATTCCAGAAGGTTCTAGAAGATTTAAAAAAAACTATTTATTCATAACTCCATGTTTTACTCGCTAGAGGCAATTGATGAGACTATGCAAAATAATTATTGAATTACGGATTATTAAACAGGTCGCCACTGACACTGCATTGAAATATTGTAAGCTAACTTATTTTATTTCTTACACGTTCACAATTGCGTCACCATATGCGGTATACCGGAAATTACAGCAATGCAAACCGCGATTAGGCTAACACCAAGTAACCGCTAGATGACGCCATCAGTAACCGCTAGATGACGCTAGTTGTCAGAAAACAACAACAGAAGCATCATTCAGGGATGGTGCTTCATTGAATCCACTAGAGGTGCTTCTTAGTATACATCTTAGTTCATTTATTGTCGATACTTGTCGGCACTTTTTAGTGTGTAAATTAGTTTATGCGGTATTCCCTAGATGACTTCTCTTTTGGAAGTGGGTCGTTGCGCATGCGCTGAGCAATACTTATTTTTAGTACGCAAATTAGTTCGTCAAATATATATTAGGGGGCGATTTAATACGTAAATTAGTTCACATGTTATCCACAAGGGGGTGCAACCACTACCAAAACTGCCCACAGGGTGGCGATGATGTAGTTCCAATGCTATCCACGAGGTGGCGCCACAACCAAACCCACGTTACCGGAAGTGGCTCCGGACTCCACACGCCGCATAGCATACCATCGTTTGGACCTTCCCATTATTAACCCACAATGCTAGAATCTTAAGTTCAAAGTGGCTCGTTACTGCTACATAAATGGCGAGTGTCTGCAGAAGCAGCCGTGGAGACAATTTTTAATTGTGCGAGGAAAGCACGTTATCTGACACTGTTCAAATCTCTAGATGTAATTCACTCCATTCTGGTAAAATAGTTTTTGTATTGGATAAATTAGGATCTGAACTGACACATTTAGGCATGATTATGGGGAATGTTGTACAACGTATTCTGTGATATCCAAGACATGGTTTTCTTATAATCCATATGGCTAGATTAGAGATTTACCACCAGCGGAGATCATCTGCTACGTGTGTCGGGGGAAGTAGGCACATGAGCACAACACAAGGAACCAACGACGACATTTTATTTGCTTGCAGCGCCACCACTGCCCAGGAACACGACGTATTCTTTGTTTACGTCACAACTCCATTCATAGACACTTGTTAGATGTCAAACATCATACAAATTGTCATTTTAGGTAAAAAAATTACGTTGTTTAGAACGACTCGTTTCCTACGACAACGCCTTTACAAATGCATTGTTTTGTATGTCTATTCGTTCATGTGCCGCTGCAGATCCAATCACCTATCTTCCATTAGCTTAGCTAACTCGGGTTATTTGTATCCTATTTGTATTCAGGTGTGTGAACGACTAACAATTTTCATAATTCTTGATTATGTGTGGCTGTAGAATTATTTTCAAATTGTCACATTTGTAGAAATATAAATTTATACTCGAGAAATAATCTTTAGTACATGTTTTCGAATTGGTCGACATAAGTCATACAACCATTTTTATCTTGAAATACTGATGCAATGATATTATTAAGAAACGTGATTGCAAAATGTATGAAACCGTTTATAAGAAACACAGCAATAGAGTAAGAATTCGGAGTATTCATGGAGATTCTATAATGACAAGTGCTACTACTAACGCTGCCTAGCGGTTTCGTTGCTCATTTATACGAAACATGGCTGGTCCGTCCAAGACAGTGTGGTCTAAAAGTTTGAGAAAAAGTAAAAAAAAACAGTTACTGTGATGTCGAAAACTGTACATTTTAATAGTGAATACACAATGTTTAGCATGTTACAGAAATATATGAACAGGGTCATCGAAACTAAAAAAACCTACATTTTGCAATAAATGATTAAACGTTTATTTCATAATATGTTATTGTACATTGTTTTTGTTATAAGGTTGTAATTTTATTCATTGTTTGAAATAAAGTTGACATGAACATATTTTGGTGAACCTGTCTTTCAGTTAAGTCTAATAAGTCATGATGTCAATATAAAATACCCCTGAAATGGGTTCTCCAGCAGCAAATCTGATTAATTTATCCTACGCTGTTGATGGTAATTATGCCCATCAAAAATGGTACTCTATTGTTTTTACAAAGTTAGACCCACGTCTCCGAAGAATCACGTCAGCTAGAATTTACCATGGCTGTTCCAAGGCATACCAAATGTCCTCCACTTTCAGTTATTAGGAACAATTCCATATTCCTGTGAATTGTAATGATATTTTTCCGTAATACTTTTGAGTAACAAGAGCGAAACATTGTACATGTAGACAAATGATACATCCAAACATATTTTCAAACAGTTTTCTGCCATCCGTCAAACATTGTCGTAACTAAGGTGGTATGCAAGCGTAGCTGATGCTGACTAACAAACCACAAAGCAGCAGAGAGTTCTCTTCTAACATATTCGACGTTTGTTGAATGAATATGTATTACACTGATACTTTGACAAGCCCATTTAGCAACGGAAGCAATGTCTTCTAAAGAATTGACAAAGGCACTATGCTGCAGCATTCTTTGATACCAGCAAGCGTCACGATGCCACCAACTCCACCAATTGCATCCTTTGTTGTATGGAAAGAAACTCCAATCTGCTTTCCATGCATCTTTGTGCAGTAGTTCGGGCTTTAGAGGAGTTTACGATGTAAAATATTGTATAAACTGTCCTCCTGCATCATGAGAAAAGAAGTGGATTGGTGAAGAACAGTGCCAGGTAGAATAGCATGATCAAGAACAGTGCCAGGTGGAATAGCATGATCAAGAACAGTGCCAGGTGGAATAGCATGATCAAGAACAGTGCCAGGTGGAATAGCATGATCAAGAACAGTGCCAGGTGGAATAGCATGATCAAGAACAGTGCCAGGTGGAATAGCATGATCAAGAACAGTGCCAGGTGGAATAGCATGATCAAGAACAGTGCCA
The DNA here is from genome assembly GCA_963662155.1 of Lamellibrachia columna. Lineage (NCBI taxonomy): Eukaryota > Metazoa > Annelida > Polychaeta > Sabellida > Siboglinidae > Lamellibrachia > Lamellibrachia columna. Next base: position 16,799,653 of record OY759267.1, on the reverse strand, counting down.
GGTGGAATAGCATGATCAAGAACAGCGCCAGGTGGAATAGCATGATCAAGAACAGTGCCAGGTGGAATAGCATGATCAAGAACAGTGACAGGTGGAATAGCATTATCAAGAACAGTGCCAGGTGGAATAGCATGATCAAGAACAGTGCCAGGTGGAATAGCATGATCAAGAACAGTGCCAGGTGGAATAACATGATCAAGAACAGTGCCAGGTGGAATAGCATGGTCAAGAACAGTGCCAGGTGGAATAGCATGATCAAGAACAGTGCCAGGTAGAATAGCATGATCAAGAACAGTGCCAGGTGGAATAGCATGATCAAGAACAGTGCCAGGTGGAATAGCATGATCAAGAACAGTGCCAGGTGGAATAGCATGATCAAGAACAGTGCCAGGTGGAATAGCATGATCAAGAACAGTGCCAGAAAGAATAGCATGATCAAGAACAGTGCCAGGTGGAATAGCATGATCAAGAACAGTGCCAGGTGGAATAGCATGATCAAGAACAGTGCCAGAAAGAATAGCATGATCAAGAACAGTGCCAGGTGGAATAGCATGATCAAGAACAGTGCCAGGTGGAATAGCATGATCAAGAACAGTGCCAGGTGGAATAGCATGATCAAGAACAGTGCCAGGTGGAATAGTATGATCAAGAACAGTGCCAGGTAGAATAGCATGATCAAGAACATATACGTTGAAGGCTGCCGCCGCAAATTGATCATGGCGAAGCTCGTTACTGAAAACGGCTTGAGACTTGCCTCCTGGTTGCATTGTTATGAATTCTGTGAATACTATTATCCCCGTTTGCTCAGGATGAGCTGCCATTATCTCACTTATCTCACAAAATATTCAGAACAATCTTAATGCAGGATGATCTAATTCAAGCCAATCGCTTCCAGTCAGTTGCGCCATATGTGTCACGTGTGCTTGCGTGTGTGCGTGCGTGTGTGCGTGCGTGCGTGCGTGGGTGCGTGCGTGCATGCATGTGTCTGGTACTATCGTTTTTGGGCCCGATGTTCTGCCGTTTTGTGGTCTGCCGTTAGAGCCAACTTCTCCTGCCGCCACACACTTCGCCTGCCGTAATTTCTTGTTCTCTGGCGTAAGAGCCTCAGCCAACTCCACGGTGGTGTCAAGCCTACCTCTCCTGAACCGTCTCTTCGATCAGCGCTGGAACTGCAGATGGAACTGAAGGTGATGGTGGAACCGGTGCTGCCACAACACGAGCTCATCACAGGCCAGTCTACACATCCATGTTGATCGGAGGCTGGCCATTCGCCCGCCTCCGCTGGTATTCTTTCTTCGCTGTGCCGTCAGTATTTTTTTCTCCGCGTCCATGGCCTTCTTATGTGGTGCTATTTAAGTGTACAATGAACATTAAAAAAATTAAAGACAAATATTATACATAACATGCAATTTTTTTACATATTTTCTCAAACTCAAGGATGCTGGCATCCCATGTATTGCCTAACTCCGTTTAGGTTAGAAGCCTGTGTGCATTACCTACGCCGTATAAAGAAGTATAGAAATAGTAACGGACGTTCTGCAAAATAACAACGGCGTACATTTGAATCTACATTAGATTTATTGTATTTAAATACCATCTACTGAAACATGTTCATGTGACAGATACAGTACGTGTGTTAACCACTACGGAAACGTGCCAGTAGACAAACATCACGTAACATTTCTGCCGTTTTAGCAGATCGAAACAGGACTATATAAACGACACTCTTTGTGAAAGAATTGCTCATTAAAATCCAAGCTACTACAAACGTATTCAACGTAGACCAATGTTTGGTCAACCCAAACGCTGTCAGTGAAGCATATCCACCATATGGATTATTTAACGCAATAAACGCTAAGTATACAATCAGCGCACGTTTATTCCAGAACTAATCGACTTGAAAGTCAAAAACGGGGTGGTCGCGTGGCTGCCATTCTCTCCACTTGTCGAATTAACTTGTGCTGTAATTTGACGAAGCGTTCGAAGAATATTTGTGTCGTGGAGTAAATGATAGCGACAAGGGATACACAGTTCCGATTATAACAGCGAGTAGGACTAATATACCAACGGTGTATCTAGCATTAGACATTGTTATTCTAAATACATATGTATACACATGTTGGCTGGGGCTACCAGTGCCCCAGTCAACCATGTCCCACATATTATGAAGTAGCATCGACTTCGCGTGAGGTCATACCGGAGCGGTTTCGTTACGGCGACCATTTTGTACATTGTCACCAAGCAGAGACTATGCATTGAGTTGACGTTGAACCAAATCGAGAAGATCGCATGAATCTTGGGAAAGTAGTGAACAATGCTGCGCACATTCAGTGTCGCACTCGAGCACACGGAAGCGCTGATTGGCATCGCCGAATATCCGTTGGTGAGATCAGAAAGCGTCAGCGATAACACGAAGAGCGTCGTGCTACCATCGCGCAATTTAGGATGTCTGGCGATTAGAGGGCTTGACAGAGTGTTCAAAGTTATATTCACGATGATCATTACACTGATGATTGGAGCTCTGAATTCGTCGAAATTGCTTACATCTATGTCGAGGATACAATAGAACACTTTAGCCAACACCCACAGCGTCAGCACTTATAGTTATTACCTCAGGCAGGAAGCACCCACTGCTCCAATTAGTGAATACCTGTCAGTTCCCTAATGAAGCCAATATGACGTGTGGCAAATGCTTTCTTGCAAGCTTACAAATGGCGCATCACATGTGAACAGATTGTGAACTATTGTGCAAAAGCCCGACCGATTTATTTATTGTGAAATACACCTCAGCCTGACCCCAGCTGAGTTGCATTTCCCGTAATTCCCCCTACACAGTTTTTCTCCTGATTGTTTTGTCGTCCTCGTTTTCGATTTTCTATCGGTTCCACATCAAGGCTGTATTGGCTATATTGTCATTGTCATCACCCATGTTCATATACGCAGTGTATTTACAGTAATTGACCAAATGGAAAATACTCACCAGTTTGTTATAAGTAAAAACACACGCATGCACACACACACACACTCATTTATATCCCCTGGGACAATCAGGGAGTTACTAAAGAATTCTCCGCAAGCACGAATAGCAATCAGATGAGCTCCATGATAACTTTCGTAAAAACATTACTTCTACGCTTCCAGTGCGACCATTGCCGAAAACAAGACTGTCTACTGGAAGGACATCACGTCTAACACATTCAAGAAGACCATCAGTGGGGCACCCGCTCAAACTGGCTACTGGAAGGACATCACGTCTAACACATTCAAGAAGACCATCAGTGGGGCACCTGCTCAAGACTGTCTACTGGAAGGACATCTGGTCTAACACATTCAAGAAGATCATCAGTGGAGCACCCGCTCAAACTGTCTACTGGAAGGACATCATGTCTAACACATTCAAGAAGACCATCAGTGGGGCACCCGCTCAAACTGTCTACTGGAAGGACATCATGTCTAACACATTCAAGAAGACCATCAGTGGGGCACCCGCTCAAGACTGTCTACTGGAAGGACATCACGTCTAACACATTCAAGAAGACCATCAGTGGGGCACCCGCTCAACGTAAACTCGTGGTTCGCGTGAATCCTTCATA